>JAQJVL010000108.1:640291-1240291 GCA_035578905.1 Stictocephala bisonia
TATTGGAGCACATCCACCTACACGGTGAGTGACTTGCTACTCCACTTGCAAGTATGTGGAAATAATTATTTATTGATATATAATATTATTGATTATATTCGCTGATCAATATATGTTCACTATCGTCATTAGGTTATTATTTTCATACTAATTTTGAAGTATATATTAAACTTACTAGCTCCTTCTGATAATGCTGTACTTATTTTTTTTAATAATTATAATTAGGGCGAATCGGTGGCCGAACGGTCTGAAGGTTAGAGAAAGCGATGGTTCAAATCCGGTCTAGATTGGAACATTTATCAGTAGGATAATATTCTCACCTTCTACTGTACTGGTTTGCTCTATTCCTTGGTAAAACTCAACTTGTGATATTTATGACGTTTAAATCAAGTTTCTGGTATAATTACCAGTAAGCAATGGAGTATGATGAGTCGCTTTCATACAGGTGTGGGAAGATGCAACTACTGTACATATAAGTGAGAATGGCAAATGATCAGTCATCTAATTGTAAAGCTGACACTCTAACGACTAGATAGTTAATGACTGCCCATTGCCCTTTATTCTAATTATCTGGTCTTTATCCAATTAGAGGAGAAGGTTTACAATTCTTAGGAACTTGGTATTATCCTTATGACGTGGAATTAAAATTTATTCATGAAAAATTTGTGTTTAACTTTTTTTTTATTTTTAAATCTATTTGTTCCGTTCTCTTCTTTTTTCTGGAAAGAAAAAGCTATGATATGAATATATAAAAAGAAAGTTACGTGCAGTTATAATTAAATATAGAATACTTTTCATTATACAGGGTGAGGCAGACCACCCGTGCAGCATGTATAGCAGGAGAACGGTTTGGTCTAGTGGCCTAAAACAAAATGCTTTCCCCCTATATTGCATATGGGGAATCCATTAAAAATGTTTTCATCAACCTTTTCGTAAAGAGTGTTGAAAAACTAGGGGTCATGGGTTCGAATCTCTAAATTATCAAATGCAAACATATGGCAAATAATACATCATTTTAAAGGTCTTGTTGAAAGAAAGTCATTGATGAAAACAAAATTCATTTATCATGACACATTTCAAAATGGCGGCCATTTTTGTGGAAAATATTGACGTTTACGGAATACCCTATAGTTTTCTTACTGTTTGAGATAGGTTCATTCCGATTTCAATTTCTTACTTGCAAAACCCTCAGCTTCACTCTGATATGCCGCATGACTACTTTTATCATTATTTTGATATTGGCCCCCTAATACGAATTTTGAAAAATTAAAAATTCCTTAAAGTCAAAATTTTTAAATAGCAACATGCATCATGTTGTATATCATTTTAAAGCGCTTGTTAAGACAAACAAATTTTGCATTACACTTTTTTTTGTATCTCCAGTGGTTTTTGAGAAATAAGCACAAACGTGTTTTTAATAATAATTTTCCCACCTTTTTACGTTACTTTGGCCACTGACATCCAAAACTGAAAGCACTGAGTCAAAATCTAACATTTTAATTGCGTAAATCGAAATAAGGAATTATGTAAGCAAATTTATTTTTTATTAAGATACTTCAATTTGACAAATACAGGCAAAAAGCGTTTTACATTAAGTACTGTGTTATCATTGCTAATAATACAGATATGGTATTATTACTAATCTGGTATTATTACAATCTGGTTTAAAGCTTATTACTAAGATAATCTTGAAGGGAATATGTGGCAGATGGCCTTTTGGTTCCAGATTTGTATGATTCTCTAAAATTAAGAGACCTTTGTAAAAAACTGAAATCACCATAATTGTAATTTTATCATTTAAAATTGTTTGTTGTATTTTTATACTTTAATATTATAAATAAATATTAATAGTTTTTATACACAGTACCATTACTCGCTTCGCATGGTTAGGTACCTTTCACAATTGGCCTTTACTGTTCAGTACAACCAGTTGATACTTTGCTCCTGGGTTACTGCAATTATTATTAATCTTATGATTGTTTAATCAGCTGATTATTTTCAGCTGTTTATAAAATCAGCTGTTCTAGTGCATTATTGTACACTTCATTTTAGTTCCTGAAACAAAACTTATTTTATTTGACAACCACTTTAATTCTCCACTTTATTCCTTATTTTGTTCTTTTATTGTGAATGATAGTTCTGTATTTACTGAAATGCCGTACACAAATGAAGAGGCTTTCCAAATGCTAATGGTGTTAGGCGAATGTTTCCAGAATTACTCAGCTGCTGCGAATCTCTACGCAGAACGTTATCCAGACAGAGAAGTTCAATCACGAATGGCCTTTCAAAGACTTGCTAGTCGTGTGCGTGAAAAAGGACAGGTTCAGCCTGATTTCAATAAAGGAAAAACCCTAGCTAGGCCTGTAAGAAGTGATACGGCACCAGACATTTTGGCAGCGGTTCAACTCAATCCAACTGACTCGTCCAGAAGAATAGCTCTAGATGCGGGTGTGAGTCAAATGTCAGTGTTGAGAATCTTGAAAGATAACAAAATGCACCCATACAAGATATCATTACACCAAGAACTGCATGGTGATGATAGCCATCGAAGAATGACTTTTTGTTTGTGGGCTAGGGAAATGTTACAACAACGTAAACATTTTTTTCGTAATGTACTGTGGTGTGACGAAGCAACTTTCCGCAGCAACGGTGAAGTGAACCGCCATAATATGAGGTACTGGGCCTATGAGAATCCACACTGGATGCGAGAGGTGGATAACCAGAGATACTGGACTTTGAATACTTGGTGTGGCATCCTTGGTAGAAAAATTATAGGTCCCTTTTTCTTCAGAGAACACCTAGTTGGAGACACTTATAACAACTTTTTGCTAAATCACCTGCCTAACCTATTAATAGATATACCCGACGAAGACATAGAACATTTGTGGTTCAAGAATGATGGGGCACCACCTCACTACGCCAACAACATCAGACAAACTCTTGATGAACAATATCCTGAAAGATGGATTGGAAGAGGTGGTCCTGTCAACTACCCTCCAAGATCTCCTGATTTACCTTGTATGGATTTCTACTTGTGGGGTAGGCTGAAAGATTTAGTGTACAAAAGACGACCAACAACAATCGAAGATATGATGCAGAGAATCAGACATGGTATAAATTCTATAAGTGGCGAAGAAGTATTGCGAGCTGTAGATAGCTTCACCTCCAGAATAGAACTATGTATAGAAAATAATGGTTTTCAATTCGAGCACATGTAATTTACAGTAAAGTAAGTTCAGTTGGATTCTGGATATTTTTGTACGATACTCTTATTACTTATTAATTTTTTTAAGGTTGCAATTATGTTAAAAGTTGCAAATAAATACAAATAAATACAAGAATTTACAAATCTTGTAAAAAATACAAATCGTGTATTTTTTAAGAGACATTAAGAGTAAAAATACCAATTTATATTTTTATAAATCTGATCATTTTTTTAAATACAAAATGTATGGCCAAAGTAACGTAAAAAGGTGGGAAAATTATTATTAAAAACACGTTTGTGCTTATTTCTCAAAAACCACTGGAGATACAAAAAAAAAAAGTAATGCAAAATTTGTTTGTCTTAACAAGCGCTTTAAAATGATATACAACATGATGCATGTTGCTATTTAAAAATTTTGACTTTAAGGAATTTTTAATTTTTCAAAATTCGTATTAGGGGGCCAATATCAAAATAATGATAAAAGTAGTCATGCGGCATATCAGAGTGAAGCTGAGGGTTTTGCAAGTAAGAAATTGAAATCGGAATGAACCTATCTCAAACAGTAAGAAAACTATAGGGTATTCCGTAAACGTCAATATTTTCCACAAAAATGGCCGCCATTTTGAAATGTGTCATGATAAATGAATTTTGTTTTCATCAATGACTTTCTTTCAACAAGACCTTTAAAATGATGTATTATTTGCCATATGTTTGCATTTGATAATTTAGAGATTCGAACCCATGACCCCTAGTTTTTCAACACTCTTTACGAAAAGGTTGATGAAAACATTTTTAATGGATTCCCCATATGCAATATAGGGGGAAAGCATTTTGTTTTAGGCCACTAGACCAAACCGTTCTCCTGCTATACATGCTGCACGGGTGGTCTGCCTCACCCTGTATATATACTCACATTGTCTATATTCTTACTTATGCATTATGTAACAATTACATTAGTATAATTCCAGCTTAGTGATTTACGTTACGTTACTATTGTAGCACTACTAACATATCTCCAGTGTAGAATTTCATTTCCGAGTTACTCGTGTGACACTGACAGATGACAACTGTTAGCAATGCCGTTAACTCGCAATAACAACATGACCTATTCATTTCTAGGTTATGTTATGTTTACTCCTCGTTTTATTATTTTACCACAGCTTTTGACAAAAATTTGTAGCAGCAGTTATACCGTAATTTATGAAAGTTAAAGCTTATATATGATAAAATCACAATAAACCACTTATGATATTTAACTAACAATTTACAAACCAACCGAATATGGAAGAGAGGTTGGTTGGACAAAATAAAACTAAATCTAAATAAAAATAGTTAATTTAAGTTCAGTATATTCAGTCTTTTAACCTTTAAAAACAATTTAGTATTGATATTCTGTTATTTTATTGAATCAATACTCATAAAATAATATATTAAACAAACTACAATACTAGTTTACTAAAATATGTGAGTGCAGTAAAACATAATTCAGCCAAAAGTCACCATCCGTCAAAACAACAGTCAAAAGAACATAGTATACACAATTATTTTAAAACGTAAAATACTGAACAATCTAAATTAGTTGATTATTGTTTCAAGAACAGACATGACACCATATTGTTGAATCATATATTATTTATCATAAAGAATGTTATTGGAAAAAACAAAAGAATTTGAATCTTGGCAACACGTAAAGTAGAATACGTATCTACGTATTCATGAAGTAAAGAAAGTCCACAAACTAACGAATGTTGTTTTATAAAACCCACAGATTATAAATACTTAATTGATACCGATACATTTAACCATGTTACCACATATTTATTGATAAACAGCTTAATACTTTGATCAAAAACCTAATACCAGTTAATTGATGTAATGCTTAAACAAATATTGTTATTTTGAGAGCAATAATACATTCTCGATTCTAAACAATCATTTTAAATACAAAAACATACAAAACTGGTTTAAACTTTTATTTGTTTATTTTTAATAGTTTGATTGTTGCTAAAATCGTAGATATATAAGTGAATGTTGATTGCAAATAAGTATGATAAGTAGTTCTTTCTAATAACTAAAGTTGGCTGGCCCTAAGAAATACAATTTATCAAAAGACTAAAAGCCAGGCTATATGATAGACCTAAGCTTATCGTAGAACCGAACCACGTGTACCAATAATAAGTCAGATTTACGGCCAACTGACAAGCTTCACTCATGCCTATCTCCCTGAGCTACATTCGAACCCTGACCACCACCTGTAAGGACAGCCCAGACTTCACTAGTATTTCCAATGGCAATCATTGAGCGAAATCCATGATG
Source organism: Stictocephala bisonia (assembly GCA_035578905.1). Classification (NCBI taxonomy): domain Eukaryota; kingdom Metazoa; phylum Arthropoda; class Insecta; order Hemiptera; family Membracidae; genus Stictocephala; species Stictocephala bisonia. The sequence continues at coordinate 645,813 of JAQJVL010000108.1, forward strand.
TTATTAAAGATATTTGACCAAAACCACTTTTCTGATAAGTTGATTACAGAAGCAAGGCACAGTGGCAGCTGTGATGATTTGGCGAACTTGTTCATGATTTAAACATAACCAATACTAAAAAATCTTTCAAACGTGTAAAACAAATATGAATATTTATCCGTTTTAATCGAAATATCTTATGCTACTATTTTACCATCATAAATAATAGTAAACATACTTCATAATAGTCTTCGTTATTATTATAGTGACATTTATGTTACAATAGTAACCGGAGAAAGAAGAAAGCGGGGCACGTTTGCCTCACAGAAAGCATTTTAGCTTCGCAAAGATGGCAAAGCCAAGAGAATATATTTTCTTTCTTCAAATGTAGTGATTTATCTTCTCCCTCAATCTACAATTTCTACCAACTCTCTCTAAAGAATCGCACACTGTCAAATAATATTAAATAAAATGGTATATTTCATACGACGTATTCATAAAATAACACCGACTGCTCAATGGACAAGTTGAATTACCAATTTGACATAATGCCTTCCAAATTATAAAGAGAGATTCCTATCTTTATGACTTCACACGTCGTTCAATTAAAATATGAGCTATGTGATATTTAATTTATACTTGATAATTTTTATACAATACATAATATATTTATTAGTTTTAGATGCTAAATATTGCATGAGTTATCTGAGAAACCTTTAAATTATTTTTGCTGATATTTTTATATCAATACTAAAATGTGTTTTTGGAGTGTGATTTGTTGTTACAGTTTGCTATTAGAACAAACTAACTGACCAGGTGTTATATTCTCATTTATTTATAACAAACTTGAATCACAACACCGTGTTACTTCATTTTAATAAGTGTCAGCTGGAGTCAAAGTCTGATGCACAAAAAACATATTTAATTTTACCTATTGTTGTACTAATATACTGGTATTGGAAACAGCCTTGTAATATTACTTTTGTACCATTTAACACTGAATCGACCACACATAACACTCAGATACGGAAAATATATAAAATCAGTATAATATTGACGTGACCTAGGTTTGAATGTGACACATGCAGTATACAATTCGTAGCCAACGAAGGAGAATAAATTTAGACGACTTTGGACGCGTTTTATAAATGTATACACTTATTAATCATAAACTTTTTACATGTTAAACAGAGTTATTTAAATCTGATCTCTTGATATTATAATATGTTATCAAACTTAGTTAACATATTCTGGGAACGATGAATTGGAAAGCTTCCATTGAAGGGGAAAGCTGAATGAGGGTCCTTTTGGGAGTGGATATTGAACCAGCCCACCCTCATTTATCCAAGAGAGCTTTCTTTCAGAAACAACCCTTGCTATGCCATTGATTCAAAATTTAAAGCATCGTGTGAACTTTTTCATTTCCTCGTCGTGCTTAAATAATTGTACTTAAAAATAAAGACATAAAATAAAAGTATAGCACATAGAAAGATAAACATGGTGCTTTGCATTTTGAATCAACTTGCAAATTTTGAATACAATAAAAAGATATACACTATATATTTGTTTGTATATAAATAGTGTTATTGACTTATAAATTTATTCTATTTTTACTGTACGCTAATAAAATATTGTTATTAAGATACCAAATATAATAAGGTAAAACATTAAATCTTGTATTAGTTCCACTAATATACCTTTTCTACAAAAAGGTTTGTATGGAACTAATGTATATGTCTCATGTTGTATTAAACATTTATGTACAATTTATATTATAAACAAAAGGTGTTATAATAGATTTATGGAACGAATAAATTTAAGATTTTACTAACAACCTTTATTCCCTAACCTACATTTTTTTTCTAGGTACTATTTATTGAGTATTAAAAACCGATGTTTGTACTTTTCAAATGACAGTTTGCTTAACATCTCTATGTCACTGAGAACACTCATCTATCACGATCATGTTTACCTCTATGTACAAATGGAATACAATATATCTCTTTTTAAAAATTGCTTTTATTCTTCTACTGCAATGTGTATCTTATTCAACTACACACAAAAAAAATAATAATTTTTCACTTTTAACTATCAAATCAGTAAAAACGTATTTTAACTGCGTAAAGTTTTGTTTATTCAATAAATGGTGACCAATTTCATCATACGATCTTATAACTGATGGCATGAATAATACTGTTATATAATTTTAAAGGTCACTATGTATGTACATGTATACAAACCTTAATAAATGTACATATCAATGGGTTTACCATAATAATGTTACACCAATTACAATGCACGTATATTACTGTTGAACTCGCGGTTCTAGTACTATCACGACTAATACTGATCATCAACAGGACCTGTAGTTAAGATATAACAGGCACATATTATTTTTTTTATCGTAATTACAGTTAGGTTAGGTTAGGTGGCTACTAAAGTTGATTACAAACTGGTAAATCCAATGATTGGCTTACCGCCGAATGCGCTCTCGGTGTATAAGTTTTTGGAAAGCAATAAGATAAGGCCAGCGATATTGGATGCCTAGCGGATAAGCAATACAGTGGGCGTACAGATGATTAGGAACAGTTTTTAGAGCAATAGAATATTTATCAATCGGTAGTGAATTAACGGAATTAGTGAACACAAAAAAGTAGTGGTAGTGAATTAATGGAAACTAACCAATTACAGAAATAGCAACACATAATTAGTAATAGCTATATATGATAAATAACAAACTTTTTTTAATTAACACGCAATAACCATTATGAATCCAGTGGTCTAAAATACTATTGTTGGGCTAATGTTAATATAAATTAAATTTGCAATTAATGTATTAAATGACGTAGTAATAAATACACAGTTAACAACTACATTCAACAAATTAAGCAATCATAACAAACAAAATTCAGTTAATAATGCAGTGTAACGTAAATTAACCTAAACAAAAGGTACATTAATAACATATGCATGATTAACTAGTAAATTTGTAATGATCAAGTAAGACTGTGCAAATTAATGGCTATGCATAACTAAAATGATTAAGCAAAAATAAGATAAAAAAAGTTTAAAATTTACAATATGATTGGATTTAATAGCTTCGTAAGAACTGCTACGGAGGGATGTGTTCACAAAGATAAAGGTGAAACTACTGATGAACTAGAGAAGTTCCGTCCTATCGCAGACCAAAGATATCAACATCCCTTGAAACCTCGTTTCTCTTCCCTCAGCTGGCATTGCGGTTGTTGTAACAGGAGGGATAGAGCTCCCCTACAGAGTATCTGAGATTGGGTGAGATGTGGGTGAGATTGGGTGAACTCGACCAAGTTCAAGAGCTCACAAAATAATTTTGCTTTGCTTACCATTTTTTCTAGTATAAACATATCCGCATAGTTTCTTTTTGAATATAGTGGTGTAAAACGATACATTGAAATTGTAACCTTTGTAACTTACAAAATACTTTTTTTTTTTTTTTTTAATGATGTCAATATGTACAACTTGGTAAGGACTCCAAACTACAGAAGTATACCAATGACCTCAAAACATAGTGATTGAAGTCCCTGAATACGAAGCTCAGAAGTGAATCTGCCTTATTAGATATATGACATATAGTCTCCCAAAGCATCCGGTTGCTAAGAATAATATCGCCATTTATTCGAATATACTAATTCTCCTCAAATAATTTGGAGAAAATTGTAACTTTAGTTGTAGGGTTTAGCAGTTGCTCTGTAATCCTCAATCGATATTATATCCTGATACATCTTAATTTAGAAAGGGAAAGATCAGAATGGATGGTGATGGACAGAGCTACTATATCTTCTGACAAGTAAATTTGCGTGTACGATTTAGAGGTGAAAGTGAGGTCTAATAAGGCTCTTCGATGGTTCTTATTAAAGATACGTTGAGTAAACTGGATTAAGTTGGCAGTATCACTTAAGACTCTTGAGAATACAACTTTGGAGAGCAGGTACGTCCATGTTGTTGTGGTTGACTTAATTTCCTCTTTAGTATGATGTTAAATCATAGAATATTGGAGCTGTTGAAATCCAATCCTCACATGAATAACTCTCACATTATGATTAGGTTTCTTTTTGAAATGTATGGAGCACCAATGATAAAAGGAGAGGTCATTAGCCTTTTTTTTTTTTTTTTTTCATATACATTATTTAGCCCCTGAGCTGTTCAATCAAATTGTAAGAGAAAATTACTTACTTATTCTGTCGTACAGCTCCTGTGTGAATAGTATAAAATTCAGAACATGTTTCACCGTAAGTACGGCATCCTCAGCTGGTCATCGAGTGAAGATCAATCCACCTAATAGGTTTAGTCACAAGATAAAATTACACAAACACAAAGTACATATACATAATTAATACACTTAAACTCTCACGGACGAACACTAACGACGGGCCAGTCATGACTGTATGGTACGCATCACTTTGTCTGCAGTACTTTGTATGGTACGCACACTTTGTATGGTACGCATCACTTTGTCTGCAGTACTGCAGACAAAGTGATGCGTACCATACAGTCATGACTGGCCCGTCGTTAGTGTTCGTCCGTGAGAGTTTAAGTGTATTAATTATGTATATGTACTTTGTGTTTGTGTAATTTTATCTTGTGACTAAACCTATTAGGTGGATTGATCTTCACTCGATGACCATCATTAGCCTGACACACCCAAAATACATTTAATATATGTAACTGTTCTAGCCAACGGGTAGAGTTTGGCTCAACTCAACAACTCTCAACCCTGTTATTAAGATCGATTGAAGTTTACAACTGATGTCAAATAAAAAATTATCTATCCAGTTGGTTAATGATATATCATATGGATACAATAATGCATGTCAACCCCACTCGACGGAGATTCCCTAGAGTTATCCCCTGTAACTTAGGGTGCGTCGAGATCCAGACCAAGAGAGTAGCGAAATAATGCACGACTGTCGTCTCCGTTTCTAGGAACATATCAAATCAGTGTACGAAAAGGCAGCAAAGCTGCTCACGTCTCTCAGCAGACCAATTGGGAATTATAGCGGCCCTAAGTCAAGTGAAATAAGACTCCTCATGTCCACCATTCTCCTGTGCAGTGCGGAATTCTGGGTGGGTGCGATGAAGATGAGGTATAGTAAGCGCGTATTTGCAGTGTAACGAAGAGCAGCGTTAAGGGTCGCCTGCGCTGACCGTACTGTTGCCGGTGGACACATCGGCTCATCAGCGATCTAGAGGCCTGGATCGGCCGGAGCCAAGAAAATGTTGATTTCTACATGTACCAGTTACTTACAGGAAGTACCTGCACCGAATGGGGAATGTCAGGTCACCTCAGTGCAAGTACTGCCCGTAGGACGAGGATGATATTTAACACTCGTTATTCGTAGGTATTTCGCTGGGGAGAGAAGAGCACTTGTCTCCACGGAAGGTCCCCTTACTGCAAACACCACAGTGGAGGCAATGCTGCAAAGTGAAGAAACATGGAGAACTGTCGTGGTCTACGCCAACACAGTAATACCTTGCCCATTATTTGTACAGTTTAAACTCAAAAACCACTGAAAAGAAGTGAAATAATTTATATAACAACACTTCATGAAATTGCTTGCTCTTCCACACTGTTCAGACAGGCCACTGGAGAATGGAATCTACTCACGCGACTATGGTCTGGAGTCTCAGGTTACGTAATACACAATCGATGACTTTCCTTAACGTACTACTCTGGATACATTGATTTGGAGAGTCCTATCAATATACCTTATTCCAGACCAGTAGTGATCCCCAATCATATAACTGGCCGCAGTTCCTCATTTTAAAGTTCATTAAATCTCTGGCGTATATCAATTTGGGTAAATATATAAAAACCCATTCACTCCAACGATGGTTAAAATCACCTACTGCATTCGTCGGATCATAGATCATACAGATGCATTGCACATCGAATTATCATCGGAAAAATATCCGAATCGGTAACAGGCCAATTTCTTTCACTTTTAACTGAGAAGTTTTACATTATGGTCATCAAAATAGTCTGAGTGTTATAATAGAAGTGGTAACAAAAATAGATAAACGTAAAAGAAAAATGGTAAAATCATAATAAATCTCTCAGAATTTTCTTTGTTTTTAACTTCAGGAATAGAGGACTTGTTACTCAGGAGAAAACAAGGTAGATGAGTCCTTACAAGAGTTTTAATGACTAACTGCACGTTTAACTGGTAGTTGAGCAGTATATATATCCTTAAGGGAACACGGCTCTCAGCAGTAGAATCCGTGTACGCTGACTCTTCAAACAAGATAAAACAATTTGCTAGACATTGATGGTCTTTGTTTTTAGTTAAGCTACTGATATTATAAGAGTTTAAATGCCTTTTATGATATTTAATATCAGTTCGTAGGATAAATGAACTACTGACTTCCTTATGTGTCTTTTTAATGAAATAAATGAAACAATATAGGTTACTGAAAAAGAAGCACAACGCTCAATCAATTTTATATTATGTCTATAATGAACTCTATTCCCTCTACTTCTATTACTGTGTAGCTTAGAATTAATTTTCGAATTCTTAAGTCTACGATAATCATTAAGTTATAATAGTAATAATAATAATAATATAATAAACATTAGTTAGATGTGCTGTGTATGTTTAAAATAATACACGTGAAATAGTAAAAAAAAAAAAAATACTGAACTCTAAGGAAAGAAATGAGCCTTCACCTCAGAGTGCCTAGAGATTTTTCCGATGTGGACAGGGAATATCGTATCCAACCTGTTATTTATCAGTAAATGTAATAGCTATAGGGAAATAGCAAGAAGGTTAACTAAAAATATTCATAAACTGAACTACTTACTTTATCGCAACTTCAAGTTCAGATCCAATCAGCTGGTGACAAAAACAATGACTAGATTCGAAAGTATAGCTTTATATGTAATTATGTTGGCATTCCAAGTAATACGCGAAACTCTATTCATATCATATTATTCTATTTGTCAGTAAGTTTGTATAACCTTATACCGCCAGTAGATTTTTTCGAACTAGCACGTTGATCAATTTGTAGACTTTTAAATATAAAATCAATTTAAAATATTACAATAATATAAAAATACGTACTTTTGGTACTCATGTATAATCCAAGATATTATCCAGGTCTACAAAAATATTATTTAATAATTCTTTTTTCGCTAATTTATATTTTCAAAAACATTTATAAAAATTAAAAAGTGGTACAACATCCTACTAAATTAAAATAAAATTCCAACAATTTGTAATCATGATAGCGTAAACTATTTTAAATGTTACCAAAACAATAGTTTTAACAAATAATACACATTGACAAATAAAAACTATATCTATATAATATATTTCTTTGTAAAATATTAATTTTGGTATCCTTGGATCTTCTTATATTTAGGGTTATATTAAGATCCAATTATAAGTTTCTTAGAATACAATAAAATAAATAGTTATTCAACTATATACTTGGACTAATTCATCACTATACGAATTTAATTTATGTTTGGAAAGCAAATTTTAGAGAAAATAGTCAATCATTACAATATTGTAAAAATAATATTAGTTAGTTCCTTTCACATATTTATCGCCATATTATCTAACTGTAAATACATTAACAAGATAATACAACCGGGGTGCGGAGTATTCAACACATTACTTTAAAAATCTTCGTAAAATACAACAAATTGATTGGTTGTTTAAAGACGTTTCTGATGGTATATAAGCCAGTTGATCAGGGTAACACGAATTTTAAATGATTGTTAGAATCGGCTGCTGCAAAGTCATCGTTTTTAAGTTACCTGAAATTTTATTATCACATTTTATTGGCGTAATCACGCCCACTGACAGTTATATAGTAAATACGACAGTTATATAGTTAAAGACGACAGTTATATAGTTAAAGACGACAGTTATATACTTAAAGACGACAGTTATATAGTTAAAGACGACAGTTATATAGTTAAATACGTCAGTTATATAGTTAAATACGTCAGTTATATAGTTAAAGACGAAAGTTATATAGTTAAAGACGACAGTTGTATATTTAAAGACGACAGTTATATAGTTAAAGATGACAATTATATAGTTAAAGACGACAGTTATATAGTTAAAGACGACAGTTATATAGTTAAAGACGACAGTTATATAGTTAAAGACGACAGTTATATAGTTAAAGATGACAGTTATATGGTTAAAGACGACAGTTATATAGTTAAAGACGACAGTTATATAATTAAAGACGACAGTTATATAATTAAAGACGACATTTATATAGTTAAAGACGACAGTTATATAGTTAAAGACGACAGTTATATAGTTAAAGACGACAGTTTTATAGTTAAAGATGACAGTTATATGGTTAAAGACGACAGTTATATAGTTAAAGACGACAGTTATATGGTTAAAGACGACAGTTATATAGTTAAAGACTACAGTTATATAGTTAAGACGACAGTTATATAGTTTTATTGGCGTAATCACGCCCACTGACAGTTATATAGTAAATACGACAGTTATATAGTTAAAGACGACAGTTATATAGTTAAAGACGACAGTTATATAGTTAAAGACGACAGTTATATAGTTAAAGACGACTGTTATATAGTTGAAGCTGACAGTTATATAGTTAAAGACGACAGTTATATGGTTAAAGACGACAGTTATATAGTTAAAGACGACAGTTATATAGTTAAAGACGACAGTTATATAGTTAAAAACGACAGTTATATAGTTAAAGATGACAGTTATATAGTTAAAGACGACAGTTATATAGTTAAAGATGACAGTTATATGGTTAAAGACGACAGTTATATAGTTAAAGACGACAGTTATATGGTTAAAGACGACAGTTATATAGTTAAAGACGACAGTTATATAGTTAAGACGACAGTTATATAGTTTTATTGGCGTAATCACGCCCACTGACAGTTATATAGTAAATACGACAGTTATATAGTTAAAGACGACAGTTATATAGTTAAAGACGACAGTTATATAGTTAAAGACGACAGTTATATAGTTAAAGACGACTGTTATATAGTTGAAGCTGACAGTTATATAGTTAAAGACGACAGTTATATGGTTAAAGACGACAGTTATATAGTTAAAGACGACAGTTATATAGTTAAAGACGACAGTTATATAGTTAAAGACGACAGTTATATAGTTAAAGATGACAGTTATATGGTTAAAGACGACATTTATATAGTTAAATACGACAGTTATATAGTTAAAGACGACAGTTATATAGTTAAAGACGACAGTTATATAGTTAAAGACGACAGTTATATGGTTAAAGACGACAGTTATATAGTTAAAGACGACAGTTATATAGTTGAAGCTGACAGTTATATAGTTAAAGACGACAGTTATATGGTTAAAGACGACAGTTATATAGTTAAAGACGACAGTGATATAGTTAAATACGACAGTTATATAGTTTAAGACGACAGTTATATAGTTTAAGACGACAGTTATATAGTTTAAGACAACAGTTATATAGTTAAATATGACAGTTATATAGTTAAAGACGACAGTGATATAGTTAAATACGACAGTTATATAGTTTAAGACGACAGTTATATAGTTTAAGACGACAGTTATATAGTTTAAGACAACAGTTATATAGTTAAATATGACAGTTATATAGTTAAAGACGACAGTTATATGGTTAAAGACGACAGTTATATAGTTAAAGACGACAGTTATATAGTTAAAGACGACAGTTATATAGTTAAAGATGACAGTTATATAGTTAAAGACGACAGTTATATGGTTAAAGACGACAGTTATAGTTAAAGACGACAGTTATATAGTTAAAGAAGACAGTTATATAGTTAAAGACGACAGTTATATAGTTAAAGACGACAGTTATATAGTTAAAGACGACAGTTATATAGTTTAAGATGACATTTATAAATTAAGCTGCGATAGTAAACGTTTATCTAGCTAGTTTCATTCACTAACGGGAAACTGCATTGTATTACTTACATACAAAATAACCTTTTTTTGAAGTCTGCATGAATGAGATCGTTACACATTGCATATTCATCTCCGCAACCCCAACATGTAAACTACAGTCCCTCGTGTTCCACGGGGATGAGAGGCTCGTTAACGCCTTGCCACTCCCTCCCACTTCAACCCAAAGACCGAACCACTCCCCTCTTCTCAACCCACTTCGTACTAACTTCATTGAAAACAACTGTGAACCATATTGATGTGTCCACCAAGGTTTTGTAAACACTAAGCGTAATTGAAACAGTTTATAACCGTTTTAGCTCTTAATGAGATCTAAAATAAGGTGCTAAATGGTGAATCATGTAAAAATATTTGGCTCATCCATTATCAGTTATGAAATTTAATTTAACTTTGATAGAAATAGCATTTGAATCACATATAAGAATTCAATTGTATATGTATTTAATTGACAGTGGTTGTTAATTTGTAGATTCAAGTTCTTTATAGTAAATTCATTAAGTTATTACATTCAAACGTAAGAACTACACGAATTATGATAGAGATTTGAAATTTGCTCTCAATACATGGAATAAAAATTAATTGCTTGTAATAGTTAATTGTTAAATATAAAATAAATACATAGTTAAATTATTAATACAGGATATGTAAACCGACATTATTTATGTTTGTTTCTGATTGTCAAATGAATGGCTATTTCATCTTGCCTTTTACAGAAGCATTTCAATAATTAGGTTTGATAAAGTACCCATCTGTGTAGGGCCATATCTTCAGTTTACAATCTAGGTTTATGACATGCTTTGTCAATAACTGTTATGAAATGAATTTTATGTGACAGTAAAACCTGTTAACAGCGTCACATACGGTTACTGATACTGTGTATAGATCCTATTTAAATCACACTGCCAAAAACTGTTTTAACAATTTTATTCCATTTTTTTTTTTTTTTTTTATATTTGGAAATGTCATTTCGACTTTTATATTTTTAATTTTATTTCCAATGCAAGTGTTTAATAATGAAAAATATATACAAGAAGGGCATTTTCCGTTAATTTACTACACTACCATTTCCATTACTTCACTACCACTACTTTTTTATCACATCTACGGTTAGGTTAGGTTAAGTCGGGTTAGGTTATGTTAGGTTAGGTGGTTACTCAAGTTGATCACAAACTCGTAAATCCAATGATTGACTTACCACCGAATGCGATCTCCGTGTGAAAGTTGTTGGAAAGCAATGAGATAAGGCCAGCGACATCGAATACCTAGTGGATAAGGATAACCATAGTCTGCAAAAATGATTGGGAAAGAGTTTTTAGACCAATAGAATATTTATCTAGCGTTAGTGAATTAACAGAAACAAAAAAAGTGGTAGTAAGAATCAACGGAAAATATCGTAAAAGAATAATAGTTATCATATTTATTTGTGTTTTTAGGAAGTTTACCACGTATTAACGAACAATTATATTGAAAATTAAGAATACAGGCACTCTACACTACGGTCTGTTTGTAATTTTCTCCATTTTCATACCTGAAATAGAGAAGTTAAACGTACCTTAATTTCAACTCTCAATTTATTTAAAACTTACAATATTTATTACAGCAAAATAAAAAGATTACAACACAATATTTCTTCTATGTTTTCATTGTTGGAATAAAATAGTCATAAGTAAAATCACATCTTATAGTTTTAATTGATATTTGTATAGTTTGCTAAATATCTTGCAGGGCAAACGTTGAATTTATGATGTGTTTATTGCTTTATGATGTGTTTATTGCTTTATGTTGTGTTTATTGCTTTATGTTGTGTTTATTGCTTTATGATGTGTTGATTGCTTTATGATGTGTTTATTGCTTTATGTTGTGTTTATTGCTTTATGATTTGTTTATTGCTTTATGATGTGTTTATTGCTTTATGATGTGTTTATTGCTTTATGATGTGTTTATTGCTTTATGATGTGTTTATTGCTTTATGATGTGTTTATTGCTTTATGATGTGTTTATTGCTTTATGATATGTTTATTGCTTTATGATGTGTTTATTGCTTTATGGTGTGTGTATTGCTTTATGATGTGTTTATTGCTTTATGATGTGTTTATTGCTTTGTGATGTTTTTATTGCTTTATGATGTGTTTATTGCTTTATGATGTGTTTATTGCTTTATGATGTGTTTATTGCTTTATGATGTGTTTATTGCTTTATGATGTGTTTATTGTTTTATGATGTGTTTATTGCTTTATGATGTGTTTATTGCTTTATGTTGTGTTTATTGCTTTATGATGGGTTTATTGCTTTATGTTGTGTTTATTGCTTTATGATGTGTTTATTGCTTTATGATGTGTTTATTGCTTTATGATGTGTTTATTGCTTTATGATGTGTTTAGCCTTTATTTTGTAACTTAAATAACTCACTTCCATATTAAGGACTTCTTTTTTAATATTAATTGAGTTTTCTTTCCCTTTATCTGTAGTAAATTGAATGAATTTCATTCAAGCACGTTGTTAGGAGTTTTATAAATAAATGTTATTTTCGGCTTCTTTTGTAACAGGAATATTTACGAGTATGTAGCAAAATCTAACCGAGCAATCTAAATGGAGGTCATTTGTAGCAGCAATAAAAACTCATTGTTTGTGAAAAATTACTGATCTCAGTTAAAGGAATTTTATGACTTAAACCTCTGTAATTTGACGACCAAATTACCTATTTTAAAATAATACTAATTGTTATTCCATTTATTCACATTCAATACGTTCTTTACGTTGAGATATATACCTGAATATAATGTTTTATTTTTCAATATTAACTGTGATTTTGTGCAACAAATATTTGTTTTTTAGTTACAAATTTTGAGTTCATTGAACCTAAAAAAAGTGTTATTGGTATTTTAGTTATATAATTATTTTACTAATTTATTCATTATTTATATTCAATATTTATTCCCTTGTTCAATCACAAGTATGAACTAAATAATTTAAGGACCAACATTAACATTCCAACTACATGGAAAAAATAAGAATGGATAAATAAATGTTCTCTCTAACAAAGTAAATATCACAAAACATGTATTGATTAAGATAGTTTTTTTTATTATTGTAAATTTGAATATGTCACGCCAATCTTATTGACAACGTGGTACCCCGACCTCCCGACCTATATCTGTCGTCAGAGTTGTTAAAATTTCATTTCCATGGTAACGATGTAATGATTTCCACGCATTAAATGCGCATTAGAATTTAATTTATTGTTTCCAATAAATTAAATTCTTACAAGTACGCTTATAGGAATTTATAACAAATAAAACTTATGACAAAGGTGTCAGTGAAGTTTGCTTATTAATATCAGGATACCTCAAATTAAACTTTCATCACACAATTATTTAGATATTATTGAAGTTATACTTCTTTGCGCCCGTTAGACACTTTGGGATGGGATGTTGGTCGAGAAACCGTGTCACGCTGAAAAGTAAGAACAAATTTTTAAGAACTATCGATTAATCGATTGTTAATCGAAGAAATTTAATCGAAGAAATTACTGATAATGATAATATAGGTGTATAATATAATAATGAAGTCACGTATAATATATTGAAGATAAATATATTGAATAATATTGAAAAATGTCTTATATTTCATTTATATATCCTGTCTGTTTGTGTGCGTGAGTGGGTGTATGAGAATGGCCAAAGAAGTATAACTTTTTGATACTTTATTTAGTAAATATTTATTTATTTTAATGATATACATATATATCTAAACGCATTTTATGTACTACCTTCAAGTTTAAAAGTATCAATAATAATAAAAACAATTCTAAAGAACTGAGCCACAATTAGATTAACAACACGAAAAGATATTACACTTGAATTACAGATCTATAATTAAATTTATTTGGACCACTATTTAAACTACGCGTGATTGTATCCCTAAAACCAGTGCATGATTTGAGAAACCAGGCGCTGCCTATGTAACACGAACTGGTATTATGTCACATGTGGACGTGACAGTCCTGCCAACCGTGTGGCCTCAAACATCGTTGCCAACCTTATAAATTTACTTCACTTCAAACTTATAACAATATACAGGGTGTCCCAAACGTAAAGTGCCAAACATCGGTAAATTGTATGGGTAAAAATGATGAAAAAACGTAGAATGTTTTTTCCACACAAACGCTCCGTTTACCAGGTGTCTGCCATTTTATTTTTTTCACATAAGAATTGTTATCTGCGAGTTGGCTCAACCGATTTTTATGAAAATCGCTATGCGTATTAAAGATAATAGAGATCTATTGCATACAAAAATCAAATTGATCCAATTTAACATTTCAAAATAGCAGCTCATTCTCACTTTCATCATTTAACGTAAGTGACCCAACTGTTTTTCTTTCTTTTTTCACCTAAACAATAATAGTGCTGACTTTTAAACATTATAATTTATCCATATTTTTTAACAATCTATAAATATAATAGTTCTTTGAAAATATTCATAGTGAAATAGAAGAATATTTTAATTATATAGTAACTTTTTGGGGGGAAATACACCAAGAATCAGGCCTCTATGTCTCACCTGCTGGATGAGATTTAAAAAAAGTTATTTAACATTTAAATTCTCTTTTAATAAATGCTTCGCTACTCCTGTCCATAAAATAGCCTTAAGATGTTACAAACGTAAGGCACAGACCCATTATTAAATAAAAACTAATTAAAATTTTCACTAATTAATAATTTATTAATTATTTGTAATCTTCTTTATTTTCATACATATAATTGACATTAGAGCAAGATCTAACCATTTTGCTATTCAAATGATGAAAAGTGTTCAACAGCTACAGTATGTATATGTCTTTAAATTAGAAAAATTAAACTCTTGTTTTCTAATTTTATTTACGGAAAAATGTGACGAGCTAATACATGAAACTCTACACTTTAGTGATAAAAATTTTAAATTTGTAGACTATTTATTATTATTTATTATATTGTTTGATCATCAGACAAACGTATAAGCTTAATTCGTACAAAAACCTGGTCAGTATGAACCGCATCTTGTGGGAAAGGATATTTGCTCGTGCTCATCGACTCGCTAAAATTCAAACATTTAGTAGAGCCGTGCTTAATGGGGCTTTGCCCATTACATTAAGAACAGTAAATGCTTGAAACGATCCGTGGTGGAGTATAGACTTTAGTTTCAACCGTTGAGGTTTACAGGTAAAACCCTGTATTCATAAGCTGTATTCATTTTATTAAATTATTTTTTATCAACTTTGGCACGAAATATTCTTTGACCTTCACTTAAGGTAATAAACTGTTGTTCCATTTAAATTAACATTATAATCACAACATACTTAACCCTATAAGTGTTGGTAAAATGAAAGCTACAACAAAACACGCAATGTAAGAATTCAACTGACAAAGAACCACAAAAAAAAAAAAACTCAATGAACGTGATTTCAAGGATTGTATTTTTTTTTTTAAATCAGTACTTTTTCTTAGTATGCTAAACAACGATTTTATTTCCAAAACGTATTTTCTTTTTCCTCACATAAACCAATTAGACAGTTATGGGTTATTCATGGCTGCATGATTCATATAAATAACACTTAATGAAACTTGTAAAATGTATAAATAACAACATTGTTAGATATATTCAATGGCATTAGTTCTAAATGTTCATTAAAATTGATTATTTAAATTATAATGAATATTCAATTAAATATAAAGCACACAATGAATATATAAATTATTATGTACTTTATATTTAAATTTAATGAATAAATACTATTAGTATCATCAATACTATTAGTAAAAGTATCGAACTCTAAAATCCCATTCCTTCACAATTTGTATATGAATTACCTTAGATTGAAAAGTCACGTGACTATTATATTGCTGAAACCATTCTTTTTTCCATAAGTCAGTTTTAATAAAAATGCCAGTGCTAAGGCGTTCTTCCATAACAGCGATACCTAATATTGCATAGCGCACAACGGAATCGATGTCTTAGAAAGGATTTACCACTTACTCGGGAGGATGTTTAAGGCTCTACTTGGAAGAGGATATTAGAAGCTTGCTACCCTCTGCTAGTATTGCTTTTAGATGATTGCTACCTTTATTTTTAGCTAGTTTTATTCATATGAACTCATCATATTTATTACTTATTTTAGCTAACAATATTAATTGACCAAAATAAATTCGGTTATATCAAACCAAGACAAAACACGTTAATTTAATAGTATAGATATTAATTTATAACGACAAAATTTATGACAAAATATTGTTTGATTTAGTAGTGTCTGTGTGATTGGTCCTTCATATTGTTTACAAATTATTGCTACAATATGTAAACTTTAATTATTTTACAAATGTAAGTTCAGATTTAATATTACAATACTTAGGTAAAACATTTTAAGTAAAACATTCAATCATTGTCACAAATATAGAATAAACAATTTACTTTAAGTAGATTAGATATAATATATATATTGAATGGACGGGCTATAATAAGTAGATCTTATAAACTGTACTAAACGAAACTTCTCAAAAAAATATAATAGAATGTTAATTATATTTTATTTTTTATAAACCATTATAAGCCATTATCTTGGGGATTAAAAACTACATTTTACTTTAGTCGTATATTCTTATATATTAAGGCTCTGATTATCAAAGGTGAACTTCCTATCCTGATTGTAAAGGTGAACTTCCTATCCTGATTGCAAAGGTGAAACAGAATAACACAGTTCAAATATTAGAAAATGAATAAATCGAATTTTACATTACAAAGGTAATATATGCAGTCATGTTGTACCATCCCCATGTTATATTTATGGCTCCAGACCTAGTTTGTAAAGGTGCCATTACCATTTACCGTACCAGACTGTACATAGAACTGTGATGAGGTGCTCTATATTAATGGTGGCGCACTGTACCTGTCCTAACTGAAACGACCTTTGGATGAAGATAGACTTCCCACATTATGATGTTCTTTATCTCAATTTCCTGTAAGTGTTATTTACGCAAATGTGAAAATGTGTTTACTTTTTGATAGTTCAAATTACTACAATAGACTTCACGATAAGAATTGTGAACATTCAATGAAACCACACACGTTCAGTTACTATCCGTAGAATTAAAACAATTAGTTATTTGGAGTAAATTACTAACTGATTTAATTGTTCAGTATTATTCAATATAAATAGCTATTTACACCTCTATAGGGTGTAACATTGTGCTAAGAGAAACATTTCTTATTGTAGTAGAATATTGTTCACGGAATATCATGCATCAGTCAGCTGTAACATATGATGGATCACCATTATCTACATTAAGACAAATGGATTCATCGACTCGTGGGTTTTATCATATGAAAACTGTTTTCATACACGAATAAAAGACGTGATTGTTAGTTTTAAATATCAAAAGCAAAATATACATTTTCGTATCATTGCACTTTTAGTTTTTTTACAAACTCTTTCAAATGTTTTATTATCTATTTCACTTGCATAAGCGTTATTTATGCACCTGTACGTAGTTTGAGGCACGAAATCTTTGTTATAAGATATTTATACTGTGTATTTCTTAATTAAGTAACTAAAATATAAAATAGCATACGAGTGTAAAATGATAGGTTTTTGTTTAAGACATTTTGAGCATTACATACAATTACACCATTATTTCAATCATACATACACACCTTAATATAGTTGCCTGATTTTGTAAGCTAAAATACTAATATAATTTTAATGTTATTTTATGTTTTAACAAGCGAATAATTTACATCATTAGAAAATACAGATCTAGGGTTTACGTTTTCTGAAATGTTCCATAAAAAATTAAGTTAAAAATGTTAACACTAGCATATCTCCACAATGCGATAAGGATTCTTGTATTATATGTTTTATTTAGAATGAGCATAGAAAGAGAAGGCATATCCTTGACCTTATTTATTTTATTCAAGATTAGCCTTCTGGAATTGGCACTTGAAATAATAGGTTACGTACACTATCGTCTTCAATTCTTGTATAGTAATAAAGTTTACTACAGTTTCAACTATCAAGTAGTCATTTTCAAAACATTAAGAACGTTAAATCTTCATCTAAAGTGATGTCTTCAAAGAATAAATATTAACATAAAACACATAAAAACATAAAAATGTTGCTAAATGTGTTTTATGTTAATATTTATTCTTTGAAGACATCACTTTAGATGAAGATTTAACGTTCTTAATGTTTTGAAAATGACTACTTGATAGTTGAAACTATAGTAAACTTTATTACTATACAGGAATTGAGGACGATAAGGTACGTAACCTGTTATTTATTTGTTTATTGTTAAGACGCTGATCGTCAAGATATGGATGAATATAGATTTATAATTATAGTAAATGAGCGATTGTAGATATTGTTACAATTTAAGGCTCACTATTTCTTAGAAAGTGTCACTAGTTTATAGCACAATGACAATTGAACAGCAAAATTATATTATATCTGTAAATAAAATTCACCAAAAACAGGACACATTAGTAAGTAACATTGAGATTTTCAACAAAACTAATTTGTACTAAATCACTAATTAGTATAAACAAATTGTAAATTATTTATAACTTATATTGGGACTTTATGCCAAAGAGGTATGAATTTAGAAGTCAAGCCTGTACTTGGTAGAATCAGTATTCAACATTATTGTCTTATTAAATATTATGGACAGACTTAGTCAATAGACAATCATTCTTAGTTAAAATAATTACACATTACGTGATGTGTCATAAAACAATTAATGACCGGCCTAGTTAGTTAACTCAAGTTCGTTGATCACACCCTCAGAGTGGGCGTTTGTACAGAGACAGACGTTAATGGGCAAAACTCTTACACATCACGAGATGTGTCATAAAACAATTAATGACCGGCCTAGTTAGTTAACTCAAGTTCGTTGATCACACCCTCAAAGTGGGCGTTTGTACAGAGACAGACGTTAATGGGCAAAACATTTACACATCACGATATGTGTCATAAAACTATTAATGACCGGCCTAGTTAGTTAACTCAAGTTCGTTGATCACACCCTTAGAGTGGGTGTTTGTACAGAGATAGACGTAAATCGGCAAAACACTTACACATCACGTGACGTGTCATAAAACAATTAATGACCGGCCTAGTTAGTTAACTCAAGTTCGTTGATCACACCCTCAGGAAACTCTGCTACATTTATAAAACATATCTGGAGACCCACAAGAATCAATTTAGAGTCCGAATTAAATCTTATTATATTTAACATTTTAAAACGCACGCAAATGTCAAAGGGTTATTGTACAAAAATAAAGTTTATGTGGTATATAAATACTATAAAGATCAACATTTATACCAATGTTCATGATTTTATTTCAACCAACTTTAAAGATTTATTTTTTAAAGAAGCCTTTTTGTAAAATTTACATACACAGAGATATATGGATAACGGTGTGAGATAGACGATTTGTATACATCACATTTTTTTCTTTTTTTTTACACAAGGAAAGGCCGCCACAATTAGGCTGGATACTTACGGGACACCTGTATACATATATCTGTCCTCGTATTTAGCCAACGTTTCATAACCTAGAATCATGGCATTATTGATATTGTGTACGTGATATTGTCTAACTGTCATCTAAACATAAATTAAAACACACTAAGAAATTATACAGGACGCAAAACTAAATATTATACAGGAGCTGCAAAATTATTTTCATCCCTAAGCCTAGAGGCCATTCTCTTTTACGATTTCAAGAGCTTCAGTAATCATTTGCATAATAGACTCATAAACTTAATAGACTTAAACAAAACTCAATTAACTAACTAACACAAAATTTAAACCAAAAAATTCATCCTCCTTTCCCAAATTAAGAGCACTTTGTCATTCGTACAATTACGTACTTTTAGCCCTCGTTCAATCAACAACAAGGGGTGCAGTTAAATAATTTCACACATTGTTCATCAAATTTAGCAATTTTGTTTCCATTGTTATTAGGTTGACATAATGTCACTTTTATAAGAAACACATTAGCATCATAAAATTAAACAACCAAAAAAATTTAAACAGCAACCCCTTTTATTGAAGTCATTTTGGTTTCACAAAAATCTCCTGATTAAATGTTATTAATATTTTATTAAGTCTATTACAAAAAGAACTAAATTTTTAGTTATTTACTAAACGTGACTAAACCGAATAGTATAGTTCAAAATATACTATGTACATAAATCTATATTAACAACAAAAACCAAAGAGATTTTCTTTATTAGAAACACTTATACACATAATAAAGTAGTTTAACTATGTTATATATCATTCTTAGTGTACGTGAATAGGTGGGTGGGTGGGTATCACCATTGTACGTGTAGAGGTGGGCGGGTGGATCATTTAATAAGTATGCACAATTCTTATTGTTGGAAGAATTAAAATAAGAAACGTTCTATAACATTAGTTTAGTGACATATAAGTAAAGCAGAGTAAATTAATTATTGGGATGGACTTCGGTAAATCACACTATATACCCACACTAGGGCTAATGGGATTCGCTAGGGGATGCCCTGATAGTAAACAGGTTCAGTGGTTATTACATCTGGGGATGGTAACCGTGATTTACCACTATCTATATTGCGCAACACTTTTATCGTGTAAAGTTTCACTTGATTGCTATGAATTAATGAAATAAAATATTCACATATAATCTTTATCATAATCACCTTAGCTATGAATGGTGTTCCTCACCACTTATTGTCTGAAAATCTTTATATACATAAGAAGGACAGGACAAGGAAGATGTTCGGAAACCAATCGGAGAGAGGTTCTTGGTTAACTTTTTGTAAAATTGTAATGTTAATGTTAATGCAAAATTAAATTAATGTTTTATAGCTATTAGCATTAAATCTTAAGGAAATATTTTAAGCTGTGTAAATTAATTATTAACCGACAGACCTTGCTTCGTTACGGGGTGGTTCTCTACACTTGCTAACCCTTCCCTCCTTGATTCTCTCCAAACCATCACATCAATATAATAGCTTAGTTTGCTGTCGTTCTACTAGAAACAAAGTTTTATAGCCTAGAAACCCTTATAAGTGTACTTTTGGGGGGTTCAATCTAATGCAACCATGTCAGAGTTAGTAGAAATTACCTCAACCTAAAAAAACGTTTTACAATTAGGACATACTCGTAGTTAACCATGACTTTGTGTTTTGTTTATGTTTTTGTATCAGCTGTTAAAACAAATTATTACGTTAAATTTAAGTAAATGTTACTCTAATGGAAAAAAGGAAGCGTTGAGAGGATGTTTATACACTCAGAAATACAATTTCCTGAAATCCTTTCTTGTGCGTCTTGATTATGCAATTATTGCTAACGTTCCTAAAAATGTCATCAAAATGTGTTAATTAATTCCGGAGAATTCGTGAGGAGTTAAGAAAACCGTTTTTAGATTTTATATGTAGAGATTATTTTTCATGACCCTTGAGTTTTAGTTTGTAAAATTTTCGTTATAAATAATACTCGATAGAATATTAACAGAAAATAAACATATACTTAAAATTCGTTTGACTTTTTCCTTCTAAAAACTATGTCCATTGAATAGCTAATAGAAATTCTTATTATGAATACCAATAACGAAACTTTATCCATAAAGTGGCCTCAGCAATTTTCATAATGTTGATCCATATGTAAAATAACAAAAACTGTATATAAAAAGAAGATTAGGCATCTGCTAAAGGAAGAAAATAGAAATATATTTTACCATGAACATGAAATACGAGAAGTAACGTCTGAAGTGTGATTTGTATATTTACATTTCCATTTAAACTAACAACATTCTGAATACATACCCGGGAAAAGCTTTCATAAAACTATCCCTAACATTTGATAAAAGTGTTGTTAACACCGCCAGCTGAACATGCAAGCAATTATATCTCCGTCACATTAACCTACTTTCAATATTGAAACACCTGACTTTTACAGCTGAATGTACTGCCCTGTACGCTGTAATATATTTACACCTCAGTTAGTTCACCAGGACGGTTACCTTTTATTTTGTGTTTAAAAACTATGAAAAACTGTCAGCTCAATTTTCCCTGTCACGATTTCTTCATTAAAAGATGACGGTAAATATTAACTCAGTCGAATTGGCAGAGTGGTGGATGTTCGCATGCAACACTATATATTCATTTACTCAAGCTCTGAAATATTGGGTTGTACTTCATTGTATACAGGGTGGGGAAAAATATGGAAACGCTTTCACAACTTTTGTATGACTTCACTTGTAAAAGTAAAATCTTATACACGATCATTGTTACAAAGAACATATTTTTTGACGCCATTATCGACAATTCATCTTTTCAGGGGGATGGCCCACGAGGAGATGAACGAAAATCTTCAACGTAAGCCTAGGTTGAGTTTGGTATGAAATGGAATGTCTTTTCAAGTGAAATTAACTGCCGTAAACCGGACTTCGAAAGGTTTATCCTTTTTAGAGTAGCGGTCATTTGAATTTCAAAGTAACCAAATTGAACGGTAGTATTATCCGCTATTTGACTGTTTTAAGTAAATAATTTTCTTAAAAAATTATACTTTGTAGAACACAATTATACAATTATACACAATTATTTAAAAGGATTAAACTATCAAATTATTTACGAAAAAAATAACGGTTTGTGAAAGCGTTTCCTTCCACCCTGTATATATCATCACAGTCTTCACAGACATCCCCAACGTTATTTAACGTTAAACAAATCCATCTTTATATACCGACATCGTAACTTTTGTATTAATCTCCTTGTTGTTAAAGAAGGTTACAGTACATAAAATATATCCATAAATGTAAATAATTTATTTTTCGTTCATAAATATTCTAGTGAATGATCTAACTGGTGGCTTTAAGGTGTACACACATGTAATATACTTGTAAATTATAGTCTGATAATTTATTTCAAACCTAGTTTGGTATAACACTTAAAACAGAAAAATTTATTATCAGCAAATCAGAAATATGCTATGATGCATTTAAAATGAGCATGACTTTTAATATGACTATTATTTATTAAAATAACAACTTTACTCGGTTGATCACAAAACATGTAACCAGACTATTAGTGATTATCTGAATCACAAATAAACGGCAATTTGTCCATTTTTACTTTAATACTATGTATAATAAACACAAACCAAATAATTTGATAGCTGACACACACACACACAATTTAAAATAAAACAACTTTGTTTTATATATATTGTGATTATAAAAATTATCAATAATAAAGTAATAGTAAATAGTTAAAACAAAATGTAATCAAAGAAACTTTAGTTGAATGACTAAAAGTTAGCCTTGTTTTAATGACTGTTACTGTCAAACTAAAACTATTTGTAAAACAAGCCGTTGTAGGAGCAAACTTTATCGATCACGGCGTACTAAACCCTATTTAATACATTATTAAAGAACACGATAAACTATGGAATATGAATCATTAAATAAACACAACAACTCCTGAAAATTTTAATTTAACTTCTAATATAATTAGAAGTTGTGATTCTTGGTCTGTATTCTATAATTATAGTAGTCTATGACACTAAAAATATAGTATTTTTTAACTAAATCTACATAAAATTAAGGAAATCGAACGATGGCTTTTTAAATTTAAACACCTTCATTTTCAAACAATATTATCAATCCATGTGTTTTTTTCCAACTACATATATACTTTAATATTTTTATATAAAGATAAAAATAATAGTTAGTTCTGATTACTGCTAATGAGTAACTGTTTAACAGTGAAAATTAAGTAACAGTTACATCTATAAATATAAAATATTGTTACTTGGGTAGTAGTATATACTATCGAAACAATTATAAAATGAAGATAAAATGTTTTACAATATTTATAACATGAAAGTTATTTTTAATTAAACCCTTTATACATAATATGAACCAGTAATATCAGTTTTGGAATTTGTTTTGAGAATTAAACTCTACACACATTCCAAATTAGTGATAAAGCAAGTAAAACATATCCAGATAATTATAATCTTTTTTCAAAATTTAAAACTAATTCAACGAATTGGAACTCATAATGGTTTATATAGTTTTGTATCTCTCAGTATTAAGTAATAAAAACATTTAATACTAAACAGCACAGACGTGGGAAATTGGTGTAATTACTGTTGGAATTTATATTTTAAAAACTATTGTGTATTCTACTCAAATAGGTGAGTGTAAGGTAAATAAGTGAATATGTATTGCATATTTATGGATGGATTGGTCCCAATACATGCCTCAATATTATAATCATCTCTCAATTTATATATATTACAATTCCATTGTTATACTATTTGTTGAACCATTGTTAACAATAGTTAAACGTTTCAAATTGTCGAGTGTAAGTGTCGATGAAGTTCACAAGAATGAGTCATCATGTTTTGTCACCTAACAAGGTTACCTTAAATCCTATCTCGTTCGTAATGAATCATTTTTATTTTGTATATTTTTCATTATTCTAAATCAAATATAATTATTTTTAAAACATTAAAAACACGTGTGAGTATAATTTATCAATCAAGGCGTACTTAACGTCAATCCTACCAAAATATATTTAAAACATTTTAAAGGACAAGACACTTTGTTAAAACAAGGGCACTAATGGTGGCAGTGCTGCAACCCAGCTACTTGGGGACAAAGTGTTGTGGAGACTGTAGGCATGTTCTATGATCGTTCTTCAGTGACATGGTGTCCACACAATGATTACCACATATCTGGAGCGTCTGTTGTTTGATGTCAAGGTCCGGATGCTGTTAGGGAGGAAACTGAGTATCACCGTTAACTGAAAATTAGACCAATATTACGTGGTTAATATTCCACGTAAAGCTGTAGGTCCCTTAGTTTTCTTGGATATTGGGATATCAAGAAATGGCTTTCCTTAACGAACAGTTGACCTTTGAAAATAAAAATTACTACACTTGTTCATTCTACTCTCATCTCCCTCATTCACACATAACATTCCCCAATATCTTGAAGATCATCATCTTAATTATGAATAATGAATAACATCGTAAAATATAGGTTATTGAAATATAAAATTTAATAATATGTTTAGTAATAAGACCGGAAATTAAAAAATTTTTACTTTAAACCAATTTAAGAAAACGCGTCTTGGAATTTTTAAAATTAAAATAAGCATTAAGTGCGTTTTGTTTAATTTTTATTTTGTTAAAACATGTACTGAACAATAGCAAAAATTACAAAAAAAAATGTTGTGTTTGACTCATTGTTGTTATATACCGTACAGAAATCAACGTAAACTTATTATAAACTTTTACGCATTTAAATAATCAGAATTTTAAAAGAGCGTCTTTAATGTATTTAAAATTAGCTAAGTGATTTTAAATATAATAAAGGTTTTAGGATGGGTCTCTCTAGATTAAGAGATAGTAAATCGTATTATACAAAAGAGAGAGAGCAGATGGCTGTTTAAAAATATATCTATTTGTATGTATCTCAAATAATTGTTAGTACTTTAGTTTATTTGTTTTTCTTTTCTTTTATGATTTGTATTATCATTTTTAACAGTATTCAATGTTTGTACGGGCAATACGTGCTCATATATATGGGTGTTAAACAGTAGTTGATTGTACTTTAAATGTGTTTAAAAGGGTTTTTTCTTTCTTTAGTCCTATATTATATCTAAGTATATCTATGTATTTTTATAAACGTGTATGTGTATATAGTTTGTATTTGTACGTTTGTATTATCCATAAATTTAATTAAATGTATGTTTGCTATTCGTATATATTAAACAACAGCTTTATTTTGACACCATATGAAGTGGCATTGTTGACACGTTACTGATTCTTATTAGAACTGAACTCTTGTTTTTGTTATTTTTATTTTATTTATGCTAACCACACAACTGGAAAAGTGGTTAGCTCTAGTTCCTAATAATTCTAAATGTATCCACATTTAATATTGTGAAAGGTTGATGGAACAAATAAATATTATAATTATTACTATTAAATTCAGCAATTAACTTTGGCTGGATAAGTCATATTAGAACAGGATTAATTTTCAGGAAAATGTTCAAATCATTAGTTAGTGTTTGAGAGTTTATATTTATACTCGTACGTTAAAAACATATAAACATTTTACGTGAGAAGTTTTAACCATTTTTATATAATTTCACGAACTAATCCGTTTATATTTTATTGTGATGTTTTATTATGAAATGTGTAAAATATCAACTAAATATTTGCCGTCAATGGAACACATAGATTTGTAAGACGATAGGCTATGAAAACTGTTGTTTAGTATAATAATATTTTGAAAATATTCCATATCTATTCGGTATAAATCATGAAACTGAACTGAATTAAATCAAGCTGATGAAATTCTCTAATTACCATAACCATTTTACAAGTTTGTTTCATTTAATTGGGTTTAATCAACAAGACCACTCGGCTGTGCCAGCCAGCTTTATCAACTAAGTTGCTTGCCACAGATTTGCTTTACACGCTTATTTTTAAAGCTTGGATACATCAATTTACAGTCTCATGGCCTTTATACACTTAAATTGAAATCAAACAGCATCGTCTTATATTATATTCTTCTACAGAAAAGCGTATAAAGCACGTGCTAAGGGAAATAACGGTGTAGATTCCCAAAAATAGTTTACATTAATATTAAAATTAAAAACCTACACAATGTACCCGGAAAATCAAGATGATTGTTAGAGGACTAAATATAACGAGTTTAACATTTTGAACATAATTCCAAATAGGCTAATTAGTCCAAAAATTGTCTTAAGAGCTTTAAGACAATTTTTAGACTGTTCAATGTTTTATGAAAAATATATATTTTGCAACTTTACCTTATTCTGCTAAAAAGCTAACTGCTTTACCTGCAACAGAAAAGGAACACTTTTTATACAGATAACCCAATAAATACACAGTTTAATCTATAAGTGCAGGGATGTGTAAAAAACAAAAAGTACATAAGCATTGAGCAATATTCTTAGTAAATTGTATTTATTTTCCAATTCGTATGTGTGTATGTCTATAATTTGTTTGTTTAAATTGTGCTGTGATTCCCACCTCTATACCCAATAAATTACCATAAATATACATAAAAGGTTGTTAGACACCCGGAACATAATAAGAGGCAAGTATGTATTTATTTCGTTGATTGCCTTTTAACAACACCTCTTAAATGAGAAATATGAGGCATATATTACGTTATACATCAATTTTAAAATAAAACAAAAAATTAAATTAATATTTTATAAAACAAAAATAATGGAATCTAATTTAATGCAGTGCGCACCTTATATTTATATAAATATATTATATATATCAGGATATTATTACTGTGCTGTTCCTAAGTTTATGCTTTTTTATCTTTACTGTTGCATATACAGATAATATAGGAAATAATATTTTATTATAATATCATGTGTGTTACATTTAACTTAAATTTCATGTTTTGGAACATTAAACTGTATGTAGATTGTCATGCATGTAAGCAAAAAGATATGGAATGTAGGCCTTGTTCATTTAAATGCTGCAGGCAGCAGGTGTCTATTGCTTTTTAATGCTTAAGAACTGAACTCAACTTTGTTTTTTTAGGTTATTTTCCGTTTTACTGGTCATAACTACTGGACATAGTGACCAGTTAATTTCCAAACCATGTATATTTTGTAATATTGTTTATATTAGTTGGAAATAAATTCATTATTCATTCATATTCATTCATTATTCATATTGGGAGTGTTAATATTGTACACATTTTTAAATGTCCAGGTATTCTCCAGTTCCAGTAGAATGCAGAAGTACCTTGTTTTTATTTTCCTTAGAAGATATACCTTACCTTAGAAGATATACCTTGTTTTCTATACCTTAGAAGATATACCTTGTTTTCTATACCTTAGAAGATATACCTTGTTTTCTATACCTTAGAAGATATACCTTGTTTTCTATACCTTAGAAGATATACGTTACGCCAAAGTTAGCTACACTCCAAGTGGAACAACATATGATCATACAGCCATTTTAGAGATACTCATGATGTGAATGAACCAATAAACTACCTTTATAACTTTTGAGATAGGAATCACGATGTTTAAATCCGATAAGTGTCTCTTTCTTAAAAGTTTCTCTTGGTGGTAAGTAAGCTTCAACTTGCCAAGGCAGACCAGACACGTCGCTCAACTACAGAGTCGGACATTTACATTAACTTTATTGGATGTTAATGGTTTCATAGTTACAGACTTGTAAAAGTATACTTTTAAACTGCATTTTGCAAGACAATTGCTATCTTGTTTTCCTTAGAACAAAATTAATTTTAATCATATTCAGTCTACATTAGAGGTAAATTATAATAGAAATACTTTAAATTAACATTACAACTTTCACACCTTTTCTGTTAATTCACTACCACTACTTTTTCTGTTACTTCACTACTACTATTTTTTTCACACAATAGGTTAGGATAGGCTAAGTTTTATGGCTACTAAAGTTGATCACAAACTGTTAAATCCAATGATTAATTGCGTAAAGCTTTCTTTATTTATTCAATAAATGGTGACCAATTTCATCATACGATCTTATAACTGATGGCATGAATAATACTGTTATATAATTTTAAAGGTCACTATGTATGTACATGTATACAAACCTTAATAAATGTACATAGCAATAGGTTTACCATAATAATGTTACACCAATTACAATGCACGTGTATTACTATTGAACTCGCGGTTCTAGTACTATCACGACTAATACTGATCATCAACAGGACCTGTAGTTAAGATATAACAGGGATAATTCTTTTATTATAGCAATTACGGTTAGGTTAGGTTATGTGGCTACTAAAGTTGATCACAAACTGGTAAATCCAATGATTGACTTACTGTTGAATTCCCTGTCCGTGTATAAGTTTTTGGAAAGCGATGAGATAAGGCCAGCGATATCGATTCCTAGCGGATACCACAGTTGACGAAACATGATTAGGAAACAATTTTTAGAGTAATAGAATATTTACCAAGCGGTAGTGAATTAACAGAAAGAAAAAAAAAGTAGTGGTTTTGATTTAACGGAAAAGCTCCCAATGTTTACTATTATTATTGCTCCATGCATAAACTTTCTTTTATTACTACAGTACTACTATAACTATCGAATTTTAAGAATTATAACTATTACTTTTTCATAATAGTTTACAGATACATCATATCCGTTTGTTTTGTGATACAACAAAATAGAGTAAATTTGTAATAAATTATGTCAGTCCTCTTATGTCATCATGAATATAACATATATACTCATAAAAAGACTGTAGACATGTGGTCTGAATGGCGGTATGGTAAGTATTAAACATCACGAGTTACCTTATAGGATACCTCAATAGATTAGTCATCACAAAGAAAAAGAACAATTATAAAAATTCTTGTAATAAAGGCAGTATACAGACCTTTAGTGACAAGTTGGAGTGGACACACAATTCCAGGTTCGTGACCTGTCAGATATCAGCTGTTTGGACCTAATACACACCCTTACAATGTATATACAACTATTGCCTTTGGTAAATATAAATTGTATACTTTTCATGACATTAGATTTTTTTTCAGTCAGTAAAATCTCACACACCATTACAGTTATTCATTATTCAATAATACGTTATAATTATTGTTATGTTATATTAAACCACAATTACACAAACTAATTTGAATAGTCAACATATAAGAATTAAATAGATCAAAACATGATAAAAAAAGATAATTCAAAACAAAAACGCTTAGAGTGAAGTGAAAAATAACCAGAAACAAATGAGCCAATAAATAAATATGATCTTATTTTTGCAATACATCATTTTGCAAAGTGTGGTAGCTCTTGCAATAACAAGATAGTTTTAGAAGCAGTTCACTTCATATACTACTCAAGTGTTCTTCCAACGTTCTAAACAAACCGAATAAAAATATTGTTAAAGTTGCAAAACGTTGGGTTGTAAATATGTACAATATTTAACGTTGACAGTTAGCATTCATAGATATACAATGAGGCTCACTTGTGCGTCATTGTCAGTGAGTTCCCTAATCAATCTTACCATAACACTTTTAAAAGTTTATATACTGTAATAAAATTTTAGTTTCTTCTCTTGAGGTAAATCTAAAGTAGCACATCTTCATAATCCGGACATTTCTGCTCGTAAAAGTGTAGATCCTCCCCTTACATTGAAGCCGCTCTAAACTCACACCTACATCGTTTCACAAACTACCTGCACTCTGCCTCCTGCACTCAGCTCCGAGTATCACAACAGTGAACTTAAATCGTACCTTGAGTGCATATGTGATTACACTAACTTTATGTAGGCTTACGTTTTAAAATTAAGAAGTGTTACAAAATTAATTGGCTTTCAAATTTATTTTGAATTAGTGTAAGCTTAATTTTATTGTAATCATACCAGATAAAACTACAAAAATTTCACATATGATTACTGTGCTCAAACACCTACTTTAAGATGTATTCAGTGTCCTGCTATTCTTCTATGGGAACGGTTCACGAGGAGTTAAATGGAAAAGTTTTAATTCAGGCATAGGTTGATATGCACATCATTTTAAAGGGCTGGTCAAGCAAAGAAGAATGCTGCAAACCGCACTTCAAAAGCTTCTTCCGTTACAGAATGGTGGTGGTTTAAATATCTTTACATAATCACATTTGATTAATTTATGAATTAAGAAAATCATTGTACTTTTGAATAATATTGACTACAGAAATTATTTAATTAGAGGCAATAAAACCTTATTTTATTTATCATTTATTCCCGTAAGTTTAGTTATATTTACATTCTTCAACTCAGCTTATCCATTTTTTGCACGTTAAATAAACAAAAACCTGAATCTTATATATTTTATAGTCTGGTATTAAACATTACATTTTGTTGGATTCATCTGTGCTAATAAATTTCAAAACCCCAACAAGTTCCCTTTCAAACATTTCCAATGGACAGGTTTAGTTAATTGTTTTCGTGTTGTTAAACAAAGATATTCCAGCCTGCTTTTTTACTACTCGGTATATATGGTATATATTTATATGCATAGTAAAAAGTTACATATTACCATTAATGAAACATTATTAATATCAGTTAAAGTGTAGTTCGTTGTGTGCCGTTAGAGAGATTTATTGTACAACCAAACAAACTGCCACGTACACAATTACCGCGAGTCAGAAGCAGAACCGTTACTGAATTCAAAGCGGCTTATTTTGTCTCTATTCATTTTGATATATTCATTAACAATAAACATCTCCATTGTCTGTTCAAATCACAATATCAGACTAGGAAGACGTTGTAAGTTTTACCACAGTAACATTAATAAACTTTTCTACGACATATATTAATTATTTTAAATCATAAATGATAATTGTGATAATTTTATTACTCATTATACTCATAAAGTAGTACTGGTAATTAATCAACGTCTCCGAATAGGGTTTAGGGTACGTGTATGAGTGTGTGGGTGGGTCATTAAGATCGTAACTGTCTAAACGAGTGGGTGGGTCACCATCATTGTACGTGTTTGGGAGGGTAGGTGGGTCATCACCAACATAATTGTATAGGTGTTCAGGTGGTCCGATACCATCATCTTACGTGTATACGAGCACACCTCATGGAACCCAGATTATGACTGTAATGACCCGAACAACCTCCAGACACGTGCAGTGGTGAGTATAGTGAAATATCTTATAAATAAAATGATTTATAGTCTAAATAAAAGAATGTACGATAGAACCTAGGGGAAATAAATTAATAAAACAAGGTCCCTTGTTAGCTTAGTGGTTAGAACTTCTACCTCATAAACAGAGGGTCATAAGTTCACATCCCGGAGGTCCGACGAATATATATTTGCTTGAGGGGTTTGAAACGTTGTCCCTTAACGTTTGAATTATAAATAAAAAATGCCACTGGCGTAAATATACAGAACAAAAATGTATAGTAGTTGTAATTTGCAAAATGAGTAGAATATTTTAACACTTATTTCAATTTTTTTAAATGAAAACTGTCACTATAACAATAACAAGAATGGTCTGACTTATACTATTTTATAGCCGTATGAACATACATTGTATGGATCATACCTACAAACCCACTCCCCACATCAGGACAGAGTAATTGGTTTTGGATTACACTATTCCAGCCTGCATACTCGAAGATGGTATTTATTCACCATACAAAATTACCATGATTACATTTTAAACTTATTAATATCAGAAAGTGGTATTCGACTTATCTCGCCCTATAGCAGAGAGTTATTGTACACCAACAACTCACCACATTACGCAAGAGTGGAAGGAACTTACTAATCCCCCATAGCGGGTGTATTTTGACTCTATCATTTTGATACATTATTAAATAACTACCTATCTTCAATCACAATATCGCAGAGAGTGGTATTCACGTAACATACAACATTCTACGACATAATGTATTATTTATAAATCATAAAATGATATTGTGATATTTATTACCTCATTATACCAAACAGTAGTATTGAATTACATACCGCTCCATAGGTGTGGAGGGTGACTTATGATTGAGGAGTGGATGTCATACCATCATAGATGTGATATTGCCCCTACACCATACGCAGGTGGTATGGTCACCTCATCTGTAGGTTTGGGAGTGGTATGATTATAGGGGTTTATCACACCACCAAAATGAGAATAGTGTTATGGATCCACTACCACAATCTACGTGGTATCGGCTCACCTCCACTAACCGCAGATATGTGTATTGACCCAACCAACCCCAACTACGGCAGAGTGGTATTGATTATGAAACTATATCGAAATGATTTATAGTCTGATTAACATTACCATACCATACCTAGGGGAATGGTATAATACTACAACCATAGGCCTGAGAGTGGTATTGACCTACCCATACGCAGAGAGTGGTATAAGTCACCATCCCATCCACGAATATAGCATGAGGGGTTTGAACTTCCCTAACGAACTAATACAAAATGACTGCGTATTAGAACCAAATGTACATAGTATTCAATGAAAGATGTATGAGGTACAGTAACAGCTACGTAGAGGTAATAAAGATATTTGATAACTGAGGGTAGATACAGTGGTAATTGCATATTCGTCCACCCATAGGTGGAGAGTGGTATTGACTCACCTACCCAACAATACGCAGAGGGTGGTCTTGACTTACCTACCCATCCATACGCAGAGAGTGGTATGGACTTACCTACAGCCCCCCCCCCATAGGCAGAGAGTGGTATTGACTTACCTACCCACCCATACGCAGAGAGTGGTATGGCCTTACCTACCCCCCCCCCCCCACAGGCAGAGAGTGGTATTGACTCACCTACCCAACAATACGCAGAGGGTAATCTTGACTTACCTACCCACCCATACGCAGAGAGTGGTATGGACTTACCTACCACCCATACGCAGAGAGTGGTATTGATTTACCTACCCACCCATACGCAAAGAGTGGTATGGACTTACCTACCACCCATACGCAGAGATTAGTATTGACTTACCTACCCACCCATAGGTGGAGAGTGATTTTGACTTACCTATATGCAGAGAGTGGTATTGACTTACCTACCCATCCATACGCAGAGATTTATATTGACTCACCTACCCACCAATACGCAGAGGGTGGTCCTGACTTACCTACCCATCCATACGCAGAGAGTGGTATTGACTTACCTACCCACCCATACGCAGAGGGTGGTCTTGACTTACCTACCCACCCATACGCAGAGAGTGTTATTGACTCACCTACCCACCAATACGCAGAGGGTGGTCTTGACTTACCTACCCACCCATACGCAGAGAGTGGTATTGACTCACTTACCCACCAATATGTTGAGAGTGGTATTGACTTACCTATCCACCCATACGTAGAGAGTGTTGGTAGATTACTGGTATTTTTCAAAAGTACTAAGTAAACATAACTCATTAAAAGCGGAAATATTTAAACCGTGGTTTCTGATAACTTCAATGTTATTAGTCTCGAAAGGTGTAGATAGTTTTCTTATCGGCCCCAAATAGTAAATAACGTTTGGAACTAATTTCACTTTGAATTATTTAAATTAAATTAATTAGTGTTCTTACTAAAGGAATAGTTTTCTGTATTAGAACTAAAGTAAACTATTCACATGAGTTCCTAATAAACCAGTGTTTGGTGGGTTTTATATGAAACTATATAATTTCCTTAATGAAGTAAAATGTTTATTTTTAAATCAATGTCAGTTAGTAATCATTCAGAAAACAACTTCTGAACCTTCTGAAATAGTTTTTATTACCTTTCAACTCAACATGTAACCTTATTATGTAAAGTAGGAATAGTAGATGGGTTATGACCTACAAACAATATTTAAAATGTTTAAGGTGTTAAAACTACAATGAAACCTATCATGGTTTAATGAACCCGTGTTTAGGGACCTTGATATTGTATACTTAGAGCTAGTATTACTATCTTAACATATGGTTACAAATATATGTATTTAACAATAAAAATTGAATTTTAATTAAATGTAAATAAACTAAATAACAAACATTTTATTTTTAGTTTAAGTGTTTTTTTTCGCTTTGAGTAATTTTCAACTTGAAACTTTACCTTATAGCTAGAAACTAAGAGCAATTAACCAAGGAGCTGAAGGACTGAAGGATCGTTTGTGATATTTATAGAACAATTAAACAATGTTCAGCGTACAAACTCTAATTAGAGTGAATTGAAAACTGAATAACTGATGCAATTAAACAAGTTATTTTTGTTTCGAAAAATGTTGGTTTATTAAACATTCTTGGTATTTCCCAATTATACATTTTATTCATACCATCATGAAGGTTTTATATACGTTTGTTTTTATTATTTTTATTGAATAAAAATCACGTATGTGAAATTATGAATTGTTAAAAATATTTTTCTCCAATTTATTTTTGTACTACAAAATGTTAATTAAACGTTCGTTATATTTGCATCTATATATAAAAAGAGAGGCGATCCTCCTTCTTAACCTTACTCTGCCTATTCCTCATAGACTATTGATCTGTGCAAGGAACTTATTCAGACAGGGTAAGGGGGTGAACCAGTACAGTAGAAGGTGAATATTACTGATAAATCTTCCAGTCTATGCCGGATTAGAACCAGAGCTAGCTCATACCCATACTCAAAGTCCTGACGCCTTAAACCACTCGCCCACCGGCTCGCCCATACATTACAAATATTGTACTTAGTACGAAAATAAAATTACCAAGTGTAAATAACAAAATCAGATAGAGGATTTTTTTGTTAAACACATTTATCAACACGATAACTTTTATGGTATTTCTTAGAACATTCATTCCGATTGGAAAACGACAGCTGTTTAGTACATAAATACAAAATAAGACCAAAATAGAACTGAAAAAGGTGTTAAGCGTATTTTAGAGCTGGGAGCGTTAGTGGGTGGGTGGGTAACCAAGTGTTGTGTAACCCTCACAATACGTGTATGTGGGAGGTGTGAATATAAACATTGTAATATTATTAAATTATGCTTCCATATTCGTAGTATAACGTTTTCACATTATTTATACTTTTTATTTACTTTATTCTTCAGACTATACAATCTCAAACACCACTTTAATTAATAAACTACATAATAATAAATATTTATTACTGACATAACATCTTAGATCATAGTTACACAGACTGATTTTAATAGTCAGCAAAACAGATTGGTATAAAAAGAAATATATGGCGTAAAAAAAAAAAATATATATATATAAAAACAAAAATTTAGAGAGAAGTTAAAAATTAAAGGAAACAAACCTACCACTAAACAAATATATTTTTATTTTTGCAATACTGTATATAGCAGAATAGTAGCTCTTTCAATAACAATCTACACTACTTAGAAGCAATTAGACTTAATATTCCAATAAACTGTGTTTTTCAAACATTTTAAACAAAGCAAAAAAAATATTTTGACTTTACAAAAAGCTGGGTTTTAATACGCCCAATGAATAAGAGTGAAAATTCAATTAAATAGTGAGGTCTTAGTCGTGTAATATGTGAATTCTTATCAAGAAAGAATCTCGCCCATATAATGCAACATTTGTATAAACTAAAATCTGTCAATTACATAAAATGCCAAATCTATGTTAAATTAAAAATGCCAAAAATACCAAGCAAAATTTATTTGTGTAGATTTCGATTAGAATGGTTATTTTAATATCCATAGTGATTGCTAAATTCATAATGAAAACAGTGTGGTAAATAGTTCACGTTGACTCCGTGATCAAATGTATGTCATGACAGTTTATAAACATCTTTACAAGAAACAGCTAAAGTAAAACAGATCATACTAACTACGATAGCTGTACTAATATCTTAACACCTGACCACGTGATATTTATATAAAGTAGTATAAATATATTAAGTTTTTATTTTAACCAATCTATACAGTTGCATAATATTTATTTGCAAGGCTCCAAAAAAATGTTCCCATATAAAAACCAATTATCTGTGCTGGTGCATGTCTCAAAATTTAAGGTTATAATTAATGTTATTGTCTTTAGGAAGTTAGTTTGGTAGTCATACCTGACCTTCCATCAACATACTTCATACGGATATTTCCATAATATTGGCGTACTATTTCTTCCATAATAAAAGCTCCGCTAAGTACATAATGTAAAAGTATTATGACATCCTACGTACGTAATACATAGTAAATAGTGCTTAAGGTCCTGTTCAGACAGGTACGTGATGTCCATAGGTGAGCCGTACAGTACAAAGGTGACTCAGAGAAGCTGTAGTAGGCCTGCCTTAGGCCCTCTTCTCGCCACACGACACAAAGTGGCAATACTGAGATTTGCTTTTGACTATAATGTGAACTACTGGAAAAAGGTTTATTTTGAGACGAGACTCCAGTTAGTTTGTCAGCCTCAGATGGACGTCAGAAGGTTTGGAGAGGACAAGGATAAAGACTTACTCAAGCCAGTTTCTCACTCCGGGTACTTTATGGTGGAAGCTCAATAATTTTCTGGGGTGGTGTCAGTTTTGACGCTCGCACGGAGCTTATAGAGGTCGATAGACCACCTTTAAATGCACAAAGATATGTAGAAAATAGTCTAGAAAAACACGTAATTCCATTCGCTCCATTTATGGGTCCTGAGTTCAAACTGATGCATGACAATGCTGGTTCACATAGCGCGGCAGATGTCCGGTTGTCTTTAGGAGGTCGGGATAAACGCTTAGAAATGGTCAAGATGTCCCGATCTCAACGCTATCGACCATGTTTGGGACAAGTTAAAAGATTCATTAGAGCAAGAAACAACGCCCCAACTGGATCACCGCCCTCAAAAACGCAAAAATTGAAGAAAGGGAGGCCATTCTACAGGAATACAAACATGTCATCAGAGGAATTAGACGAAAGCTCCAGGAGGTGATAAAAGCAAGATGTGGAAACCCCAAGTAATAAAAAAGCAAACTTTCACACCTAAAACTATCATAAAGGTTTTGTTTTCTTATCGATTAAAATTTTGTTTTTTCATAAATTTTACAATTTGTTATAGTTTGTGTTTTTATGAATAAAATAAATGTTTTCCCCTTCACATGTGTTTTTATTTTTACACCCTTAGTTAAAATAAAAAATTATGAATGCATTAACCTTTAATGGATTAACACGGAGGTGCGAAACTGTTGTCCAAGTGTGTACATACATTCAGAGAATTTGTTAATTGATATAGAACACACTGTTCCGAATTGAGAAAGTGTGTTTTTGATTTATGGCAGGGGAATGAAAGTGATTTGGAAGTGGATATTGGAGAACCAGCCCCCTCACATTTACCCAAGACAGGTCTTTGAGAAACAACCCTTTGAGATATCGTTTATTCAACCTTTACATAGCAGCATATTTCTTTTTGCGTGCAATAACGAAGCTTTCATTTATTTTGAGATTCTGATTAAGTTAATTATCTCTTTGATAATAATAAATAAAGGTCTACTCTCATTGATATATTTGCTCGATAACTAACTGTATAATATAGTTTGATCATTTTACTCTCTAAAATATTGAAATATTTTTACAAAAGCATCAAACTTTTACATTTCGGTGATCCACCATTTACTGGAACAGTTATAAATTACAGGAAATTTAATAAAATGATATAGCTTTACTAATCGACAGTCGCTACGGAGTGATCTCTAAGCTTACTTCCGTGGTTCTCTCTAAGCCATCACAACAAAATAAAAGCTCAGACCGCTGCAAATGTGTGACCTTACAAAATACAGTTTCTTGTAGCAATATTTCAAAAACTAATTGAAATGAAGCAGCATCCAGCGAACGATGGGTAAAATTAATTTCCTTAGCGAAATATTTGGTTCAATAAAACTGTTCAAAGCACTAAACTAAAAAATTCTAATCAAAATTTAAAAGTGCATCCCTTTGAAAATATTCGTTTTATAATATAAAGTAAGTGAAAATTTTTAATATAAAAGATCAGATTATTTCAAAATCCATTTTTTACAAACTAATTACCGCTAACATTAAAATTATGAACGGTTTTCCACTAACTGTTAATATTATTGTAAGTAGGTGTTTTGAACCAAAATAAATCTTTTGAGTTGTCCTAAATTAAGCGAGGAAACTCCAACCACTCTATTTAATCGGTTCAAACTTAATAACTTAATACCACTTTAGTCTAAGAGCTTTCTTGTTAGAAAAATGATTTTATCAATAATATAATATGTAGCTTCATAAGAGTATACAATATTATACGTATTACATAATATTACTATACAGTTTTGAATTGTGTTTTTCGTATTACAAGTAAAATGTTTCTATGGACAGAATTTACTAATATTAACAATTAGGCTTATTATTAAATTAACATCGTCTTCAATTGGTTAGTATAAAGAGAATTTATTATTATATTGAAAGCCATATATATTTATTATTATTTTTTTAATATCAAAATAACTCTTGGTCATTCTATTACTATATCCTAAATTAAATTAGTATAGTCTTATTTATATTTGTCAAATTCAAAATCGACTAACTCAAACAATTGCAGAGGAAGAGTAAATTAAATAGTGTGATATTTTGAAATTTTCAATAGTATGAATTAAACTTTATTAAAATCAATGATAATTCAGTAAACTATATTTTATAGTCTCATAAATTTATTATTAAAATTAATTATGTTTATCTGATACATTACTTTCTTTTTAAATAAATGATTAAGGATCTTTTTCTTAACTGTAATGATTAAGGATTATAGGTATGTTTTACTTGTTCTTCTTCTTGTATAATATTTGGTGAAGTTTTTATATTGAAACTGATTATTTATAACAGGAACTTCAGTGAATTCCTAAAAAAAAAAAAACTGAGCTTTATAATAAGCCTATTCCTGATTACTGCTCACGAAAATGAATAATATTCTTATTATATATTTGATAAGTAATTTAAAAAAAAAAACTTTTTCTTTGCCAATCCTTAGTTACAAAAATTATAGTACCAGTTTCTATAATTACTACCTGCGTTAATCTCAATGGCAAAAGAATCCCCGAACGAATACTCAAGTTGTGACAATACTTGGCTTCAGATATCCCATCCTGTTATGATTATTCCAATATTCACCTTGCAGATCATGTAATACTAATATTTCTAAAAATACGTCTACTTTTATGGTCTAAACCGGCTTGTTACCAGTGGACGGTGCCGGTTCATCAACTCCACCGTAACGTAAGGAGTTAAGTATTGAACGGAAAGTTTGTTTCACTCTCTGTTTACTTTGTCACAGAGAACATTTTAAAACAACCTGTGTTGTACAACATGCAAGTCTATTTCAGTTGTAATTGTACAATAGATCTCAAAAAGGTTAAGATGTTGGTATGTGTCGTAAGTCGAGTATAGTCAAGGGTCGTCTTGGATACTTGTTACAGCTCGTCCATCCCTATTTAGGACCCAGGTAGTAACTTTCGTACGTCGAACATAATCAAGGGTCATCTTGGATACTTGTTACAGCTCGTCCATCCCTATTTGGGACCCAGGTAGTAACTTTCGTAAGTCAAGCATAGTCAAGGGTCGTCTTGGATACTTGTTATAGCTTGTCCATCGCTATTTGGGACCCAGGTAGTAACTGTCGTAAGTCGAGCATAGTCAAGGGTCGTCTTGGATACTTGTTACAGCTCGTCCATCTCTATTTAGGACCCAGGTAGTAACTGTCGTAAGTCGAGCATAGTCAAGGGTCGTCTTGGATACTTGTTACAGCTCGTCCATCCCTATTTGGGACCCAGGTAATAACTGCCGTAAGTCGAGCATAGTCAAGGGTCATCTTGGATACTTGTTACAGCTCGTCCATCCCTATTTGGGACCCAGGTAGTAACTGTCGTAAGTCGAGCATAGTCAAGGGTCATCTTGGATACTTGTTACAGCTCGTCCATCCCTATTTGGGACCCAGGTAGTAACTGTCGTAAGTCGAGCATAGTCAAGGGTCGTCTTGGATACTTGTTACAGCTCGTCCATCCCTATTTAGGACCCAGGTAGTAACTGTCGTAAGTCGAGCATAGTCAAGGGTCGTCTTGGATACTTGTTACAGCTCGTCCATCCCTATTTAGGACCCAGGTAGTAACTGTCGTAAGTCGAGCATAGTCAAGGGTCGTCTTGGATACTTGTTACAGCTCGTCCATCCCTATTTGGGACCCAGGTAGTAACTGTCGTAAGTCGAGCATAGTCAAGGGTCGTCTTGGATACTTGTTACAGCTCGTCCATCCCTATTTGGGACACAGGTAGTAACTGTCGTAAGTCGAGCATAGTCAAGGGTCGTCTTGGATACTTGTTACAGCTCGTCCACCCTATTTGGGACACAGTTAGTAACTGTCGTAAGTCGAGCATAGTCAAGGGTCGTCTTGGATACTTGTTACAGCTCGTCCATCTCTATTTAGGACCCAGGTAGTAACCATCGAAAGTCGAGCATAGTCAAGGGTCGTCTTGGATACTTGTTACAGCTCGTCCATCTCTATTTAGGACCCAGGTAGTAACTGTCGAAAGTCGAGCATAGTCAAGGGTCCTCTTCGATACTTGTTACAGCTCGTCCATCTCTATTTAGGAGCCAGGTAGTAACTGTCGAAAGTCGAGCATAGTCAAGGGTCGTCTTGGATACTTGTTACAGCTCGTCCATCTCTATTTAGGACCCAGGTAGTAACTGTCGAAAGTCGAGCATAGTCAAGGGTCCTCTTCGATACTTGTTACAGCTCGTCCATCTCTATTTAGGACCCAGGTAGTAACTGTCGAAAGTCGAGCATAGTCAAGGGTCGTCTTGGATACTTGTTACAGCACGTCCATCTCTATTTAGGACCCAGGTAG
The DNA here is from genome assembly GCA_035578905.1 of Stictocephala bisonia. NCBI lineage: Eukaryota > Metazoa > Arthropoda > Insecta > Hemiptera > Membracidae > Stictocephala > Stictocephala bisonia. Next base: position 687,126 of record JAQJVL010000108.1, read on the forward strand.
TAACTGTCGTAATTCGAGCATAGTCAAGGGTCCTCTTCGATACTTGTTACAGCTCTTCCATCTCTATTTGGGACCCAGGTAGTAACTGTCGTAAGTCGAACATAATCAAGGATCATCTTAGATACGTGTTACAGCTCGTCCATCTCTATTTGGGACCCAGGTAGTAACTGTCGTAAGTCAAGCATAGTCAAGGGTCGTCTTGGATACTTGTTACAGCACGTCCATCTCTATTTGGGACCCAGGTAGTATCTGTCGTAAGTCGAGCATAGTCAGGGGTCGTCTTGGATACTTGTTAGAGCTCGTCCATATCTATTTGGGACCCAGGTAGTATCTGTCGTAAGTCGAGCATAGTCAGGGGTCGTCTTCGATACTTGTTACAGCTCGTCCATCTATATTTGGGACCCAGGTAGTAACCATCGAAAGTCGAGCATAGTCAAGGGTCGTCTTGGATACTTGTTACAGCTCGTCCATCTCTATTTAGGACCCAGGTAGTAACTGTCGAAAGTCGAGCATAGTCAAGGGTCCTCTTCGATACTTGTTACAGCTCGTCCATCTCTATTTAGGAGCCAGGTAGTAACTGTCGAAAGTTCGAGCATGTCAATTACTATTTACATGTTTTAATAACTCGTCCATCATTAGGATGTATGAAAGTGTATTATTTTGACTTGTACAGTCATATTTCATTTTTGGGGTAGTTACTTATAATACTCCAATCGTCTTGGATCTGTTACAGGGTATCCTATTTAGGGGTAGGTCGTATGTGCTAGTCAATCAAATCGATTACTTCATTGCAGTGATCTTAAATGTGGGAATTATCTTCGTAAATTAAACTATCAAAATTCAAGATAATGTCAGCGTATTCTATTGATAGCCAGTAAATAACTTGTAATTCATCGTGTTGTATTGTACAACATTTTTTTAGTAACTGTCTAAGGAATAGTCTACGTATGATTTGAATTAAGATGTCCTCTATTTGTACCCAGATAATTCTATAGATATATTTGCGATATTTATTACACTGTATTATTAATGAATATATAATGTCTAAATGAGTTATAATAAGTTATCTGATATTGTTACAGCTGATTATTCTATTAGGTAAAGTAATAAAATTCTGAAGTCTTAACATTAAGTTCTAGGTCGTTAGGATAATTGATACAGCTTAATCGTCAATCCAAGACCCAACGATGTATTACAACTGTTCGAAAGTTGATATCAAGTTCAGTGCATCATTGATACTAGTTTGTCCAATCGTCTATTTAATGTCAAGGTAGTACTGATCGGTTCTACACTAGTCAATGTGTTATACTTGACTTAAAGTTCGTCATCTTTATTAGTCACAAAAATTGTAACTGTTCGTAAACACAGGCAAGGGTCTTTCGATGATATGTTACAGGATCTCTATTAGGAAGGGTATGGTCGAAGTCGAGCATAGTCAAGGGTCGTCTTGGATACTTGTTACAGCACGTCCATCTCTATTTAGGACCCAGGTAGTAACTGTCGTAATCGAGCATAGTCAAGTCTCTGATACTGTTACAGCTCTCCCTCTATTGGGACCCAGGTAGTAACTGTCGTAAGTCGAACATAATCAAGGATCATCTTAGATACGTGTTACAGCTCGTCCATCTCTATTTGGGACCCAGGTAGTAACTGTCGTAAGTCAAGCATAGTCAAGGGTCGTCTTGGATACTTGTTACAGCACGTCCATCTCTATTTGGGACCCAGGTAGTAACTGTCGTAAGTCGAGCATAGTCAAGGGTCGTCTTGGATACTTGTTACAGCATGTCCATTCCTATTTGGGACCCAGGTAGAACTGTCATAAGTCGAGCATAGTCAAGGGTCGTCTTGGATACTTGTTACAGCTCGTCCATCCCTATTTGGGACCCAGGTAGTAACTGTCGTAAGTCGAGTATAATCAAGGATCGTCTTGGATACTTGTTACAGCTCGTCCATCTCTATTTAGGACCCAGGTAGTAACGATCGAAAGTCGAGCATAGTCAAGGGTCGTCTTGGATACTTGTTACAGCTCGTCCATCTCTATTTAGGACCCAGGTAGTAACTGTCGAAAGTTGAGCATAGTCAAGGGTCCTCTTCGATACTTGTTACAGCTCGTCCATCTCTATTTAGGAGCCAGGTAGTAACTGTCGAAAGTCGAGCATAGTCAAGGGTCGTCTTGGATACTTGTTACAGCTCGTCCATCTCTATTTAGGACCCAGGTAGTAACTGTCGAAAGTCGAGCATAGTCAAGGGTCCTCTTCGATACTTGTTACAGCTCGTCCATCTCTATTTAGGACCCAGGTAGTAACTGTCGAAAGTCGAGCATAGTCAAGGGTCGTCTTGGATACTTGTTACAGCACGTCCATCTCTATTTAGGACCCAGGTAGTAACTGTCGTAATTCGAGCATAGTCAAGGGTCCTCTTCGATACTTGTTACAGCTCTTCCATCTCTATTTGGGACCCAGGTAGTAACTGTCGTAAGTCGAACATAATCAAGGATCATCTTAGATACGTGTTACAGCTCGTCCATCTCTATTTGGGACCCAGGTAGTAACTGTCGTAAGTCAAGCATAGTCAAGGGTCGTCTTGGATACTTGTTACAGCTCGTCCATCTCTATTTAGGACCCAGGTAGTAACTGTCGTAAGTCGAGCATAGTCAAGGGTCGTCTTGGATACTTGTTACAGCTCGTCCATCCCTATTTGGGACCCAGGTAGTAACTGTCGTAAGTCGAGCATAGTCAAGGGTCGTCTTGGGTACTTGTTACAGCTCGTCCATATCTATTTGGGATCCAGTTAGTAACTGTCGTAAGTCGAGCATGCTCATACATTACATACTAATTGTATATTAATTGAAATGTATTATTTTGCTGTACAGTGCTAGTTTCTTTGGGGGGTCTATAATACCCAACCTCAGTCAACTGTAAAGGGTGGGGGGGCCGAGCTATCAAAATGATTACTTCATCCTTGATGCTTGAAATGTCGGGCAATGACTTCGGTAAAAACCAACCAAAAGTTAAAAATGTCAGACGATTCAGTCTGAAGCGGTAACTAACATTGTTATTCATGCGGTGTGTACACAATTTTTTTAGCCTGTCTAAAATACCTATGATTGAAAAATCCTATGGTTGATACACCAAAATTCAAGATATTATTACATATTATTACATGTAATAATATGTAATAATTAACATTAATGTAATAGGTAATAATATTATTATATTATTACATATTACAAGGTAAAGTAATATGAAATTCAAGAGTGTTTCTTAACATTAATTCAATGTTAGGATTGACGCATTAATGTCAATCCCAACCAACTGTATTACAAGTTTGTTGACAAGTTGTGCACATTTGATCTAGTTGACCAATCGCATTAATGTCAACTAGATATGATTGGTCTCTACAGTCAATATGTTAACCTGACTCTAAAGTTGATGTCTTTTAATATAGTCTGAAATAATTGTTGGGCCGTAAACCACCGAGGGGGGGGGGGCGGAATGGATGTAGGACTGTTTGGAAGGGTATGGTGAAAAGAAAACATCTATATTGTCTGCGATACAATGACGGCATGGATTCTGAGCTTTCTATGATATATTCCACCCCTACAGACCTGATCCAATACAATTTTTTTGTGTGCAAACATCCTACTGATTAACAATATTTATATTGTGTTTAAACAACCATTTCTTGTCTATTTACTTCCTTTTTATACATTACTATGCCATGTGTATACTTTACATTACTATACAAATGAAGGAGAAGATGTTAAGAATGTTCATTAAAAATAAAGAAGTCAGTTCTGAGACCTAAGATACATAACATTTGAAGGAAACATAGTGCTTTCTTTTGTAAAATATGAATAATACACCGACATTCAAGTCATGAAAGCCCTTTCATAATAATTCTTTACATTTAAGACGAAGGTATGTATACAATTCCTCTAAAGATCAAAACGCTCGTTTCCCACCGTGGCAGTAACCCACTTTTTACAAAGGAGAGTAGTCACAAATAGCTTTAAAATTAGCAAGTATGTGTTTTTCTAATATACATTACACTTAGTACATTAAGTTTACATATTTGACTGATTATGAAATAATGAAATTTATTTCCTCATATTTTTATACATGTAATTAAAATTTTGGAAGTAGGAAATTAGCTGACCACAATATCCAGTTAGCGTCGTCAATAGAAACAAAAACAAAATAACAAAGTAAGAGTCTGGCAGCTAAAAATGAAACAAAGAAAAACGTATTTTGTTACAGTTTTATCCACTGCTATTTTTCAAAAACAAAGAATGTGACATTGATACCAGGAGGACATCGATGTATATATATTAGGAATAAAAACATAAATTATGGGACACACTGTTTTTTTGTTATTGAAATCTATCATTTTAGGTATTTTTTAGCATCATATCTATTTAAGTTTTCGATGAAATTCCACTTTGAATCAAAATAACAGCACTCCTGATACTGTTCGTGGAATAAATATATGTTATTTGACAAGAGAAGCGATTTGAATTTGTTGATTTCACACACATAAACAAATTTAAATCGCTTATTTTATAACTTACATTCAATGAATAGCTTACATTTACATTTATAACGATATTTATAAATAACTTACATTTACATTTATAACGATATTTATAAATAACTTACATTTACATTTATAACGATATTTATAAATAACTTACATTTACATTTATAACGATATTTATAAATAACTTACATTTACATTTATAACGATATTTACAAATAACTTACATTCATTCAACGTATTGAGAATGTTATTATTACAGATACTTCATGGATAAAAGGCCTCGAAATTAAAATATGATTTCATATTAAGAATATTCAAACTCAAACTGCAAAACTTAAATGTTAACGTTATGGCCGGTTCTTGCATACGTCCTTCGGGAAATTGGCCCTACATTTACGGTGCAAGGCATTTTACTGCTTTACCTGTTTGATCAAGATAGAACAAGTACCTCCCACCCACCCACACACGTACTGCGGTTATATAATATACATTCCTTACCATCGTTCAACTTTTCAAACACACAAAATCACTCATGTATCAGACAGTGGGGTTAAGTGGAAGAGAGGACTTGATAGTCCTACCTTCACCCCTAATAAACTAAAGTGAAGAACACTTCAAGCCTCAGATGTTGTTTATGTCACACTTAAATTATGTTAACTGCCTCTTTCGTATCCTCAGAAAGTTCATTTATTATTTGACCAGCCACTTACTTGAGGACGTTTTTTTTTTTTTTTTTTTTTTTTTTTGGGGGGGGTTTAAAGGATGATATAGCCTTAAGGACTTTATCTGTAGATACCACAGCCTCAAGTTGAATTCAAATTGGAGGTGGATAACTACCTCAGGAATGAATCACCTCGTGGCTCAGTACCTCTCTACAAGACTCACACGATCTCTGGCAACTCACTCATCACCTCTACTGGCGCATGCGTTATTGTTGCAGGGTATTCCTCTTCAAATTTACAATTGAAAAGTAAAAACACAAAATTACAGTTTTTATCACTGTATATATCGATAAATACATGGAATATATCACAGTTTCAACCCTTTTCAGATCATCATTTTCCCTCCTGCAATCAATACTGTAATCTCTCGATCAAGCACAGGTAATGGATTGAATTCCTAATGAAGTAACAGAGATATTTATAGAAAAATTATACAGTCCCTGACGTAAACAATTAGGGTGATCCGAAAACAGAACAGTCAATGAATTTAAAACAAGAGCGTTTATTCTGACTGGATTCACTTTGATACCTCCGCAATGCTGTTCGATTAGAATATCAAATTCATTCATATCACCCCACACACCAAGACCTATTCAGAATATTTACTATAGCTTTTCCCTGTTGCATTTTACACATCAAAGGCATGAATGATATTTTGTTTTTCTTTTTTGTGAATAAAACAAATATTGCTAAAGAAACGATTTTTTTAAAAATAAAATATTGGTAAAAAAACGAAAGTAAAGAGAAACGGAAATAAATGGTCTATTTGATATTATATGAAATATAAACGCTTGGCAAAATAATTAATATTTCATATGCATAGTTCAGTGAATATGTTCTATGCCACCATGATAACTTATAAATACGTTGTAAACACTAGGATCCTAAGAAGAAAACGTTTTTGCCTCATAAATGGCACAAAACTCTTAACAGTGTTTTTCTGTCTAAGTTAGTTCTTTTACCTAACATATCTAACATCAGTAATATATATATATATATATATAATGTAACCTGAATAAGAAAATTAATAAATTATTGGATCATGGGCAGTGATTTGGAAAAAATTCTGGGCTTATTCTTACAATTAGGCTTCTACGTATCAAAAAGAATGTCCTTTTTCAGCATAATGCCAATCAATGTTTTCTTATTTAAACATACAATAAAATCATTCCTCAACAATAGCACATTAAATGAGTACAATTGATTATTTACTGAATAAGCGTAAAAAATCAATATTTCCTATTTGTACTCTCTACTATACGTTTGTTGGATACTACACGTGTTTTCACTAATTATTACTTCATTAACATCAAAATCGAAGGGCACTCTTTAAACATTGTCGTACTTTATAACATTTATTATTTCTAACATTAAAATGAGATAATATCCAAATAACAATTTCTACAGATTAAACATAATTGTTTATTGTCAATATTACTAGTTACTTAAATTGAAACCAATACTATGATGTTTTTTGTTTTAAAACAGACTAATTTAATACCATTAAATTTGATTACTATTGAGGTACAATGAACTGTATAAAAATGATTTAAAATTTTTCATACGGAAAAACATGCTTTATAGTTTTTTTTTTTCTTATCATGATACATGGAGAATTGGTTCATAATCAGCTAAATTAGATATTTGTAAAAAGTTAAAATGTAAAAAATGCCGTAATACCATGGTAGCTAAAACTCATGCTTTTACGACATGGCCAACTTTAAAGTCAACATTAAATTTAACATAGACTTAAACTCACGAGAACGTATTATACGCAATGTGCTTGAAGTATCAATAACTTTAGTACAATAAATTAAATTTTATAAATTCTACCGAAACTAATCTGTGGATAAATTACTTTTCCAATTAAGATTATATAAACTCGATAATATGGAAAGAGGTTCCCTTGAAGAAGCTGAATGACGTTGCTTTTGTTATTGGAACAACCAGCCCACTCTCATTTACCGGAACTGGGGCTTTTCACAAACAATCATTACAAAGACGCTCATTCACTCCTTTTCATTCGCATATTACTCTTTTCGTAGGCTTAAATTATTGAAGTTGAAATCCACTCATGTTAATGCTAAATATTGTACTTGGTAAATAAAATAGTACATGACTCATATCTGCTAACTTAAACAGGGTTGTTTTACTGCTGCCAACTACAAACACCTATAAATTTTCATAAACGTCTTTCGCTATCGATCACTTTTTTATTTATTTCATCTGAAATATCACATTATTTTCTTACTGTGAATTTTACACAAAATTTAATTTTTTTTAAATATCCATATTTAATGAAACTTTGAAAGAAGTATGTTTTGCATTGCTAAACTAATGTATCAAAATACTCGATACAAAAAAAAAACAAGGAATATTTCTCACTGAAATGAAAATCTATTGGTATAAATAGTCATAATATCGTGCAAATCTATATAATAAGCTACAAAAATAATACACATGGTGATAAATCAACTAAAATCGGCTTTTAGACAAATGGATTTGTTGAACTCGTGTTTTCACGGCACGGGAAAGCCTTGACGCATGCAAATATTAGGCGTAATACATAGTTGACACGTCAACCGTGCCGGCGTGCGTGCTCAACGTAATGTATTATGTATTAAACGTCCGTGTCTACTATACAACAATATTTACGTTATGATGACACAAGACTTTACTGCAACACACACGTCGTACACTAACTCAAATGATGATGATTACATCTGTATTGTGAAATACACACGTCGTAAACTAACTCAAATGATTATAAATACGTCGGTCTTGTGAAATACACACGTCGTACACTAACTCAAATGATGATAATTACATCGGTCTTGTGAAATACACACGTCGTAAACTAACTCAAATGATGATAATTACATCAGTCTTGTGAAATACACACGTCGTACACTAACTCAAATGATGATAATTACATCGGTCTTGTGAAATACACACGTCGTACACTAACTCAAAGGACCATACTTACATCAGTATTGCCAAACACGTCGTACACTAACTCAAATGATGATAATTACATCAGTCTTGTGAAATACACACGTCGTACACTAACTCAAATGATGATAATTACATCAGTCTTGTAAATACACACGTCGTAAACTAACTCAAATGATGATAATTACATCAGTCTTGTGAAATACAAACGTCGTACACTAACTCAAATGATGATAATTACATCAGTCTTGTAAAATACACACGTCGTACACTAACTCAAATGATGATAATTGCATCGGTCTTGTGAAATACACACGTCGTACACTAACTCAAATGATGATAATTGCATCAGTCTTGTGAAATACACACGTCGTACACTAACTCAAATGATGATAATTGCATCAGTCTTGTGAAATACACACGTCGTACACTAACTCAAATGATGATAATTGCATCGGTCTTGTGAAATACACACGTCGTACACTAACTCAAATGATGATAATTGCATCAGTCTTGTGAAATACACACGTCGTACACTAACTCAAATGATGATAATTGCATCAGGTCTTGTGAAATACACACGTCGTACACTAACTCAAATGATGATAATTGCATCAGTCTTGTGAAATACACACGTCGTACACTAACTCAAATGATGATAATTGCATCAGTCTTGTGAAATACACACGTCGTACACTAACTCAAATGATGATAATTGCATCGGTCTTGTGAAATACACACGTCGTACACTAACTCAAATGATGATAATTGCATCAGTCTTGTGAAATACACACGTCGTACACTAACTCAAATGATGATAATTGCATCAGTCTTGTGAAATACACACGTCGTACACTAACTCAAATGATGATAATTGCATCAGTCTTGTGAAATACACACGTCGTACACTAACTCAAATGATGATAATTGCATCGGTCTTGTGAAATACACACGTCGTACACTAACTCAAATGATGATAATTGCATCGGTCTTGTGAAATACACACGTCGTAAACTAACTCAAATAACGATAATTGCATCAGTCTTGTGAAATACACAAGTCGTACACTAACTCAAATGATGATAATTGCATCAGTCTTGTGAAATACACACGTCGTACACTAACTCAAATGATGATAATTGCATCAGTCTTGTGAAATACACACGTCGTACACTAACTCAAATGATGATAATTGCATCAGTCTTGTGAAATACACACGTCGTACACTAACTCAAATGATGATAATTGCATCAGTCTTGTGAAATACACACGTCGTACACTAACTCAAATGATGATAATTGCATCAGTCTTGTGAAATACACACGTCGTACACTAACTCAAATGATGATAATTGCATCAGTCTTGTGAAATACACACGTCGTACACTAACTCAAATGATGATAATTGCATCAGTCTTGTGAAATACACACGTCGTACACTAACTCAAATGATGATAATTGCATCAGTCTTGTGAAATACACACGTCGTACACTAACTCAAATGATGATAATTGCATCAGTCTTGTGAAATACACACGTCGTACACTAACTCAAATGATGATAATTGCATCAGTCTTGTGAAATACACACGTCGTACACTAACTCAAATGATGATATTTACATCAGTCTTGTGAAATACACACGTCGTACACTAACTCAAATGATGATAATTACATCAGTCTTGTGAAATACACACGTCGTACACTAACTCAAATGATGATAATTACATCAGTCTTGTAAATACACATGTCGTACACTAACTGAAATGATGATATTTACATCAGTCTTGTGAAATACACACGTCGTACACTAACTCAAATGATGATAATTACATCAGTCTTGTGAAATACACACGTCGTACACTAACTCAAATGATGATAATTACATCAGTCTTGTGAAATACACACGTCGTACACTAACTCAAATGATGATAATTGCATCAGTCTTGTGAAATACACACGTCGTACACTAACTCAAATGATGATAATTACATCAGTCTTGTGAAATACACACGTCGTACACTAACTCAAATGATGATAATTACATCAGTCTTGTGAAATACACACGTCGTACACTAACTCAAATGATGATAATTACATCAGTCTTGTGAAATACACACGTCGTACACTAATTCAAATGATGATAATTGCATCAGTCTTGTGAAATACACACGTCGTACACTAACTCAAATGATGATAATTGCATCAGTCTTGTGAAATACACACGTCGTACACTAACTCAAATGATGATAATTGCATCAGTCTTGTGAAATACACACGTCGTACACTAACTCAAATGATGATAATTGCATCGGTCTTGTGAAATACACACGTCGTACACTAACTCAAATTATGATAATTACATCAGTCTTGTGAAATACACACGTCGTACACTAACTCAAATGATGATAATTGCATCGGTCTTGTGAAATACACACGTCGTACACTAACTCAAATGATGATAATTGCATCAGTCTTGTGAAATACACACGTCGTACACTAACTCAAATGATGATAATTGCATCGGTCTTGTGAAATACACACGTCGTACACTAACTCAAATAACGATAATTGCATCAGTCTTGTGAAATACACACGTCGTACACTAACTCAAATGATGATAATTGCATCAGTCTTGTGAAATACACACGTCGTACACTAACTCAAATGATGATAATTGCATCGGTCTTGTGAAATACACACGTCGTACACTAACTCAAATGATGATAATTGCATCAGTCTTGTGAAATACACACGTCGTACACTAACTCAAATGATGATAATTGCATCGGTCTTGTGAAATACACACGTCGTACACTAACTCAAATGATGATAATTGCATCAGTCTTGTGAAATACACACGTCGTACACTAACTCAAATGATGATAATTGCATCGGTCTTGTGAAATACACACGTCGTACACTAACTCAAATGATGATAATTGCATCAGTCTTGTGAAATACACACGTCGTACACTAACTCAAATGATGATAATTGCATCAGTCTTGTGAAATACACACGTCGTACACTAACTCAAATGATGATAATTGCATCGGTCTTGTGAAATACACACGTCGTACACTAACTCAAATGATGATAATTGCATCAGTCTTGTGAAATACACACGTCGTACACTAACTCAAATGATGATAATTGCATCGGTCTTGTGAAATACACACGTCGTACACTAACTCAAATGAGATAATTGCATCAGTCTTGTGAAATTATCACTGTCTCATAACTCAAATGTAATGAATCTATTGGTCAGCAACTTGGAAACCTTTACACTAACTCAATATGAATTGCTGGATTGAACAACTATCTTACATTCGATCCAATTGCATATCTATGTGAAATTACAAGTTACTATGAATTGTAATCATTTTAATTTGTACACAATTAACTATAAATATTCAATTCTCAGTCATTGTAATACACAGTTTAAAGTAATCAAATGATCCATAATTAGTCTTGAAATAATGTTCGTAACAGACTAAATATATAATTTCAATGGTTTTAAAAATAACGTCGTACATATCAAATATGTGTTATTGTTAATCACCTTTCTAACCTGCACACTTTAATTGCATGTCTTTGAAACAACGTGCCGTACTTACCAATTATGTATTGCTATAGTCAATAGTTTTAAAATTCAAAGATATACTTTCATAGGAAATAACAGACACAAAAATGATGATTAACACGTTTTATAAACGTTAATTTGATGTTTATGCTTGACACAGGTAAACTAATCAAATGCATGACGAAATTCGCAAGTTTGTGAGTACACACGTGTAGCTCTCCAGAATTAGATAAATTAATTACTTTGTCCAACGTCGTAATACGACTCAAAGGCGAATTTATGCTGAGAAATCCAACTCAGTTATCGATATGCATTTATGACCGATACTCAACGATACGTATGCAATAGGACGTTTCGATTTGATGTTATGATTATTAAACTATTAATCATTGCATTACTGGTCCGTTGAAATTCTTGAAAGATGTATTTATATCCATGAAAAATAATGTTCGAATATTATATGATATTCATATTCATTAGCTCTGATTGATCGAAAATCAAGTGCTTTTGCTCATTGAGTTAGATGAACCTAACTTGTCTTGAAATATATTCTAGAGTTAAAATCTGTTATTAATGTTCTTTTAAATGTAAAATAACTCATAAATTCATTCTTTGTAAATTTAGTTTATACAGTTGTTACGTTATTAATGTGCTTTAGTTATAAAGTATGTTTTGTACTAAAAAGATAAGAGTTTCAAGAACAAATTAACCAATTCAAGTGATAAAGTAGTTCAATCACACATTCTTAAACGATAATGTTTAGCATTTATAAATGAAAGGGAACATGCTATATGTTTCGTTAGATCTAATAGTCATTAGGTTTAGTAAAACTTGTATAAAAGAATTACTTTTCATACTTTTTGAAAACACAGAACAAAGTGGAATTGTGATTTTATACAGTTTTTTAAAGAACGTATAATTTTTTATTTTACCCCGAATTACTAGTTCTTTTTCAATTTTTCTGAACATATTTACTTTACACCCTGTATTATATGATCTTATGGAATTTAGTTAAAAATCAGTAATACTTAACATGGAAATTTGAAAATAAAATTTTTCTGACTAATAGTTTTATGTATAAAAGTAACAATAAGTTGTCTAATGAACATTTCCTTAAGCATCCTTTTGGTTTAACAAAAATGAATTGTACTTTTTAGTCATTATAATATTGAAAGAATAACTTTAGCAAACTCTTACAGAAATGCAAATTAGTGGCACTTTATGAACTATGAAGAAACATACTTCGCACTTATTAGTCTACAATGTAAAGGATGGAACTAAAGGGTTAAATAGGAAGATAGACAGAATACAAATTTATCTGACATTTCCATAGTAATCAACAGCAATACAATCAATTATCTAATGTTTGGTAAAATATTTCATTTTTAGTCTTATATTGTACCAAAATACTATTGCTTTTTGTAATCTAAAGTATTTGGTTGGCAGAATATGAAAAGCACTCGCTGCACTATCCACTTATATAGTCTCATTAAGGATGGAACTAGCGTCTGGAAACAGTTTTTAATGAACCTGATATCTGATTATTCCACCCAACTAATTCATATACTATAATATTGACCCACCCTAACACATGGTACTGATTCACCCACCCACTCATACACGTTCAGCAGTACTGATGTTACTCCATACCCATCAGGGCATCAATTTGAACACATCTTAAACACCAATTTGATGACTTTGCCTCGAGTAACCGAGTTAATTTTAGCCATCGCCATTCGCAATAAGCTCAGCAGCTGCGTGGCAATTCCAGGTGCAATTTGCAGCATACGGTCCACGACAAAATAAAAAAAGAAAGAAAATGTGGAAAGTTTAAAAATTTGATAAATGCATAATTTGTGGTATTTTCATTGTTTTCAATGAATAAGGTTTCGTTAGTTTTATAGTTAAAGTTCCTAAAATTTGTTATCTGTGGTTTTATATACAGAGTGTAGTTTTGTTACATGTAATTACGTAATAAAACAAGGCATATGTCAAGTGGTTTTAGAGTTCCATATGTTTCCATGGTTTCAAGATTTATCAGATTTTTTTAATCAACATTCTTGATAATAGATGATTGAAAATATTTTTTCAAATAATTTTTTTTCTAGTTTAGCTAAGTAGGTTAAATCCTTCTATTGCACGTTCAATAAGGGATACACGTCTATTTCATTTCGTATCGTAAATGCACACCAGGTATAATATTTGGCGTGAAATTTTTAAATAGCGATTTATTTAAAGTTAATAAACATAGTATAACACAATGTATAGAAAATTATTTTTATCAGAAGTTCAACAGTATCTTAATGTAGATAATCTACAACATTCTGATGGCTCGAAATATGAAAACTTTTAGCCGTTGACCTCGGAGTTGCAATCTACGAGTGCCAAATTTATTCGTACTTTTAACATAAAGGCTATTTTATTACAATAGTCCTAGTTTCCTGATTAATTACACTTTTCAACCAACAAAGCCCACCCATACCACACTACACAACTTCAGCGTGCTAGTTAACTGATGGGCTTGAGTTGACTAAAAACTGATAAACAAGCTTCGTGAATTTTGTGTGACCTTCAAAAGTCATGAATGACCTTCATCTATTTGTTCCCTACAATTAATTGGGTTCGCATTATAAAGGAAACTTCTTTAACAACTAACATATTGTGCGTAACTGCTGTTAGTTGAACTTGAGTAATGATATAAGTTTTGTCTATGAACAATAACTCATCTTACAACAGCACAGTCATGTGACTGACGCCATTTGCTGTCTAGTTGATGTTGTTGTATATTTATAAAAGATAAATACGACTTTAAATTAATACAAAATATAAAATATTTAAATGTTTTTAAAATCACACAAACCCATTAACAAATTTTATTTGAATAACGCAGTTATGGAATATTACATTTAAGCTACGTCAGTGGCTAACTTACAGTTGAATTCCCTCGGTGAAGGCATTTCGCTCAATAAGTTCTTTTAAAACAACAATCAGTGAAGTTTTGCTCCAAGGCACGTAATTAAAACAACTCTAAAAAACTCACAAAAGTTTCAATCTGTTTCTCTATGAAAGTAACGGAAACAAACTTTAAATTTAAAGTGAAATAAGGTTTAAAAGGAAACTTGAACTAAGCACATTTATTTTATATTTTTACGAAGGTTGTTTTTTAAATCTAAGTCCCCGATAAAAACTGTTTATGTTACATCTATAACTTCAAAAACGACTTGCCCTAATTCAGCTTAATTGTTTGGTAAATAGTGTTATCAATTTTTTTATTATTCTTACAAATGTCTATAAATATAATATTTATAAAACTTGCATTAGTTATAAGCGTCTTTAGGGTACCATTAACAAATTAAGTTATTTTAAAAAATGTTGTAATTTTGGATATAAATTATTTTATTATTAATGAAAACTGTTTATTAAAAAATACTTAAGTAAGAAAGGTTTTTGTTTGTAAATAGACTTATTAAGACAAACAAATGCGCCAACTATAGAGATAAGCACTTTACATGGAGTCTTTTGTACGGAAATTGAACTTTTATTCTAAACAACCCTTTCAAATTTGTATTTGCATCAATGTACTTTGCACTTTTTATGAACATTTTATACTCATGAGTTTCTTTATAAATGAATGAATGAATGAAATATTTATTGAACCCTTTTTTACAATGCTTATAGTTTATATATATATTATAAAATATATATAAACTATATATATATATATTTCTTATAGCTATTATAAAAATGAATACATTTATTTTATTACTTAAAAATACTTAAATTAATTATTTTAGGGGACAATAAGATATAATACAAAGGTTTATAAAATGTTTGGATTAAGTTTAAAGTGAATATAATAGTTTGTCAATTGTAATGGAAATTAAATGATAATTAACTATTACGAAGACGATTCTTAATTAATAGTTTTCAAAACCTGAGTCAAGATTACGTTTATGTTGAAATCATAAAGGTTGGTCATAAGTTTCTCCGCTTTAAAATACTATTTTTATTATTATTATTAATAAACATTGTCCAGTTAGTTTTCCAAAATGTCATATGAAATTTTAGATGTGTTTTCATATTAAGTTGAAATATGATTATAATTAATTTAATTATAAGGTTAAATGTATGTCTCTTAGATACAGTTACATAGGCTGTTACTGAGACAGCAAGCATTTCTCATTATTAATTTCTACAACTCACTTTCATTCTCTAGTATTTAATGTTTATAAATAAAACATGAATATGTTCCTTTTTTACATGAATATTTTATAAATTCAATTATATAAGCCATTATGGTTAATTTAGATTAAACAATTAATCTAATTAGCGAAACTATAAAATACCATTATAAAATTCTTGATATGCAAACATGAAAAGCTAAAACTGCATTTTACCTTGCAATAATTTATCCTTGTTTTCTTTTACCCCTTTTATGATCCTTGTGTGTTCAGAATGAAGATATGTTTACAGTTCCTGATGGAGATACAAACTCTCCTATCACAATGACACAATAACCTACATGTACAAATGGAACGCAAACACCTGCCTTTCATCTTGTTTTTATGTTTCTGCTATAAAATGGTTCTATAAAATTCTCCAATCTTCATCTCGTTAAATAGCTTACTATCATATTTAACAATTGAGTATAAAAACTTGTTGGGCTGTAAATTTTGCAATCAAGTTAAATACTAAACCATACTTAATTCATTCAAACCAATGGCATTAGTACATGTGTTTGAATATAGTTATTTATAGTTACCAAAACTCAAGTAAAGAAATTAAATAGGACCATTTATTAATTCAAAGTAATGTAATCAAAAAAACAAACAGTTTAATTTATGGCCAGTCGACCATGAAATCCTCGTAAAAACTTTAGCACTGTGGAATCCGAGGGATAGCGTGGAAATGGTTTCATTCTTTTATTTCTGGGTGCAAACAGTGCGTCTCTTTTGACAACCCGAAAAAGTGTTTTTTTTCTTTTTTTTTTTTCTGAGATGCTGTACAGTGAGGGGTCCCCCAAGGGAGCATAATTTCTTCTGTGCTCTATTTGCTATACATTAACGATCTAGAAAGTAAGCAAAAAGATTCATATGTAACAATATTTGCTGATGACGAATCGATTATTATAGCTAACAAAGACTAAGGCTCTCTTGAAAACTCCTTTAGCATAATCATATCTGAACTTTTAGATTGGTTCCACGATAATGGGATTTTATTGAACTTAAGAAACAACTACAGCAATTAACATCAGAAAAGACCTAGATAAACAGATGCTAATAGAAGTTTTAAACCAGGTACCAAATTGTTATCAAAATATTACGTGGGGTGCCCATTTGGATAAGCTTAAAAAAGACTAAATTCTGCCTTATTTGCTATATGAGTGTTGAAGCTGCCCACCAGCGTTGATTTACTGTTATTGGAAAAGTTTTATCTGTTACGGAATAGCAGTCTGGAGTTCGTTCTCTCAGTTTAATTCAATTTTGAAAATCTAAAAAAATATTCAAAATTATATTTAACTTACCCGAACATCACTAATGCAAACAGATTGTTAAAGAACATAAAATGTTGACAGCACATTCGCTGTACGTGCAAAAGGTTCTAATTCTTTCGTTCAAATACAGATTGAATATGGAACGCACAATACAAGGCATGGACAAGACTTGTGTTATGTACGTCACAAGACTGCCGCATTCGAGAAAAGTCCATTTTATTCGGGATTAAGGTTTTTTAACAAGTCGCTTTATGCAGTAAATACCTTAATTGTCAAGTTTTAAAAGGAAACTTAAAAACTTCCTGGTCACACATGCGATATACTCTGTGGAAGAGTTTCTTGATTTGCATCTTGTTTAACAGTCTTATATAATATATATGTAGCTTAAAGACTAGTGACGAGTCATCATATTTGTTACAGAACTGTAAACGAATGTATATGACAGTAAATTGCTTATTGCTTATTATTGCATGTTACTTATTACTGCTTATTGCTTATTTTTGCTTATTGCTTATAATAAAATAGCTTAGTGGTAGCACCACATCTTGTAATCTGTACGGAAATAAATAATTTGCATGATAACGACTTTTTCTAGGCATTATAGTTGTTTTATACTTCTAATTTTTCAAAAACCACCTGAAAAATAAGTTGGTAAATAGGTATAATTTCTATTCAAACAAAATAGCTGCTAACAATATTTCCAAACTGAAGAGTTTGTTAACAGGCATAACTAGTTACAGTAGGTGTAACTTGAAATAACTAAATTATCTAGTTAAAGTTTGTACTACTTGTGACAGCCCTCTGGCACCTCAAACTACACTCCAGGGTAAAATGTCTAACTTGTTCTTCTTCGATACCTATTAGGAGAATTAATATAATTCTATAAGAAGATTAACTTTAAAAAATTGTTTTAATTTAAAACCTCAGTTGTACATTTAGTACTTAGGCCTATGTATTTCAATCCTAAATATAAGCTGTCTATAATCTGTAGAATATTTATAGACATGGGATGACCCACCACAATTGACAACACACAGTTGACGGAATGTTTACACAATAATCTATTTCACTGCTAAGACCATTGAATATAATGATATTATAAGTATCAAGATAAGTATCATTACGTCTTTCATTTTAAGCGTACGTCTTCTATTTTAGCGGGACCTGTAGACGGAGCGGGCGGGTGCGTTTGGTGGTCATGGTTTGCGAGTGGTATGTATGAGTGATGTGTTTCTGAAGACGTGTATTGAAGTAGTGACCATCGTCATTGGTCACTAATTGAGTTGAATACTAGCAAAATTTCTACTTTCCTAATGCACTAAAATTTAAAAATATGGGACTCAACTGGAACACATAAAAGAACTATGACTACAAGTGTTAAATTTAAATATTAACTAAAACTTATAAAACTTAGCACTGTTTATATTAAAGTATTATTTTTTTTCTTGAATTGAAGGTTTTTTCCATAACATTAATTTGTATTCATTGTTGAACAATAAATAAATGCGAGGTTAAATAATATAACATGGGTTAACAAATGTCCAAAGACGTGGCTAACGTAAACAATGTTTTACATCACAAATAGTTACACAAAATTATAAAATACATTACAAAAATCTTACTGGAATATTTAATAGGTTTTGTCTTTTCAGTCTGTACACAGCGTTACTATTGTCTAAAAGATTCAGGGCAAGATGATTTGGATGATTGTTCAATTTTTCTAAATATCGACTGCTAAATTTAGTAATTTCGGTCTTGACAAAAGGAATGTTTGAGTCTTGATGGATGATGGTGTTATTATTGTACCAGTGTGCTTGATGTATGTTTCGTAGTGTTTTTGACTGAAATATTTGGATGATATCTGTTGCTATTCGATGAACATCCCCACAGTGAAATTCCATAAGTCCATATGGGTTTTTAAACTGTTTTATAGAGGATAAGCTTATTTTCTAATGCTAGTTTTGATTTACTGTATAGTAACAATACCATTTTTCTATACTTGGTGTTCAACTGAAGCCTTTTTTGTCAATCTATCTATGTGCAGATATTTGACTTCTCTAACTAAGATAAGATTTTTCCCAATTTTATTTTTTAAAAAACTATTTTTTCTTTTCTTTTATTAAAGACGTATTTTATTTCTTAAACTCTTCGTCTGAAAGTGAGTTCTCTGTTCAATCCTAAATTCATTTGAAAATTTGCATAGCAAAAGTACATGTACCACATTTATTACTCTATAAATATTGGCTATTGGGCAATTAGTAACAATGACTACAGTCGTTCATCTACACGCATGACACTCACTCGCCCTCATATTCGTCAATATCTCTAATATGGGGGTCTTACAATTAAATAATGGATAGTGAATAATATCTCATTTGGAATGATTTGAAATTCATCATCATCAAAGGTTTTCTACCTCAGGTGGTCCTGCTACAGCTCTCCAATTCTCTCTGTTTTGAGCAAGTCTTTTTGTTGTGATATACTTCCCTCCGATCTTTATACCATATGATATCTTTCTCCTCCCATCAGATGGTTTAACCAATTCATTTTTCTTCGTCTTTAGTGTTCGGTATTCCCCTCTCTTCACCTATTCTCCACAGTACTTCTTCATTTCACACTCTCTTCCCATGAGTTGAAAAAAAATAATATAAACTACAGTCGCTTCACCTTTTTTTCATACACCTTAATTAATTCTTACACCTATACTAACCATTTATATACTTAAACTGAGTAATCAAGTTCTAATAAGTGTAACAGTATTTTTAGGTTGTGTTTTGGGCTTATTTCCCGGTTAATTAAAACCAGATACTTCCAATGTTTAGGTAAAATATCATCCATAGAGTTTGTTCCATCAAGGATACAACACTAAATGTCCCACATAGTTACATAGTGAATTAGGATTGTGAAATATTACACGGGTTAAACGAGCTGAAATTATATTGGTTAATTAATATTGAAAACACTGCCCAAATAGTGAAATTTTTTTTATTTCAGGCAGGTGGAATGAGGGTGATTTTGAAAGTAGAGAACCATCCTCCTTACTTTTACCCAAGACAGGGCTTTGAGAAACAACCCTTTCTAAGAACGTTAATTCAACCTTTACAGTAGCATATTCATATTCGTGTTTTAACAAATCTTGATTTTGTATTAAACTTTCATCAATGTTAGTTTTCTTTATTCATTAATGTATTTAATGTTGATATATTACTAATAAATAACTGTGCAGAATGCACAAAATATTGTTTTTTTTAACCATACTATTTAGTTTTTGTAAAAAAGTTTGACTTAAAAATGTTAAGGGATCATTTATTTGTAAACTTGTTATTAGGGGAGGATTGCCGTCAGCTATCTAATGATAAATAACGTTGACAGTGTATGTATGATATTTATGAGTTTATAATTCAGTAAATATTGTGACTTAAAAACAAAAAGAATAAAATCTTAAGGATGCCAATACATCGTAAATATTAGACTCGGCAGGACGCCATCGTTATTTTTTAAGAGGGAGAGAGAACCATGGCATTGTTAATTAAAGGAGAGTGCTGTTTACATCATACGATGAGGAATGATGGTCTCAACACGATTCTTGTTGTTCACAAAATGATGAGTAGAACACATAAACGCTATCAGCCTGAACATGTATTCATTGTACTTGAAATACATATATTACACTACGCACACATATATATACACTTCCCTAGAATATCGGAAACTATTGTCAAAATTTGATAGTGAAAATTTAATGGAGTCAATGCAGGGAGTGACTCGATATTTTCAGTCTAGTGGCCGAGAATATTGATGGAGTTACTGCAGGGAGTGACTGGATGTTCAGTCTAGTGGCCGAGAATATTGATGGAGTTACTGCAGGGAGTGACTGGATGTTCAGTCTAGTGGCCGAGAGTATTGATGGAGTTACTACAGGGAGTAACTGGATGTTCAGTGTAGTGGCCGAGATTATTTAATGGAGTTACTGCAGGGAGTGACTGGATGTTCAGTCTAGTAGCCGAGAATATTGATTGAGTTACTGCAGGGAGTGACTGGATGTTCAGTCTAGTGGCCGAGAATATTGATGGAGTTACTGCAGGGAGTTTCGGGATGTTCAGTCTAGTGGCCGAGAATATTGATGGAGTTACTACTGCAGAGAGTGACGGGATGTTCAGTCTAGTGGCCAAGAATATTTATGGAGTTACTGCAGGGAGTGACTGGATGTTCAGTCCAGTGACCAAGAATATAATTTATGGAGTTACCGCAGGAGTGACTGGATGTTCAGTCTAGTGGCCGAGAATATTGATGGAGTTACTGTAGGGAGTTACTGGATGTTCAGTCTAGTGGTCGAGAATATTGATGGAGTTACATTTTTACGTTGTATTTAATACATACTAGACTGGTGAATTGAATAATGAAAATTGAGTTTATATCTGAGTTGAAAATGTATATTGTATATACGTATGAAAGAGAAATTGTCTATTTAAGTAACTGAATGGACGTTTTTGCATGAGTTTCTCAAAGGCAACTATTCACAGTAAATGAGATTTCCTTTCAACATTCACTTTTTGAAGTACCGTCATTCAACTCCTACTTGTATTTAGAAATGTCATTTTAAACCATTAAAACTCTTTTTTAATTATTAGCCACCATTAGGAAATATATTAATTAGTTTCAACGAATGAAAGAACTCAACTCTCCAGTAAATTTAGTGTTCTGTTAATGTTTAATTTACATTTACTGGATTGTTGAGTCCCTTCATACATTTAAATTATAAAATCTAGTGAGTCTGACTTCAAGAATTATTTTAATTTGTATTTATTTAGATTAGTACATTTATATTATAGTCCTTCAGATATCCACAACCGATATCCTGCCGCTTCATCGACTCATTTAACTCTGATACTTGTACTATGAGCTTATCAACATCCATTTTCAGTGGTTTAATTATTTGTTACCAGCCTCCAATACTGCTACTTTAATGTACTTTTGTCACTAGTGCTTCAATATAAGAAACGCCTGAAATATATATATTTCCTCGCCTAATCTTCATTATATTTGGCATTGACTTTCTGTCCTTCAGCAGCAGCTATAGCAGTAGTTTGTTTTACTGCATCTAATTGACGTTTCAGCCTTCGGCCTCGTACTGGAGGACCATCCTCTGCTGAGTGACACGCACTAGTGGTAACTGAACTGTGAGTGTGACTTTTAAGTTTGAACATTTTCTGCTAAAATAATGATTTTCATCTCTACAAAAGAGCAACCAAACAAGTGTCTTCACGAATTGCCCAGACTAACCTGATCCATGAAAATGCAGATAATAAACTTTAAGTTAATATTTATTCTGAAAAAAACACACACTAAATTAACCCTTCAAAGGCGGAGCTGATAAAAATACGTGGCCTCATTTTAAATTCATATCTTCGTTCAGTCATATGAGCCTAAAGTACATTTCTGAACTGTTATACAATTCTTCTGAGGATAAGTGGAGATGTTATCCTTTCTGTTCCATTAAAATACTTTTTACAGATAAAATCAAACGATTGGTTTGAAAAATAGCAATAATTTAGCCCACTTTTCTGATATAAATTACATTTCAAACTTTTAGCTAATATTTATTCATATGGTTATGAATATATTTTACAGTTAAAACTCATTTCCAGGCATCTGTCGAAGAATGGCTTTTAGAAGAATACGTTTATACTTTAAGTCAACAATAAAGTCAACAAAGTACTTTACTTGATAAAATATTACGTTATGTGACACATTTAACCATCTTTTCACCGTATACCTTCTTTACCTTTGTAAGGATCCCAAATAAATAGCTAGATTTCCAATGTAATTCCTTTAAAATTTCACAAGACAATTGACAGTACAAAGAGATAAGGGCATTCATTTAATTGGACTTAAAAGTTTGCAATAGGTAAGGCTTCATTTTTCGTTACTTTTATTCGTTACAAATGCACAAAAAACCTTTCTATGTAAATGATAAAATTTTATTCCTTATAAAAGCACATATAACACTACATATTTATTCTCACTGTCTCAACATTTACAATGAAATCATTCTATTCATCTGGGATGAGATAAATAGCTCGTTGATGACCCACATTACAACCAATGACTACAGATAGAATCAAGGTCAAGGTCATTTTCAAGGTCAAGGGATTGGAATTTTGTATTTTCTTTTCCCTTTCTTCCCATCGGCGTTGTTTACTATCTACAAATTCTCATTCACCCCTCACTTTCTCTCCCCCAGCTTTCGCCCGGCAAACGAACTCCCAGCGATCTTAGCGGCCAGTTGCTGAAACTGTTTTTTGTTTCCATGTTCTTGGTCTGACTTTTGCCCGTATGAAATTTTCGTCTTATTCTATCTGTAGTCATTGTTACAACCCAAAGGCGAAAGAATCACTACCCCCCTCCCCAGCCCACACGTCACCGACGGCATCTGGACTGTAACAGCCGAAGGGGCTACAATACAAATGTTCTCAAAATGGAGCCCTACACGAACGGCACTTTAGTGGCCTCCACTTTAGTAGTGTGAAGAGGCTCAACAAGTCTATTCCCCAATTGCTATGCACGGCACGGCAGCTATCATGATGGCCTGCCCACCACTTTGCATATAAAATAACCCATTTTACATAAGAGCTGCTATTAGGGCTGTCACTTCCTTACATACTGGTGTAAAAAATATGGCCTTAATCATACAAATTGAGGAGCATTTGGGTAAAAGGTTTGCGCAATTTGCAAAGAAGCTCTTAGGTATAGGGTTTCATGCTAAAGGAAACATTTCAATAAGTGAATATTAGAAGATATTACCCGATTCGTTACATATCTCGTTATAATAAATAGTAAGTTACGGTCGGTGCAGAAGTTATGTGTACCCGAGTTTGAAGGTTGTTTCCTAAGAAACTAAGAGGCCCTTAAATAATCCAATAGCACCATCGTTTTCCTCGTTTAAGTTTACGTTAGAAAATGCTCATTTTTACATGTTACTATATTTTTTCATGGCAGTTATGCTAGTTTGAAGAAAAAAATACTGGAATTTCAACTAGTTTTTAATATGCATCAACTTAAACCCTTTAATTTATCGCAATCACATTTTTAATACGTTGTTGACAGGAATGTTTTTTTTTTTAAGTTTTATAACTTTCAGAAATTAAAATTTTTAATAGTTTTTTAATTAGCATAATACGTGTTGGTATATATATACAGTACAAGTAAACGTCACAAAACGCAAATGTATTACAATATAAGCACAAAATGCACAAATATATTACAATACAAGTACAAAATGCACAAGATTCTTTTGTAAATCACTCTGGTCTGAGGAAGGTGAGCGTGGTTTATCGAAATCGATCACCACAATATTTGTGCATTTTTTACTTGTATTGTAATATATTTGTGCATTTTGTGCTTATATTGTAATAAATTTGTCTTGTGTAACATTTACTTGTACTGTTTGGATTTTAAAACATTGTAATAATTTTTAAATAACTTTTAATTGATTTAAATTGATTTAAAATTTACTTACGCTCATGAAAGTAATTACGACATCTAGAAGTCAAGATAACGTTATTTCTGAAAATTGGTAAGAACTTTTTTCTTTAAATTTAAAATTCTAAAACTCACAAAACTTATAGAAAACATTCCTGTAAACCACTTATTAAAATGTCAATGCAATATATAAATGTCGGCACTGGTGGCGCAGTGCTGTATCCTAGCTACTTGGGGACAGTGTGTTCAAGAGTTTCTTGAATTTTGTGTTCGTATGTAGTTTTCAATTTCAAGAAACTCTTAAAGATGGAAAATACACAGTACTAAATAGAGACCCAACTAAATCCTTTGAAAGGAAAATTGAACAAACCCTTAGAAAACACAAAAAATACATGCCCGATAAATTACGTAGTAGGCTAACACCACATCACTCCAAAACACCACACATGTATGGCCTACCCAAAATTCACAAACCTAACATTCCCTTACGACCTATTGTCAGCTCCAGAGATTCTCCTTCCCGTGAATTATGCAAGTTTCTCCTTCCAATAATCACCCCTTTGGCAAACAACACAACATCACACGTAAAGAATTCAAAAGAATTCACTGAAATGACAAAAACCATGACCATAAATAATAATGACATTCTTGTAAGTTTTGATGTAGTTAACTTGTTCACTAATATTCCGGTAAAAGAAACTCTAAGAATAATCGAAAACAGGCTTAACCAAGACACTAAACTTTCAGAACGTACCAAACTGCCTATTCACATAATAATGGAACTTTTACAGCTTTGCACTGAATGTAATCACTTTGAAATAGATGGTCAAATATACCGCCAGGATGATGGTATGGCAATGGGTTCCCCACTATCACCTATTTTCGCCAATATCTACATGGAAGAGTTTGAGGAACAAGCAATTGCTTCCTCAAATCTCAAACCTAAGGTTTGGCTTAGGTACGTGGACGACACATTTGTCTGCTGGAGTCACGGTGAACCTAATTTAGAAGAATTTTTAAAACACTTGAACAAGGTTTCACCCACCATTAAATTCACCATGGAAAAATAAATAAACAATAAATTATCATTTTTGGATGTAAATTTAGAAAAAACAAAACATGGCCTAAAAACATCAGTCTACAGAAAACAAACTCACACAGGCAAATACCTCAATTTCAATTCTAACCACCCACAAACTGTTAAAGAAGGAGTAGCCTTCTCTCTCTTTGATAGGGCCCGAGCCATATGCTCAGACAAAACTAAACTAGACAATGAACTAAACAATGTTTCCAAAGATCTAATAAACAATGGCTACCCTCAGTCTCTCATAAACAAATGTAAACAAATAAGAAAACGCAAACAAACACCCACTGACACAGAAAAGCCGAAAGCATTCATGTCCATTCCATATACGCCTAACCTTTCAGAAAAAATCAGACGCATAGCTAGGAAATACAAAATCAGAACATCATTCAACACACAAAACACATTAAGACAGTCTTTAACTAAAACTAAACCAAAGAATGAGGAGCAATCCTCCAAAAATGTAGTTTATTGCATTGCTTGTGAATGCAATGAAAAATACATAGGGGAAACAAAGAGACCACTGGAAGTTAGGCTAAAAGAAAACAAAAATAACATTAAAAAAGGAAACACTACACATTCTAAATTAGCTGAACATGCCTGGAACAATGAGCACAGATTTAACTGGGATAACACTAAAATATTTCATAGGGAACCACATTTTTTTAAACGTAAATTCATCGAAGGTGCCTTTATGAAACTAAATAATGAACAAGTAATCAGTCGAAGTAGCATAGAAGTTAGACCCATGTGGGTTCCTTTACTTAAAAACACACTTGATAAAAAGTTCAATACACTCATGACATCATCTAACCAGAATCCTACACCACCTGCACCTATAACAATTAAACACCCCATGAGTCTCCGTCCCCGTACCTGAGTCACCGCATTTTTGGCGATCTCGGAGCGTACGTCCCTGACCTCGTCAGTCTGTGTATGGTTGTTGTGAAGTGTAGTGTGTATGTTTGTCTAGTCCCCGTGTTTTATCACCTTGGAGGGAACTTCGTAGACACTGCATTTGGATTGCATCATCCTCACTTCGTACCTGGGACGTCTAGACACCATCGTCACTGCGGGTCGTAAGACTTCATCATTTTTGTAATATTTGATTATGGTATTGTTTTATTCCTAATAATTGTTGTCTTTTCAGGTTAAAATGTAATTTTAATAGTAGCCTCAGTCCTTCCGAGCCATATATATATAATTTTTTGTGCGTGTTGAATGTTATTTTAAATTAATTGTGTTTTTCAGGTACCATATATTTATGATTAGTTAATGTAATCTTATTTCAGTCTGATTTGAATATTAATTTTATTGTGTTTTACATTTTTCGTTGATATCGTGACCTTGACAGCGCCTACTTGGCTATATTAATTTAACCCTGTTAATATTTTTTATATTTAGTAGAAGTTCATTTTGTTGTACTCCATTCTAGGATCTAAGTTAAAATGTAGATAATTATTAAAGTAGATAAGTTTATTAGTTTAAGAACGTAGTTTTATAACATATTTGTGTAGATGTAATTTAGTTTTTAGCACTTGAAAAAGGTTTGGGTTTTACCAAATCGAAACGTCGTGATTGTTATTTTTCACGTAATGATGGCAAATGTCCAACTACCTTTGTCTCCCTCATCTGATACTCCATCATTAACAAATTTCAAAAACAAAATTAGAGTACTCTTGTGACAACATAATCTGAGATGCCCACCCGCCCACCCATACACATTCAGTGGTACTGTAGTGGTACTGGTACAGTGGAACAGTGATATTTATAGAACAATTAAACAGTCCCCGACGTAAACAATTAGGGAGATCCGAAAACAGAACAGTCAATGAATTTAAAACAAGTTGTGTTTATTTCTGACTGGGTTCACTTTGATACATCCGTAACGCTGCTTGATTCGAATATTAAATATATTCAAATTACCCCACATACGAATACTTCATGGCTGTTCAGAATATATATTATTATTTTTCCCTATTGCATGTTATATTAAAGTCATAAATGACTATGTATTTTATTATATTTCTGAATTTCATGTTAGCACATTTTTTTTTAAATAAAACCCAGGTAATATTATGAAACTAAAACAGATATGTTTACATTAAATTGGGGCACTTGTCAAAAAAAATTTTTTTAGTAGGATATTTTTTGGACTAAATTAATATCAATAGTAGTTACTTTTATTATAATTCATTAATGTGTATAAAAGACTAGTTTCGGCAATGAATAAGATTGTTTAGCTTCACACATACACTTTTCTCCCCTCCTACCTCTCACTAGAATTAACTAATGTATTTACTAAGCAATGGTCATCAATAAAAGGACCATAGAGTAGACAAGGATGTATGGACGTATGTTTTATGTACACGACGTGTTTACTTCGTATGATAGGTTAATTAGATGTAATTTAGATTTAATACTTGCAAAATACTAGAACTATACAAAGTCGAACGTCGTGTAGTTTATTCACGAAATTATTCTAAAATTTAAACGTATTGTACTATTTTGAAAAATAAGTTTTCTTGTCCTGTATATAATTTACTTTTTTTAACATTAAAACTGGCTAGTATTTAATTATTGATTGCTACGGGTATTCTATTTAAACGTAATATAATAAAATTACAACAATAATAAGTTATTGATTGCTGAATATTAGTCAATTTCAAAGGGTTTATTGAAATATAATTATTACAGCAATACAATGAACAATAACAATTTATATAAGTTTCTTGTACAGGATAAAATTTCACTATTTAGTTTATAATTTGTATAAAAGCGGACTGGGCATGACAAAAACTGGTTAATCATTTAGAAAATTTCACAGCTACTCAATGCCAAGAGGTTGGGTGGAGTTCTAAGTACGTAAAACTTCTGTGCTAACAACTTTAGCACTTTTCAAGTATAACATATACAAGGAGTCATTTTTAAGAGGTAAGGAGATTGTAGACGATAGGTTCCATGCCCAGTCCTCTAATACCAACACGGCGTCCGCTCAACTGTTGCCATTGACGTACGAGAATGCCATTCTCGTATACACTACTAGAGAAGTCTGGGATCCATGTATCAAACCGCAGATGGTAGTCAAGGTTCGGATGTTGTGTAAGGAAGGGAACTGAGTGTCAGGCTTGTCAATTAGCTGAAAACTGACTAACACTACGTGGTTTGGATTTCACGAAAAGCTGTAGGTCCCTTAGTTGTCCTAGCTATTGGGCTATTAATAGTTGTTTCTAAGGAACAGTCGTCCTAACTGACTACAGGACGACTGTAGTCATTTATGTAGTCATTTGACGAGTGTAGTCATTTTTACAAATGACTACACTCGTTCATCTACACTCATCACACTCGTTCACCCCTCATGTTCGCCTATGTCTTGACGATCGGTCGTCTTACTGATAATGGGCCACCATTGTGTATTAGAAGTTGATAATGTTAACATTGCTCCCAACATCAATTATTAATGTGTGACAAAATAGTAACATATTTGTTTCAATTTCTGTATATTATAATTTAATACACTATGTTGTTAAGTCATGAAAAAAGAATATCTAGGCATACATTTTCTAATTGTATGTTGTAATTTTTGCAGGTTATATCACTCTTTTTGAATGTATATCAAAAAAAGTTTGTATCAATGGTAAGCTCCATAATGAATGTGAACATTTTGAGATCTCATATCTACGTTATCAAGCAAAATATCTAAAAGCTGCCAAGAGTTAAAAGGTCTTAAAATTATTATTTCTATAAAAAAATGCATAAAATACGGGGTATTCCATAAGAAAATATAACTACCGTATTGGAAAATGGTGGCCATATTATTTTTTTTATATATATATGTATTTTAAAATTTTTCTAAAACAAGGTCCCCATTTAAAGTTATTTGTCAGACTTATGGTTTTCACTATCACAATAGTGGCCCAATTAAAAAATACATCCTGTATACAAATTTTAGCGTAACATTTCCGGCATTATGGACAGAGGTTCCCTTGAAGAAGCTGAATGGCGTTGCTTTCGTTAATGGAGATTTGAACAACCAGCCCATTCTCATTTACCTGAACTGGGCCTTTTGACAAAAGAAATTACAAAGGCACTCATTAAGACCTTCCCATTCGCATATTTCTTTCATAGTAAGCCTAATTTATTAAATCATTATGTTTTTCTTGTGTTCATAATACGTTTATATGTAGAACATGTTATGCTATAATGTTTGACTTGGTAGATAAAGTGCTGAACTCCTAAATGTTAACTTAAAGAGGGGGAAGTAGATATCATAAATTAAAATTATTGTGTTCGGTACTGATGCCAACAAATAGTATATTTCATAACAAGAGTGGAAAGTGGGGTTTTGCATGTTCGAGACCATATGTTTGAAGTGCGAGACTTGTCGAGCACTTCAAATGGTCGAGAACATACAAAACAATTTCACTCGAGTTTTGAACGATACTTTTCACTACACTACGGAATAAAAACAGGTGTTGTTGACTGTGGAAAATTTTCGGTTTTAAACAATGTTACTTTCGGTAGTAAACAATAGACAGCTGTTGAAAATATGATGTTTCGCAGGTTGTAAACACATAATGAAAACAGCTGAACTCATAGTAGTGTAGTGAAAACACCTTTACATGTTAATAAATCCCTTTCATTGTCCATCACCTGATTTGCTGCTGTATACAATGCTTAAATTATTATGACAGTCTCGTTTAAGTGATCGTAAATGTTTCATTTTTTTTTTTTTTTTTTTTACTGAAACGTTAAAAGAAGTGTTGCTTGACTAAACTAATTGAATCGATAAATGCTCAAGATCATGTCTTAATTTAAGTTGAATTTTAATCCAATATACTAGTACCAATATACTGCGTAACAATAACTACAAATAATACTTCTTTTTGAAAGTAAACTTCATTTGGAGAAGTAAACAGAACATCGTTCACAACCATGGAATAACCATCTGAAATTTACCCAATGTGATGAATCACACGAAATCAGCTTTTAGACAGATGGATTTGTTGAAAACGTGTTTTCACCCCATTACAAATCAAAAGTCAATAATATAACACTTGATTCCTTTTTAGTATAGCCAATGACATATCACTGATCCTGTGAAGAATATTGTGTATTTGATGGACTGCCATTAATATATTTTAATGAGCTATTTAATTAAGGATAAGAAATATTTTTGTTCTTTTAAAAGTTAAGAACTCTTTTTATATTTCTTCGACTTAGGGGGGAGAGTCACTAATGTTACGACTTTTCAGTTTTATAAGAACCCTTCTTTGTTAGAAAGATTTTTTTTAGAATATTGGTACCCAGTTATGATAATAACTCTATACACAAATAATATCTATTTGTGTATAGAGCCAAATACTATTTACTGTCTTTTACATATGAGACGCTGACACAATGTTGTGCGTATTTTAAGGCGAATATCACACACTTATCACGAAATCTCAAACACCACAGAACGAATTTATACAAAATTTAAAAAGAAGTTAGCTTTAGTATCGAAGGGACTCACTAAGAAAGGATTTTCCGAAATTCCATTCCTAAGGGGTACAACCAGCCCCTTTTTTCCACAAGAATAACGTTGGATTGATTTTAGTAAATTAATAACAGCTGTTTTGTTAGTAAGATGTTTATTTTTATGTTTGACACTATTCTATTGATGCATATAGAGTTTAAGCACAAGACATACAATGGTTTGAAAATATCTACTAAAAAGTTAGAAGAAATCAGTAATTACAAATTTCACTGTCATTATTTCATATAAGAAGATAAAGAACTGTTATCGTAATATAAAACAGTGCTCTTAGAAATAAAATGTACTTATGTTTAAATTCCGTAAACGTAAGGCGTATTTAAAACCAAATTTACGACAGCGTCATTTTAGTGGGTTTCTTTATCAAACAACTTCAAAATGTATGAATATCTAGATAAATTTCAACACACATAAGGCTGAAGTTACTAGACCATAACAGAAACGCGGGAGTTGGTCAAATGAAGATAAATGTGCAGTAAAACTGTAACCCAGTGGGCGGTTTTAGGGTTGAGGCGTGGCCAACAACTTTGTACAAATAAATTACTTGTTTTGAAATAAACCTGGAAATCCACCAGACTCAAGTTTTCTATCTGGAAACAAAATAATTATATTTCGGTTGTTAAATCTACAAGTTATGTGAACTACTCCAGCTTAATTTACTGTAACTATTTTATGTTCCATCGAGAATTGCAATAATACAGTGAAACGTCCATAGTCAACTGTATGCCGTTAGTAATTTTGTTTCTGGCTGAAATACGACGATATTTCTAAATGAGTTATTTATACAGCGTACATTTCCATACCCTACTTACGTTTTAGTGACATGTCATAAGGTTACACGTTTTATATTAACTCAATACCCCTTTACCATAAGCAACCCTACGCCCTTCTCTTATTCAGAAAACCCAATCACGGAGATAACAAAAGTTTACGAAGTGTTAATCAATATTTATCTATTTTAAAAATTATATTTATTAACTGGAGTAAACTATTTATTTTACTATAAAATCGTCAGTCTAATAGGTACTTAAGAACCTCTAAATAATCATACACCTGAGTGACAGGGCCATATTAATCTTAAATATTTCCAACAATCATAGTTTACAGAAATTTCGGGTATTCAATGTAAATGGAAAGAGGGTAGAAAGACGGTTGTTATACATGACGTTACCGTATTTACCCACAATCTTATAACCCTTTCTGTAATATTGGGTAAAACCCTTGCATATTGTTTTTCTGATTTTATACCACTGTAAACTATGTACATCTGAATGCAATTGGCCTATGTTTTTTAAGAAATGTTTGTAAATATTTCTATTAAGAAAACACGTGGACATTCAGAACGACATGACGTATGTCTGATTCTATTTTACATTCTCTGAACTTACACATGCGCTGCTTTGGCTTAGTTACTGTAAGCATACTCGTCAGTTGCTCATCAATGTAGTAACTGATGAGTGTGCGTAGTGGTTACTGTAAGCACACTCGTCAGTTGCTCATCAATGTTGTAACTGATGAGAGTGCTTAGTGGTTACTGTAAGCAAACTTATCAGTTGTTCATTAATGTAGTAACTGATGAGTGTGCTTAGTGGTTACTGTAAGCACACTCGTCAGTTGCTCATCAATGTAGTAACTGATGAGTGTGCGTAGTGGTTACTGTAAGCACACTCATCAATTGCTCATCATTGTAGTAACTGATGAGTGTGCTTAGTGGTTACTGTAAGCAAACTTATCAGTTGTTCATTAATGTAGTAACTGATGAGTGTGCTTAGTGGTTACTGTAAGCACACTCGTCAGTTGCTCATCAATGTAGTAACTGATGAGTGTGCGTAGTGGTTACTGTAAGCACACTCGTCAGTTGCTCATAATTGTAGTAACTGAAGAGTGTGCTTAGTGGTTACTGTAAGCACACTCGTCAGTTGCTCATCAATGTAGTAACTGATGAGTGTGCTTAGTGGTTACTGTAAGCACACTCGTCAGTTTCTCATTGTAGTAACTGATGAGTGTGCTTAGTGGTTACTGTAAGCACACTCGTCAGTTGCTCATCATTGTAGTAACTGAAGAGTGTGCTTAGTGGTTACTGTAAGCACACTCGTCAGTTGCTCATCAATGTAGTAACTGATGAGTGTGCTTAGTGGTTACTGTAAGCACACTCGTCAGTTGCTCATCAATGTAGTAACTGATGAGTGTGCTTAGTGGTTACTGTAAGGACACTCGTCAGTTGCTCATCATT
Source organism: Stictocephala bisonia (assembly GCA_035578905.1). NCBI lineage: Eukaryota > Metazoa > Arthropoda > Insecta > Hemiptera > Membracidae > Stictocephala > Stictocephala bisonia. Next base: position 720,750 of record JAQJVL010000108.1, read on the forward strand.
GTTGTAACTGATGAGTGTGCTTAGTGGTTACTGTAAGCACACTCGTCAGTTGCTCATCAATGTAGCAACTGATGAGTGTGCTTAGTGGTTACTGTAAGCACACTCGTCAGTTGCTCATCAATGTAGCAACTGATGAGTGTGCTTAGTGCTTAGAGTAACCACCATACGTATTGTTCAGAGAATCTAAAATGTAATAGAGCATGTTGTTCTACATTTCTAGTTATACAATTTACAGCTATTTTACTCAGGCCTTTAAGTGTTCAGAATATAATTTAAAAAATAGTTGTAACACTTCAAAAAAACAATGTATTCAACTTTATCTAACAGCTTTGTATATTACAATCCTTATAAGTTTCAACATGTATTCAACGATAAATGGATACAGCTAAGTTTCTTAGTTAACAGTTAGTACAAGTTCTGACAGTCATGTAGCCCCTCACAGTTGACAGTCAAAGACAAAGTATCTCCCTCTAGAATAACTTCAGAAAAAATGTATCTTATTTATTTATAAACTAAATTATTGAGTGATTTAGTCTAGAATTTAAGTTTTTGTCTTAAAATAATACTAATTGAATACCAAGATATTAGTTCAACTTGAGTCATTAACCATGGAATGTTTAAGAATTATACATTTATTTTTACATTAAACATACAGACATACTTAAGTTCAACAGTCCTGGTTTCCCAATTAATCAGACCTGCCAATTAACTAATAAACTTAAGTTAAAAGTCAGCAGAGGATGTCGGCTATGTTGTTTTAAATCCCATAAAGAAAATATTATTTTCGAACAGGAAATACGTTCATGCGTATTCAAATTAAACATTTATTTTAAATCGTATTTTTTCAAAGAAATTGTATTTGCTCAAGAATGAAATTGCTTTTCATATTCCTAATTATTTTTATAGAAAATAATATGGAAAATATTTAGTTTGACGTTTTTATTTTGACCTATTTTTCAAACCTAGGCGTATGTATTCAAAGTATCAAAAGCAAACCCAACGCGCAATATGATAAAGTTTAAAATGACATACACATACACAACTTTTGGTCAATAAATAACGAAAAAAAATATGGACTCGCAGATAACATTGTTCTTATGGGATTAAAACCAACATGGCCGACAGTCTCTGAAGATTCTTAACTAAAAACTTATGAGTGTTTTTAGTAAAGAATATTGTTGTATCATCAATGAATCGAGAGTTGGATTGTAGTATAAACTTCCTTTAACTACACTGTATATTAAGCTGAACTACGTTAGTAATGGTTGAATGTGAGTAATGGTTTGAGTTTTCAGCTTGGTTTTGACTTTGAATAATGACGTATTCTAAAGCATAAACTATGATGCAAACACCATTTTCCTTCTAGTTGCGTTGTACACTTGGAAAATATTAGTGAGATTTTATATGAAGATTAAAATTAAAAACTAAAATGTATATCGAATTATAGCCATATAAATGGATTTAAAAATCCAATTTTAATGAGATGTGGAATTCTTAAACTACCTCAGTGACCAACTGTAGGAATAAATTACCTGGGGGGGGGGAGAAAGTATTTCACAAAATTTCCTTTTAAACATTAATCATAGAAGTTTAGTTCCAAACGTAATTAGAATATCTAAAAAAAACTCACAGCAGTTGAAATATGTTAAACGATGAAAGTAGGTGAAACAAACTTTAAAATTGGAAATTTAAATGAGATGTAGAAGTAAACTTAGTATTCAATTTTACAAAACGTTCACTTTTATAGTGAACCACTGACCAAAGGTTTTTATCGTTACATCACGAATATCGTGTTTATAAATTGCATGAAATGATTCTACGTAAGTGTATGTTAAATATAAATATGCAACAAAAAATCATTACTGTGTTTAAATGTTCTATGATTACCTTTTACAAAAGCCCGTGAATATAACGTTATAAAACTTGGCTTAACTCTTTACAAGAATATAACGAAAAAATCGATATATAATATAGTCAAATTGAAAGATTAATTTTGCTCTTGTAGGGATTGAAACCACATTTTCTCTTTAAATGTCCCATGCCTGGATATGAGATACTGTAGAAGAGATTGCCTTTGTTGGTGAGGGAAGTTTTATTCTAATTAGCTGTTATTCCCATTAAATGTCTAGACAATCTATGGCCTCCACATGTCTTCATCGATCAAATTTTAGAACAAAATTATAGAGAAAGGCAAATAGAATGATTTGCCACTCAATGGGATAAGCATAGATCTCACGGCCAATGCCACAAACTCGTAGGACTCATGGCCATGGCCAATGCCACGCACACCAAACCACTGACTGTCAAAGAAGGCCTAATCTCGTTAAAGTTCACCTAACCTGTGATAATGACAACGAACTGACTGAATGAATAAATGTGAATCATCACCCACTGGTACAAGTAGATTTTTAAAGTAATGCCTTGTACATGTACTCTACACTTGGTACCATCCTGTACGTGTACTCTACACATGTTACCATCCTGTACGTGTACTCTACACTTGGTACCATCCTGTACGTGTACTCTACACATGTTCCCATCCTGTACGTGTACTCTACTCTTGGTAGCATCCAGTACGTGTACTCTACTCTTGTTACAATCCCATACGTGTACTCTACACTTGGTACCATCCAGTACATGTACTCTACACTTGTTACCATCCTGTACGTGAACTCTACACTTGTTACAATCCTGTACGTGTACTCTACACTTGGTACAATACTGTACGTGAACTCTACACTAGTTACCATCCTGTACATGTACTCTACACTTGTTAGCATCCTGTACGTGTACTCTACACTTGTTACCATCCTGCACGTGTACTCTACACTAGTTACCATCCTGTACGTGTACTCTACACTTGTTACCATCCTGCACGTGTACTCTACACTAGTTACCATCCTGTACGTGTACTCTACACTTGTTACCAACCTGCACGTGTACTCTACACTAGTTACCATCCTGCACGTGTACTCTACACTAGTTACCATCCTGTACGTGTACTCTACACTTGTTACCATCCTGTACGTGTACTCTACACTTGTTACCATTCTGTACGTGTACTCTAAACTTGTTACCATCCTGTACGTGTACACTACACTTGGTACCATACTGTACGTGAACTCTACACTAGTTACCATCCTGTACGTGTACTCTACACTTGTTAGCATCCTGTACGTGTACTCTACACTTGTTACCATCCTGTACGTGTACTCTACACTTGTTACCATCCTGTACGTGTACTCTACACTTGTTACCATCCTGTATGTGTACTCTACACTTGTTACCATCCTGTACGTGTACTCTACACCAGTTACCATCCTGTACGTGTACTCTACACTTGTTACCATCCTGCACGTGTACTCTACACTAGTTACCATCCTGTACGTGTACTCTACACTTGTTACCATCCTGTACGTGTACTCTACACTTGTTACCATCCTGTACGTGTACTCTACACTTGTTACCATCCTGTATGTGTACTCTACACTTGTTACCATCCTGTACGTGTACTCTACACTTGTTACCATCCTGTACGTGTACTCTACACTTGTTACCATCCTGCACGTGTACTCTACACTAGTTACCATCCTGTGCGTGTACTCTACGCTTGTTACCATCCTGCACGTGTACTCTACACTAGTTACCATCCTGTACGTGTACTCTACACTTGTTACCATCCTGCACGTGTACTCTACACTAGTTACCATCCTGTACGTGTACTCTACACTTGTTACCATCCTGCACGTGTACTCTACACTAGTTACCATCCTGCACGTGTACTCTACACTAGTTACCATCCTGTACGTGTACTCTACACTTGTTACCATCCTGTACGTGTACTCTACACTTGTTACCATCCTGTATGTGTACTCTACACTTGTTACCATCCTGCACGTGTACTCTACACTAGTTACCATCCTGTACGTGTACTCTACACTTGTTACCATCCTGTATGTGTACTCTAAACTTGTTACCATCCTGCACGTGTACTCTACACTAGTTACCATCCTGTACGTGTACTCTACACTTGTTACCATCCTGTACGTGTACTCTACACTTGGTACCATCCTGTACGTGTACTCTACACTAGTTACCATCCTGCACGTGTACTCTACACTTATTACCATCCTGTATGTGTACTCTACACTTGGTACCATCCTGTACTCTCAGAGAAGGAATATTCTCAGAGAAGGAATACTGTGCTTTAATGAAACTATAAACTAAGTTACAGGGGAATACATAAGCTTGAATGAAATACTTAAAATCTCTTATATTACGAAACAAATAGCTGTTAACTGAGTACCTGGGAGTTGTCGGGATGGAACCATACCATTATATGTGGCTCAGAAACCAACCCTTCAACTGAATCCGTTCCTTGTTAAACATGCCTTAGGTGAGTCCGAATGTGGTGAATTTCTCAGAAACGAACACACTAAATCAGCAATTCTGGCAGGAGCTTTAAGCGAACTATGTATATGAATAGATCCGTTGTCTGGAGGAGGGTGATTCGCATCGCCGTGCTTGTCAGTAATGTAGTCAGTCCAATATCCACTTTGAAGAAAGCCGAAACAGTTAGGCGAAGAAAAGAAGGCGATTTATGATCTAATAGTTCTTATTTCAAGGATAAATACGCTCTCAGAGAAATAATGGTGATCGGATTGATGATAGGAGGGTACGATCATTTACTTCTTCCTCAAAACATTTAAGGGACTGAATTTGCCTTCCAACTTAAAAAAAAAATATTTTCAGAATACCCTTCGTATGTCTATTCAATCATAAAAATGCACTTTACGCTCCCATAATGATTACTGTGAAATATCAATTGTATCATTTTTAAAGCTCTTCTTATTGGAAATTATATAATTTTGTAGAAATAAACTTCAATATTCCAATAATTTAAATTTTATTTAATGAGGCCTTTCGTTGTTAATTGTTGTTTTTGATGTTGTCTTTGAGAACGAAAGGCTTCATTAAATAAAATTTAAATTATTGGAATATTAAAGTTATTTCTACAAAATTATATATATATATATATATATATTGTATGTCAATTTAAATTATGATTAAATATGGCACAAAATTAGTACATATTAAAATGTGTCAAGAAATATTTATAGGTGTTGGTTTGTTTATCAGCTTTGAAATACGTTTGGATATTATTATTAGTAAATAATAAAATTGTTAGTTAGGTATTAAAAGTTTTAAAGGTGCTTCATAGTGCAATTAATTTATGCAAAATAAGCAATATTTCAATTTATTTTCGTATTTTTTTTCATAAATGAATCATATGGTATCCCAATATTTTCACCTAAATATTAGGACCCATTGTCATTTTTCTCGTTATTACATTGGTTTTTTTATTTAATTTAAAAAAAGAAATCCTTCTTATTTCATGTTTATGAAAATACCAATAACACTTTAGGAGGCTGATAAAATAAACGTATTTATCAAAACTATAAAATACCAGGCCAAAACATTTGATAAGTAAAAAGAGGGAAATTGAACTGTACAGTTCCTAACGATAATACATACTTGTTTATTTTCAACCCTTGTTGTAAAAAAGTGTTCAAAGCACTTGTATGTAGATATGAATTCTCGTATCTCATTGACACACTAACCTACATGCAGAACTGAAACAAGCGCCTTGCTTTTGACCGTAACTATGATCGAGAAACTTCCTTTCTATTGTAAAATTTTTAATCAAATAGAATTAGAGATATATGGCAAGTATATAAAATTTAAAAATAATAACGTCACTAAATGTGTTTGTTTATTTTCTCCAAACAAAGTTTGGATAAATATAAGTTTAAAAAATATTTTCGTAATCAAAACACAAAATTCCTTGACTTCCTCTTCAACCATTAGTAACCTGTAACTGATAACTATAGCACTACTAGTAATATCTCTTCTGCCTTCATTCAAACCGTATTATTCAAAAACCGTGAAATATATCGAAAAGCTGTTACGGTTACAGCTATAAGAGGAATAATATCGTTAAAAAATGTAATAATTAACTAATATGAAGTTCTATTATATTTCATTTAAACTTAAATAAGGTTAAGAAAGACAAGCGTAAAGATCTTGAAGCAGCAGCTCGATGCATGCTGCTAAAAAACTTCATCCTACAGAAACAACACTATTACTTTGTTGGATCTGTCGGTTTTACTGCAAAGTATGTATACCTATTATATTTGTGCAGGTAGCATTTAGTGGATATAGATTATAATATATTACACAACATAACTTTTTTTTATAGTTTTAGCAAATGTTTAAGGAGGTACGTTAAATTATAAAATATAAGCTATTTATGACGGATTTGGAAAAGAATAACTTTTTGAGGGTGTGACATATTAGTAATTTGTTTGTATACATCTATTTTTTTTATTTACCTTAAACTAAAAAAATCTGGTAAAATATTTATTGTGATTCTTCAAAGAAAATAACTACATCGATAATAAACAACATTTTCTGACTAAAGTGCACTGGCAAATACAGTTACAGAAGATTATCTTAAGTACTTCGATATGACGGTGAGCTAACTAGATCCTATGTCTACAGTTTATACTATTTGTAATAATTCTTTAGCACACTAAGCATGTCTTGAGTGGTTGAAGCTTACCTTCATTAATAGTTGTTTATTAAGAGCCTTCGAAAATGATAATAATATTACCGTTATTGACAATGAGCGTGAGTGAGTATGTGAGGTGATTGATAATGATATAAATTAATGTCATATATTTGAATAACCTTCAGGTAGAGCATTTATAGGTAACTTATATTCTACTTATATTTTTTTAATTTTAAAACGTTACAATGATTTTTTTTTAACAAACAGATTAAATTTTATAAAGATAATAATAATAACATTCTTTATTATTGGAGGACAATACAAGAATTGCATAGAATGCGTAAAACAAAAAATATATTTTTTTAATTTTTTATTTAACATAAAATATAAATGCTCAAAGATAAAAAAAGTAGTAATTCAGATAATGCATTGCTCGTAGTGCATTTAGCTCGAAAAGAATTCCAAAAGAGAAAAAAGGAAAAATTGGTGTCTTAAGCCGATGTCTCCTCAGATGTATGGTCCATGAACTCGTCCACCGAGTAAAACACAATCGACACTAAAAAGCATCTCAATTTTGATTTGAATTTTGATTGACAATTCTCGAATCGGATGCTCTCTGCAACTCTGTTCAAAACAGTAACGCCCACCTGTGAGGGCATGCGTCCCATAATAGCCAACCTATGCTGTACTGTTCTGTACACGTGTCTAGATCTTGTGCTGTAGTTATGCAACTCTCTCCCCTGAATCGGGTTGCTTTTGAACTTGCAGTGGAGTGCGATTTATAGAATGTACAGCCCAGCAAATGTTAGCAATCCGAGCTCCCGGGAATTATCTCGGCACGACTCTCTAAATTTGAGTTTCGCTATTATTCTTCTGGCTTTCTTTTGAAGAACAAAAAGACGATTACATTTTTTCTGCGAGCAGCTATCCCACCGTGCAATACCATATGAAAGGTTGCACTGAATAAAACCGTGGTAAGCCATAAGCAATAATTCAGGGGGGCAGTGTCGAGAGAGCCTTCTGATCAGATAAGGCTGACGATACCCTCTTGACAAACACTGTCAACATGTTCATTCCACGTCAGTTCATCGTCGATGAGCATTCCGAGGAACTTGGTGAAACCGACCTCTTCGATGATGTCATCTATCAATTCTGTCGGGCGGCATGTTTTCAGAGCGGTGCTACCTCCGAAAGTCATGCAGATTGATTTGGAAGGGTTGACTTTAAGATTTTTATTCCCAAAGTGTTGAATAGAAGAATTTATTTCTTCGAAAGAAACTATTTCAACTTGCTCAGTCTTGTTTGAACTAAAACAGAGAGTCGTGTCATCCGCATATTGTACTATTCTACCTTTTGTGAAGACCGAATTCAAATCATTCACATAAACCAAGAATAAAAGGGGTGAATAGAATAATAGATAGCATTCTTGTTTAGTTTAAAAGAATATAATTATTATTCGGTACCATTTATCTATGTTTCATTTACGGGTATGATATTTAAAAGGTTATCATAACGAAAATTATAAAATAGTCCAGTACAAAATCAACAGTAGAACTATGCACCACTCCGTGAAGGACAGCTCGTCAACCTTGCCACTCCCTTCTGTTATAACACACAATAAAACAACAACATTCCCTCTCTAAGTTATAACCAACATGTACAACTAGAAAACAACACAGGAGTAAAATAAATTACATATACCTAGACATACAACATTTGTTAAGGAGCGTAGATCTTAAATCACAATTTTTACAGAGTTATATTGAAGAGGTCTTGAATATAATACTGTGCTATTTACTTATAAGTGCCAATATTTAGTTTGTGGCATCTCATTTTTAATCTGGATTTATTGCATGTACAAGTTGAAAGGTAGTAAAAAATGATTTAGTTGTTTCATTGATAAAATCCTTGCTTTAAAACCAGCTTTATGTAAGTTGGTTAGTAATATTTGATAAATAAATACCTTTTTCCATAAAGGTTAGAGTCAGCATATATATATCTGGTGTATACGTTCACAGGTTTTACAGAATTAAATGTAATCAACTATAAACATTGAAATTAAGTATACGTAACATAACAAGTTATGTTGGATGTGATTTTTTAACTTCCATATTAACTAATACATTCAGTAAAGTTACCTTCATTTATTGATTTATAACTATGTTATAGTTGTCAAAAAGCACATTAAAAGTACGAGCAAAACGTAGCAATATTGGAAACGTTATTTTCAAACGCATTCGTCGTCGGAACAGTCCGACGTTGGTAAGAAACATTGAAAACACTTCAAATCAAATCAAATACTTTATTGCCAGGAACATTACAATAAATGCATAGCAATTGTCAAGACTATACTAACTATAATTTGAACTATAATATAATAACTATAAGAACTATAATAACTTGAAAATACAAACTGATTTATCCAATCAAACACTGCATGCTGATTTAAATCTTGGTATTTTCTAGTACGTAACGTAATATATCAAAAGTACGAGCACTAGGGCAGAAATAAAGAACATTCTTGATCAACAAGTTTACCACAAGATGGATTTTTTTAATAGTACAGTAGTTACTTTTTAAATTTCAGTTGACTATTTTAGTAATTACATAATTGGACCTTTTCCGTTAATTTACCATCACTACTTTTCCCATTACTTCACTACCACTACTTTTTATCGCAATTACGGTTAGGTTGGGTTGGGTTAAGCGGCTACTAAAGTTTATCACAAACTGGTAAATTCAATGATTGACTTACCGGCGAATGCGCTCTCCGTGTGTAAGTTCTTCGAAAGAGATAAGACAAGGCCAGTGATATCGAACTCCTAGCGGATAAGGAATACCACAGTGGACGTAAAATGATTGGGGAACAGTTCTTAGAGTAATATAATATTTATCAAGGGGCAGTGAATTAACGGAAACAAAAGAAAGATAAATGAAGTGGTAGTGAGCTAACGGAAAAGATACACATTAATTATATTAAAAATTGTGAAAAAGCACATGCACCTTACCATTCAGTCCGGAATAATATAACCGGCATTACCTGAAAAAGAGAACATAAAACCTTAGTTAAATAGTTCACAAAGCACAAACAAAAATATAAACCAAAATACTCAACAAAGATATTACAAATATAAAACAAAACATTAAAAGTTCATCAAAGACACCACGTATAAACTTTTAATGAAATTTCAAGGTTAAAATTAACAGAAAACGGAAAAAGAGGAAGATAAATGGAAAGATAGCTGACGATTTCATGTTTACTAACAACAATGTAACCCAATCTTTAATCTCAGGTGAAATACGTTCTTTACACATTGCCTTATCTGATAAACGCGAATGAATAGCTGTTGTAAACAGCGTTTCATCAATACGTCTTCACTCAGGCTATTACATTAAAAGCAATCTAAATAGACATAATCATCCATTAAGGACCTTACGCCCACTTAGAGGTTTTAACCAAGATGGTAATTGATGATTGTGCCAACAATAGCCAAGTTAATATCAGCTATTACAAAGTGTAAGGTCTGGGAATTAAAAATATTATTTGGTTCCAGAATTCCTTGTATTTTCTCATTACAAATAGTATTTATTGAATATTATTGAACGGTATATTATTCAAACGTTAGTAATCAAGTTATGCAGGCCACCCAAAGTTTTGAAAGGCATACAGTTTATTTAATATTACAACATAAATTAGAACTGCTTGCAAACTAAAACCTGCCAACCAATATAGAATATTGGCAATAGACTATATTCAAAATAAACATCACATTATATTCCAGTGCTAATAATACAAAAGACCTAAGATAATAGTGCTCAGCAATAACTCGATCCAACTAAGTTACTTGATTGCCCTGTCAACTGTTGGAACAAGTTTTGACAGTCTATAGAATACCATGACATGAGTGTATACTTCACTCTATCCTTCTTTAATATTTACAAAAACGTAATCCATACCAAAGTTCATTTCAATAACAATTAGTTATATTTATATGTTATATTTTATTACCACATTCTGCCATATGAAAATTTTCAATTCAAACATATCCTTGAAACCGATGTTTTGAGAGCCTTGCATAGAGTGAAAAGTAGTTATATGGGTGGGTTATGATAAGATCTCAATTTATATGATAAATGAAATATGATTTACCATACTTCCTATCATTACTTCTATCTACAACAAATCTTTATTGATCGAAACTTTTCCTCAAGTTTGAAAGTCTGCTCGATCAATAAAACACCTTCTTCTCTTCAAGCTAGTGATTTCGGGCCGATTAGTATGTTGCCCGCACTATCTAAAGTCCTCGAGAGAATTGTATATTGCCGAATATGTAATTTTTTTGGAAGTGAACAACATTTTTAACAGTTTTCAGTCTGGTTTTCGTTCCTGTCATAGCACGGAGACTACACTACTTTGTATAACTAATAACATACGACGCACTATAGAAATGGAGCACTATACAATTATTCTGACTGTCTTTGTATTTTAAAGCCTTTAACTGTGTAAATCATACTCTGCTGTTGGAAAAAAAAGAGTATTAAGCTTTTCTGACAAGACTGTCAACTGGATTGGTTCTTATCTTTGTAATCAGTGGCAGTATGTTCGTGTTGACAACACAATATCAGACTTTAAAACTGTAAAGTGCGATCTTCCTCAAGGCTCAATTCTTGGAACCTTACTACTATTTTCCTTATATTTGAACGATACAGATTTTGTACGTAACTTCTATAGAAAGCACATGTACGCTGATGTCTGACAAAGTTGTGCACATTATGGTTTGAACAACTTGCATTTCAATATAACTAATGTTAATTTGGACATGGGCAGATTAGTGACTTGGGCTGAAAGACATGGACCTAAACTAAACGAAAACAAAACCAAACCTATTATAATAACACACTCAAGTTTTTACTCCAAGTTAATGGAACTATACTACCACTTTATGACAAACTTAAGAACTTAGGAATCGCTTTTAACAATTACATAACTGGAAACGATACTGTTGTTGACACTTGCAAGAATTTTTTTTTCCATTCTGCACTCACTAAAACGACAAACATTTCCTACCTGAACGTATAAAACTAATACTAATTAAGACCTTAGTTTTTCCACTCTTATTTTACTGCAGCTCTGTTTTCACTGATATGAGTGTAAGGTTGGCTAGTAAATTGCAAAAATTTCAAAATTATTGTATCCTATTTGCTTTTAGTCTTAGGAAATTCGATTACATTACACAACGTTATGCTCAAAACTCAATAATTAAATTAGCCGATATGAGATTAATTAAAATATTAAACACACTTTAATTTTTGCTACACAGCAATTAACCTATATATTTAGCTCATAGGTTTGAATTTATTTCCGAAAGAAGTACACGGTAAGGTCACGACAATGCTAAGAATTCCTCATCATCACACAATAGCCTATAATATTCATTCACAACAATCATGCTGAATTCATTGTTACTACTTGCCGCACCTGGAATTCTCTTTCCTCTCATATTAAACAATCCGTGACGGAACTGGTTTTGTGGCTGAACGGTTTAGGAGGGTCACGTTGTCGGATGCACAAAATTATATGTGTGAATAAATGGTGCTAAATCAATACTAAAATCAATTATTTGATTTCAATTGTTTGTTATTTTTTTGTATTATCTTCCAATAAAAATATATGAACACATATTTTTTTTTATTTTTCTCTTCCTTTATATTAAATTAGTAATATATTATTTTATTTTCATTTTAATTTCAGTAGGCTTTGGTTAAAGATTATTTTATTTTTAGTTTCTTTAGTAGAACAAAATTATTACCAAAACCTAATATTCTTGTTATAAATTATAGTTATTTTTTATTTTCATTTTGTCTTTTGTATAGCTTAGTCTCTTGTTTTCAGAGTCAACTGTAAGAAAACGCCCTAAATTCTTCCTTTTTTAAATAATTATTATTCAAAATTAAAAACATTTATTAAATTATTTAATAAAAATTGTTAAATGTTATAAAACCGTAAATTTTCCGCAGTGAAATCTGTAACTGGCTCCAAAATGGGCTTCTTATGAAAAGCTAGCAACGGGTTGTTTTATTGATACATAAATAAAATATTGAAAACTACACGCGTATTCCTGAAAACAACTTAAAACGTAAATAATTATAAACACTTTATCAGTAAAACCCAAATATAATGGGGCTAGTACAAAAATGTCACCTTGTACAGTAAAATATGCTTGTATATTTTGTATTAAAGTTTGAAATTGCAATGGCAATGAGGAATGGTAACAGGTAAAATATCTTGGGAGAATTAGGAATTAAAAATAACACTATTCTACTATACTGCACAAAAACTCTACCACAAACCTTTTGATAAAAAATAAATATAGTAACTACAAAAATTCTAAATGCCAATTGAATTAAATATGCCTACAACATTAATAATTTACAACTTTATAGAAATACGAATAATTAGTTTTCGAATAGTGGTTCAAATTTGCTAAAAGTGTAATCAACTTACCGGTGCTTCCAAATACCAGTACGTACTACCTAAATGTAGAAGCGGGAGTCAATACGTGTCCTGACAACAGGATCTCCTTCCTTTCTTTTTACCCCTTTTATGAGTTTTCAAAGCACACTCTTTGTGTATTCAAAATGGAGATACGTGTGTGTTTACAATTCCTGATGGAGATATAAACACACACGCTCTATCTCGGTGTCACAAAAAACCTACATGTACGGATAAATACCAAATACGTGACATTCGCCGTATCACGGTTTTATGTTTCAGCTGACAAACGTTTTACAAACATATTTGTTGTTATTATTACCATTATGATGTAAATGTTTAACTCTTAACTATAGGAAATCATAAAATAATACCAATACAATAAGAATTTAAATTACGACTTTTAACAGTTATTTGTCTGCTTTATTAGATCCAAACTCCAAAATGAAGATTAAAGGTTATAAATATAGTTTGACGTCTAGTAATGAAATAAGATAGAAACATGCATATAACAAAGATGATAAATAACCAATAACACATAATTTATAAATGATAATTTTAGAAAATCATTGAGTTGATAGGAAAATACTTAATATTACTTCTGCAACCGTTAAAATTATCTTATTCAAACAGTATTACATTAATTAATTGAAGAAGTTTATTAAGTTCTCTCGTTAATTAAAAATGTATTTCATTAATAACATCAATGCTTATATGAAAAATATTCAACTACATTGAAATCTTTTATGTTCATTCAAAGTTCTGTGTAGTTTGAAGTAACAGCAGTAACTAGTTTCAGTAGGTATTCTAGGGGGAAGTTAGCTAGTTACAATGTCTACAGTTTATACCAGTTGTGACAGATTGTCAGTAGCTTGCAACCCTCCCAAAAAATGATACGAATTAATTTTTTAACTTTATGTTTATGATTATTCTTTCTCTTTTTCGTACGAGAACTAAACTTAATTGACCATAACATTTACAATTCCATTGAAATAAAGAACCAGTTTGGACATGCGTGTGCAGTTATATAGAGGGTACTTCGAGGCGTGTCTCGTAGTGCAGTTACCTAAGAGGGTGTTTGTTGGTTTTTATCCCAACTAAACCGTGTAATACTGGTTACGATTTAATATATTAGAAACACATTTCCTCTACAAGTCCCACTATATCTAGTGAGAAAGCGAGCTCCGTGTGAGCTGACACCAACCATCAAATTGCTTTTTGATCCTCACAATCCTCAAAAAATCTTTTCAGCCTAACAATTCCAAAATTGATACATGTTTGAAACGAAATACATTGTGATAATGGAGCTATTATTTGTGTTACTTAAAATTATATTGAACATATTTTGGCCTACTTGTAAATACTGGGATATAGAAAAACTCAATTCAAATTTGTTACCAATGTAATTCAAGAACCACCATTATAATATTGTTAAAATATTATTAAAATAAACATTAATAAACGGTGTCCAAACCCATTTTATAATCAAAAAGTATTAACTTATGAATGATAACAAAACAAACAAAACTACATTTTAAACTAAATTATCAGTTTATTTTTAATTTTACCAAATTTAATTATTTCACAAAATAACTCCTTGTCTTATGTTTTCATAATTATTTGCAATTCACATGCATTCTTAAACCTGTTTACTTTATTATAATTGTATGTATGTTGTCCATATATAAAAAGAAAAATCAATAATAAAAACACCATTTCACTTAATTCTTAACTCGTTTAGAGAAAACTTTCATCATAAAATTATGGATTTTTAAATAACAGTTCTCTTTTTAAGAATATTTCTGAGACATGCAAAACCACGTCCAAAACGTCAAGCCTGAATAACCTACCTTTCATATACATACTAGGTATAATAATTTCGATTAAATCTGTATAAACAAAAACTATGTACACAAGCAATTGATATTGGAAATGTAAATATTTATCCATCACAAAATGAAAAATTAAACTTCGAAAATCTTGTGTTTGAATTTCTTTATGATTCAATACCATATAAATATTTATAACTTTACAGCATATAAAACTATTTATCTGCGTGAATGTAACAGGTATATACATACCTGATTATAATGTACTTTATTTTCACATATAATTCTAAATTAAAATTCATCGACTCTAAGATTATAGATTTTAGTTTTCAAATTAAGGCACTTTAAAGTGTCGTGATATATATATATATATATATATATATATATATATATATATATATATATATATATATACTAATGGACATTTTTTTTAATAATTGTATTAGAATGAAAACCTTTTTAGAAAAGATTCCATTGCCTTAAATTAATTAGATAATTTTGGAAAGTGTTGTGTCAGTTTTGAAAATAGTTTGTAAAAATGCCAAAGTATATATATAAATACTAAACAATGGTAAAATCAAGTAAAAATCTTGGCATTTTTACAAACTATTTTCAAAACTGACACAAAACTTTCCAAAATTATCTAATTAATTTAAGGCAATGGAATCTTTTCTAAAAAGGTTTTTATTCTAATACAATGTAATAAAAAATACGTCCATTATTTTATATGATCCTATTTTACCATTTTTTTATTTATGAGAAAGGTATGAACTAATATGAAGTCAATCAATATAAAACTAATTAAAAAATGAGAATGGAAACCCTTCCATTTGTACAACTTCCACACTCATGACCTCTGTGATAGGGAGCACGTTAACAACGCCTTGCCACTCCCTCCTGTTACAACTCACAAGTGACACAATCACCTAACTATCTTTTCCCTGTCATAACAAACATGAAGAACTTACACCTACTACTCATCTCCTCTGTGAAGGCAGCTCGTTAACTCCTGCCACAACCTCCTGTTACAACCCATCTGCGATACAATCACCTAACTATCTTTTCCCTGTCATAACAAACATGTAGAACTTACACCTACTACTCATCTCCTCTGTGAAGGCAGCTCGTTACGCCTGCCACAACCTCCTGTTACAACCCATCTGCGATACAATCACCTAACTATCTTTTCCCTGTCATAACAAACATGTAGAACTTACACCTACTACTCATCTCCTCTGTGAAGGCAGCTCGTTAACGCCTGCCACAACCTCCTGTTACAACCCACCATCGATACAATCACCTAACTATCTTTTCCCTGTCATAACAAACATGTAGAACTTACACCTACTACTCATCTCCTCTGTGAAGGCAGCTCGTTAACGCCTGCCACAACCTCCTGTTACAACCCATCTGCGATACAATCACCTAACTATCTTTTCCCTGTCATAACAAACATGTAGAACTTACACCTACTACTCATCTCCTCTGTGAAGGCAGCTCGTTACGCCTGCCACAACCTCCTGTTACAACCCACCAACGAAACATCCACCTAACTATCCCTTCCCAGTCATAACAAACATGTAGAACTTAAACATACTACTCATCTCCTCTGTGAATGCAGCTCGTTAACGTCTGCCCCTCCCTCCTGTTACAACCCACCAGCGAAACATCCACCTAACTATCCCTTCCCAGTCATAACAAACATGTAGAACTTTCACCTACTTCTCATCTCCTCTGTGAATGCAGCTCGTTAACGCCTGTCACACCCTCCTGTTACAACCCATCTGCGATACAATCACCTAACTATCCCTTCCCTGTCATAACAAACATGTAGAACTTACACCTACTACTCATCTCCTCTGTGAAGGCAGCTCGTTAACGCCTGCCACACCCTCCTGTTACAACCCATCTGCGATACAATCACCTAACTATCCCTTCCCTGTCATAATAAACATGTAGAACTACTCATCTCCTCTGTGAAGGCAGCTCGTTAACGCCTGCCACACCCTCCTGTTACAACCCATCTGCGACACAATCACCTAACTATCCCTTCCCTGTCATAATAAACATGTAGAACTACTCATCTCCTCTGTGAGGGCAGCTCGTTAACGCCTGCCACACCCTCCTGTTACAACCCATCTGCGATACAATCACCTAACTATCCCTTCCCTGTCATAATAAACATGTAGAACTACTCATCTCCTCTGTGAATGCAGCTCGTTAACGCCTGCCACTCCCTCCTGTTACAACCCATCTGCGATACAATCACCTAACTATCCCTTCCCAGTCATAACAAACATGTAGAACTTACACCTACTACTCATCTCCTCTGTGAAGGCAGCTCGTTAACGCCTGCCACACCCTCCTGTTACAACCCATCTGCGATACAATCACCTAACTATACCTTCCCAGTCATAACAAACATGTAGAACTACTCATCTCCTCTGTGAATGCAGCTCGTTAACGCCTGCCACTCCCTCCTGTTACAACCCATCTTCGAAACATCCACCTAACTATCCCTTCCCTGTCATAACAAACATGTAGAACTACTCATCTTCTCTGTGAAGGCAGCTCGTTAACTCCTGTCCCTCACTCTCGATACAACCCACAAGCCAAACAATGACCTACAACTCCCCCTTCAGTCTTAACTAACTTCTCTCAACTTCACTGATAGCGTCTCTACAAGTGGCATCTTGGTGGAACTACAAATGACTGTTTTGGAGAGCACGTTATTATTTTCAGAGAAACACAAACGTGAGAACTATTTACTAACTCTCTTAAAAAAACTATTGAGAAGGTCTATAGTAATTTAAAAGCCAGCAATTCATAGCAAACACAAATCATTCTGTACCCATTTATCTGTACTAACTACGTGTAATTTATAGTGAAACAGAAATCATAGGTAATGTTTTTACCATTATTAACAACATGCTAGTTTTTATTTGGAGCATTATAAGCGGAATAGGCGTATGAATGGGGAATTTTTTCAACGATAGTAAATTTAACAGACTTTTTAATAAAGTACGTGTGTAATCTTAAAATAATTGTGAAGCAGCAAAGCACTATATAAGCATTTACCAAGTTTAAGGTATATGATATTGTTACATATAACAGCTACATAAAACCTGTTATAAAATGTTCCAAACGAATCAGAAACACTATGACAAATCAAACTACAATACAAGACATGGTTTAAACACAAACAGTACTTAATAAACATATATAACTATAGCATAACTAAAACAACAAATATATGAATAAGAAAATGAGTGTCATACAGCTCAAAATAAATTTGTCGGTTCGATAAACTGAACAGATTTTGATGAAATTCGGAAGGAAGTTAGCTTTTGTATCACAGATATCCACTAAGAAAGTATTTATTGAAATTTCGTTCCTAAGGGGTTTGAAACGTTGCACTCAACGTTTCATTTTCAGAGCTTAGAGAACCACCGCGTAGCGAAGCAAGAAGGGCTGACAGATAGTTTTATAAATAGACATGTTCGTGTACAATTCCATTAGTTAAGTATATTGTAGATCTAAACACCCTAAAACAAGTTTATTTTGCATATGTACATTCCCTGATTAAATATGGACTGTTATTTTGGGGAAGTTCTACTGAATCATCATTTAAGGTTTTTCTAAAACAAAAGAAAATAATTTGACTTATGACAAGTTCTCTTCACAATGACTCTTGTGGGAAACATTTCCAAAATTTATAGATTCTTCCTCTACCATCAGCTTACTTGTTCCAGTCTTTACTTTTTGTAAAGTCAAATTATGAGAGATTTTCTAACATGAATTACACACACTGCTACAATACTAGAAACATTTCCATTTTGCAGTATCCTATTCACCGAAAAACTTTTCTCCAAAAGTCCTCTTTTTACTCCTGTGTAAGACTATACAATCATCTACCAGTTCAGTTAAAAGACCTGGATGATTATAAGATGTTTAAGAAGAGACTCTTTAAATATCTAATCTCAAACTGTTTTTACAGTGTCTCAGACTACCTGGATTCCACGTCGGGACGGGTGGTTTACCAGTAGTGAAAACTGCTTATTTGGTGTATATATTTTTAGCTGCTCATCTTTGTTTGTTATATTTTTATTGTTGTTTTATATCACAGTTGTAACTTGACAAGTCATCTGTCTAGCTATATTTTAGCATATAAGGTGTCTTTGAATATTATACATAAATAAAAAATATATATGTATAGAACTCTCAAAACTGGCATTCCACAAGGTCAAATATAATTACAAATATTTATTTTGTTCAAAATAACTATTCATGAAAGTATAAATGTTATCTTTTAACACTACTGCAGAAACAGAAATTAATAACATTATTAGTACTGAGAAAAAATGTATTATCCTATGTTGTTGATAAATGTACAGCTAAATTTATAAATTCTTACTTTATGAGGTGCCTATTTTATCATACTTGATAAATATAAGTATTACAAATAGTGTTATGAGTTGCCTTCTAAATAAATTCACTTTATCGGTATAATAACACCTCTATGTTATATTTGTATAGTACATTGAAAGCTTGCGAGATTTAGATAAATTAACATTGTATCAAACTTATTTGTAAATAACATTTTACGAACTTTCATTTGCGATTATTAAAATAAATATAAATCTAAAATGCTTTATTTTTGTTTACTAAAACACAATAGTTTCAATTTGAATTAACTTGCTATTATCATATCTTGTAGTAATTAAATAATTTATAAAGAATTAACTTAGTAACTTTATTTCAGTAACATACATCATAATAACACAGTAATACAATGTTTGTGTTACCTAGCAACACATAATCAAAACAACTTATAGAAAACATATGTTAATTAATATCTATCATTTCTCCCCCTTGAATTTTGAGCTCAACAGTTGGTTGACATGTCTCCGCCAAATCTCACCACTATCCAATTTTACTAAATATAAGGATGTTCCTTCTTTTCCAATGATTACACCAAATTTCCACTTAGGGTTTCCTCTGGTATAGCATCTAGCTTGAACCCTCTCTCCCTCCTTAAATACTCTTCGTAATGGTGGGCAAGAATTGACTTCATCTTTACGTCTTACTGGTATCATTAAATCAATTTGTGTCCTTATGTTTCGTCCAAACATTAAACTGTAAGCACTTGTTCCAGTTGAATTGGGAACTTTCCTCAGTTGCATAACCAGCCGTTGAATCTTCGTATCCATGTCTCCTTGTTCATCCATCATTGCAAAGAGCGATTTTTTTATGGTCTGCACAAATCTTTCTGCTTGCCCGTTAGAGTGTGGTTGAAACGGAGCACATGTTTTGTGAACTATTCCATGCATCTTTAAAAAATGTTGAAACACGTGGGAAGAAAATTGTGATCCATTATCTGAAAATAATATTGTAGGAAGACCAAAAGTTGAAAATAAGTTTTGGAGTTTCTTAATGCACCACTCTGATGTAGTGGATTTAGTTTGGGTCACATCTACCCATTTTGAAAATGAATCGACAACTATAAAGTAGTAGTTGTTTCTTAAGCAAGGTCCGGCAAAATCAATGTGGATCCTTTCCCAGGGAGTTTCAGGTTGCTTCCATGGATGAACATCTGTTTTTGGAGGATTATTTTGTTTCAAACAACATTGTTTACATGAGCCTACCAAGTTCTCAATATCCTTGTTTATGTTCTTCCAGTAGCAATAAGACCTCGCTAACGCTTTCATTTTAACCATTCCTAGGTGGCCAATGTGCAATTCTTGTAGTACTTTGTTCTGTAGACATGCAGGAATTATGACTCTGCTTCCTTTAAATATGCAATTGTCTTGTAAGCTGTATTCAAAGTCTTCTAGTCCCAAATTCTTTAAACTTGTTCCTTTTTTTAAAGCATCCACGATTTTCCGGAGAGTGTCTTCTTTTGTGGTTTCTTCTGCAATTTGTTTTGCTGTCACGGGCATTATTTGAATTTGATTAATTTGAAATATTGATGAGGTGTCCATTTGTTCATCTGACTGTTTTTCAACAGGAAACCTAGAGAGAAAATCTGCATTGGAATGTTGATCAGTGCGTCTGAATTCGACATTGTAATTAAACCCTGACAAAAAATGGGCGTAGTTGAAAATTCTAGTTGCTGCCATAGTAGGTAATGTTCTGTGGGGATCAAATATTGAAACCAGTGGCTTGTGATCTGTAATTAATGTGAATTTTCTACCGTAACAATAAGAGAAGAATTTTTTTAGGCCCCAAAATATTGCTGTAGCTTCTTTATCTATTTGGCTATATCGAACTTCACTTTTACTTAGGGTCCGGGACGCAAAAGCTATGGGCTTTTCTGTACCATCTTCTAGTCGATGTGAAAGTACTGCTCCGAGTCCAACTGGAGAAGCATCAGTAGCTAATACGATTTGCAAAGCCGGGTTGAAATGTATCAATGTGGTTTCACTTGTCACTTCCTGTTTCACTCTTTCAAAACTTTTCTCGCATTCTTTACTCCAGATGAAAGGTTTGTTCTTTTGTAATAGTCTATTTAGAGGATAAACTATATCCGAAAAGCTGTTAATAAACTTGCTGTAGTATGTTGCTAATCCTAAAAAAGATTTTAGCTCTGTCACGTTAGAAGGCTGCTTTGCGCTCTGTATTGCTTTTATTTTTTCTGGACTTTTGTGCAATCCGCTCTCATCTATGATGTGCCCAAGGTACTGTACACTTTTTTGAAAGAATTTGCTCTTATCTTTGTTAAGCCGTAGATTATTCTTCTGCATTATTTCTAAAACTGTTGTAAGCCTTTTTAGTGTTTCTTCAAATGTCGGTCCTTGGATCAGGATATCGTCAAAAAAACATTGTACGCCGTCCAATCCCTGTAGAATTGAGTCCATGTATTTTTGCCACAACGAAGGCGCTACTTTTACTCCAAACATAAGTCTGTTGACCTTGTACAGTCCTTTGTGTGTACTCAGAGTTTGCATTTTTGCAGATTCCTCATCCATTACCATGTGTAAATATGCATTAGATATATCTAAGGTACAGAAGTATTTACCGCCAGACATTGAGCTGAAAATGTCCTCTATTCTTGGTATAGGATGGTTTTCATCCTTTATAATTTTGTTCAAGGTCACTTTGTAGTCTGCACACAACCTGATGTTCCCATTAGGCTTAACTACCGGTACTACTGGAGTTCCCCACTCGGAATGATCTACTTTTGATATAATGTTTAATTTCTCCAATCGTTCAATTTCATTTTCAATTTTGTTTTTCAAAGCATAGGGTACTTGTCTAGGTTTTATGTATATTGGATGTGATCCTTCTTGAAGGATGAATTGTGCTTTGTACTCAGGGATGGAACCAATATCACTTTCAAAAACATTTTTGAACTGTTCTAGAAGTTTATCAAGTTCCGATCCTTGTGTTTCCACAACAGTCCTGATCTCCGCCCAGTCCAGTTTTACTTCCCTCATCCACTCTCTGCCAAAGATAGGATCGACGTCTTGATTAATTACGTAAAGTTTCCCAATAAACTGTTGTCCCTGGTAATTACAGGTAACAAATGTACATCCTCTTGGTCTGATGATCTCACCTGTGTATGTTCGCAGTTCAACACCAGTCTTAAACAATCTTTTATTTGGGAGAATATGTTTGAAATCTTTAAAGGAAATTGATGTCAAAGAAGCTCCTGTGTCTAGTTCAAAGCGTATATTTTTGTTTTCAACAATCACATCAATACTGAATTTGTCGTTTTTCTTAGTATCAGAAAACATATTTATCTCGTGTATATTAGTATGGTCATCAGTAATAAGGTTTACATCTGTAAAGTGCACATTTGTACTTGGTGTAATTCTATTCTTGTTTATGAATTTGTTTTTACTCATGCAAACTTGGGCAACATGGCCCTTCTTATTACATGAGCCACATATCTTGTTTACACATGGGCATATGTTTGCTCTGTGTTCTGGGTCTCCACAGCGATAGCATTTTCCTTTTAGAAAGGAAAAATCTGTTGGATGATCACTTGATCTGTATGTTTGTTTTTCTTTAGGGTTTCTTGAAAATTTGTTGCTATGTTTCATTTGATATGTTTCATGTTTAGTAGTACTTGTAGATATCATTACATTATCTGTTTTAGCCAGTTCAATACAAGAAGCAGTTTCAACAATTTCTTTGAAAGGTTTAAGCTCTCTATCTTGTAATAACCTAGTCCTAATTTCAGTATCTTTTAGCCCTTTAATAAACTGTAGTCTTAATAGTTCATCACATATTGATTTCCCACATGAACAATTAAATTTACAATCTGTTGACAATTTTTGTAATTCTGTGGAGAATTCCATAACGGTTTCACCTAAATTTTGTTCTCTTGTAATGAATCTGTGTTGCAAAGCAAGTACACTAGCCTGTGGCTCCATGTGGTTTTTTAATAACGTTACTATCTCTTCATAAGTTTTAGACAAAGGGTCATCTGGTGCGCACAGGTCGTGTAACTTTTGGTGTACAAGGGGTGACAAAGCATGTAGAAGTGTAAGTCTTTTTAAAGTGTTGTCAGATATTCCCTTAAGTTTCATGAATATTTCTAACCTTTTTACAAAGTTGGAAAATTTTTCTTGTTCATCTAGTGGTACAAAATTTAGGTTAGAGGCAGTTAGGTTAGATCCTGAATTGGATAATTGAATGGTTTTCTCAACTGAGCTAACTTCACTTGTATCTTCTAGTAGGATATGTTCCAACCTAACTTTTAAGTGAATAAAAGTATCATCGAATTCACTTCTGTAAGTATTTTCATCATTTATGAAGTCATCCTCAGTATTTAAATCAATTAAGTCTTGGATTGATGTCATCTTACAGTAAATTGAATGTAGTAGTTCTAGTCTTGATTTTGTTTCACTCACCTTTGCAGTAGTGTAGGTATCAATCCATTTGTTGCAGTTTGTCATTTGCATTTTCAAAGTTCTTCGTAGTAGTTTTAATTTCTTTAGTTTCTCTTCAACATTTTGAATACTTATAATGTCCTGAATGATTTGACTCGTCGCCATTATCATATCTTGTAGTAATTAAATAATTTATAAAGAATTAACTTAGTAACTTTATTTCAGTAACATACATCATAATAACACAGTAATACAATGTTTGTGTTACCTAGCAACACATAATCAAAACAACTCATAGAAAACATATGTTAATTAATATCTATCAGCTATTAATACATTTATTATTTATTTACAATGCATAAAGATAATTTCTTACAGAAACAGATGTTTTATAAACAATACAATTATTTTATACTAGGGGACACCCCTGCATGCTTCGCATGCCAACCCCGATGCTCGCTGCAATTGATACACCTCGGCCTTCGGCCTCGGCATTCAATACCAAAAATAGGAGATTAACTATATAACATAAAATCACAATATTAAATTTAGTTACAGTATCTCACTCACACTAATTGCTTTGCCACCTATTTAGCCTATTTCAAGAGTGTTCATTTCATTTATTTTTGTTTAACAGCTGAAGATTAAACTCATAGTAAAATATTAAATAGTATAATGTCAAACATTCAAAATAGACATGTTTATTTATTTACAAAACAGCTGTTATTAATTTACTAAAATCAACCCAATGTTATCCTTATGGACCAATCTTTTAAGGGTGCTTTATACCCCTTAGGAGTACTTTATCAAGATGAAAATACTTTAGTTGTCCTATTTAAGTTCTAAAGAAACAGTGTACAAAATTTCAGCTCTCTACCTACATGGGAAGTTGGAGAATTAGTGATGAGTGAGTGAGTGAGGGCTTTGCCTTTTATATAGATAGTAAGAAAGAGTTCATAAAACTAAGCTCTCCTGTAGTCGTAAAAGTATATGTTAGTAGGCTGCTCCAGGGCTCTGTAATCTGCGCAACATTCTTTTTGGTCTTCATAAATGACATTTTGGAATCATATTTCCAGGAGAGGAACAAGCTTAGTATACTCTTGTAAGGGTTATAAACCATGCATATTTATCTTGGTTCAAAGGGGAGTTTCACCTCTCCAGTTGGTCAAGCACAATAATTTCAAGAAACACGTAATTTTTACATTACCTATTTATAAATTGTTACAGTCTAGTCAGTATGTTTGTGTATTATTTTGTTGGTTACTTCTGGTGAACTGTCGTTATCAAACTTGAATTATATCTTATTGAAATTCTGAATACTATGTACCATATAAGATAACCAAATAAACCATCTCACTTATTTAAACTTTAGAAACCTTTTTTATGTATAAAGAAACGTCTCCCTTAAACTGCATATCTTTTCTGTACTTAATGGATCAATAGGGACATTTATAGAATTTTAACACGTAAACTTAATTAAGAATGCTTGATTGAAATTGTAAAATCTATAAAAAAACTTATCTTCTAAATGAAAATCATTTCATGTTTACAATATAAATACACATATTTTCAAAAACACCTAGTCCAAAAATTTAAAGAGAAATGACAAGAATTTCATAAGAGCTGTCAATGGGCGACAACAAAGAGACACACCTGAATGGTTTCTGAGAGAAGCCAAGCTGGACATTGTACAGAAGAAATTCATGAACACCTTAAAATTACATCATCGACCCATTTTTTCATCGTAAAATACTGGTTTCATTAACTGAATATAAAATTAATTAAAAATTACATGGATTGTAATGTTTATTATAAAACATGCTCAGTGGCTAGTGCTGTGGAAAAAAATAAAGTTCTAGGAGATTTTTTTATGTTTATCTTGACTCACTAAGAATTTATTAAAAAATGATTAAGAGTTTACAAAAATGATACTTATCAGAGAGGAAAATGTTTAATATCTTATAAAAATTTGGATGATAGCCAATTTTCAATAATTTGGTATTTAAACAATCAAATGCTTGGTGTTTCTTTCTTAAACTTATATTTTTTTAATCTGTATATTCTTTTTAATAATATAATATTTATTATTGCCTTTAAACAATATTTATAGCACGTGTATCTCTAAGTATATAAAAAGCCTCAACACAATTTCCAAGTCAGTTAACATCGAAAGAACTAAAATAGAGTCTTTGTCAAAGGGTCTTCCAACTGATTACTTTTCTAATTTACCTCCACAGAAAGGCCCTTCTTGTATGTTACCCATGGGCCAATTTAAATATTTTATCCCTGCATATGCGTTGGAGTTGTTAATTAATTATTGAGTGAGAACAAACAACATAACTATACACAGACCGTAAAAGTATATTTTAAAACCACATTTAGTTATAACTCCATTACGCAGTTACGTTTTAAATGCGGACTATTTTGCAATCTTCGTGTTATATCAGAGACATACTTATTCCCCCTTTTCATTTTAGTTACTTAATAATTTTTACTATTTAATCAAAATTAAAATCTAAAACTGTCCATTTTGAGATAAAATAAATGACTCTAAACTATGTCTTCAATATGGTCCCTCTACTTGAACAAGTGATGTACTTTGATCTATTGCAGAAGAGTGATATCCCCTCCCTAAAGGATATACAGTTTTACTATTAGTTCCTGATGAGAATGGGCGTACATTAACAATTAATAGTATGCATTTTTTCATTGTATTAAATCTGCATTATGTGGTGTTAAAGGTACAATTTATATTATTAATTACATATGAAAAACACATGTAATATGTCTTGCTGAAAACGTATTTCATTACGATAAATTATATTTTATTCATGGCTAAACGTCAAATATTATTTGTGTAAGTAAACCATTGGTAAAGCTATTTTACTATTTAATGTGTATTAAAAAGTAAATCCTTAGAAGAGTTACAAACTATTAAAAACTAGAACAAATTATGTACTACCAATGAACATGTTCATATACACAATCAAGATTCCGAAGATATTGAGATTGAGTAATGATAAATAAATAGACGTACAGTGGTAATGGTTCAATCACCCTCCCATACACGAACAATGGTGATGACCCGATCACAAAATATAATGGCGATCATCTATCACACACCCATTCAATACACGTACACACCTTACCCATACACCTGATGACCCGATCACTTTCACACACACGTAAACACCTTTCCAAACAGGTGATGATCCAATCGCCCTTCCATATTCGCGAAGTACCAATCACTCCCTCCCAAAAACGTATATTCATGATGATCCGATCACCCTCCCATACACGTAAACACCTTTTTCATACACATGATGACATAATCACTCTCCCATACACGTACACACCTTTTCCATACACTTACAGTGGTGATTTCCCGATTACGGTCCCACACACATATATTAGTGATGTCTCAAACATCCTCCCATACACGTTACGATCCGATCATCCTCCCATACACGTAAACACCCTTTTCATACAGGTGATGATCCAATCACCCTTCCATATACGCGAAGAACCAATCACTCCCTCCCAAAAACGTATATTCATGATGATCCGATCACCCTCCCATACACGTAAACACCCTTTTCGTACAGGTGATGATCCAATCACCCTTCCATACACGCGAAGTACCAATCACTCCCTCCCAAAAACGTATATTCATGATGATCCAATCATCCTCCCATACACGTAAACACCCTTTTCGTACAGGTGATGATCCAATCACCCTTCCATACACGCGAAGTACCAATCACTCCCTCCCAAAAACGTATATTCATGATGATCCGATCATCCTCCCATACACGTAAACACCCTTTTCATACAGGTGATGATCCAATCACCCTTCCATATAAGCGAAGTACCAATCACTCCCTCCCAAAAACGTATATTCATGATGATCCAATCATCCTCCCATACACGTAAACACCCTTTTCATACAGGTGATGATCCAATCACCCTTCCATATACGCGAAGAACCAATCACTCCCTCCCAAAAACGTATATTCATGATGATCCGATCACCCTCCCATACACGTAAACACCCTTTTCATACAGGTGATGATCCAATCACCCTTCCATACACGCGAAGTACCAATCACTCCCTCCCAAAAACGTATATTCATGATGATCCGATCACCCTCCCATACACTTAAACACCCTTTCCATACAGGTGATGATCCAATCACCCTTCCATATACGCGAAGTACCAATCACTCCCTCCCAAAAACGCATATTCATGATGATTCCGATCACCCTCCCATACACGTAAACACCTTTTTCATACACGTGATGACATAATCACTCTCCCATATACGTACATACCTTTTCCATACACTTACAGTGGTGATTTCACGATTACGGTCCCACACACATATATAAGTGATGTCTCAAACATCCTCCCATACACGTTACGAGCCGCTCATCCTCCCATACACATAGAAACCCTTCTCATACACTTTATGACCCAATCACCATCCCACGCAGTATATTGGTGATGAACCCAATCACCCTCCCATAGACGTACACACCTTTTACCCCCAAACGTACATTAGTGATGACCCAATCACCCTCCCATACATGTGATAACCCACTCACCCTCCCATACACATACAAACCCTTCTCATACACGTGATGACCCAACCACCCTCACATACACGTACAGTGGTGATAACCCAATCACCCTTTCATACACGTAAGAATAAGAATAAGAATAAGAATTTATTTATTTTCTTGAATTTTAAATCTAAATTTACATTCTTTTGTACAAGAATTAATTGTGCATACTATCTTTTAATATTAAAATAAAACATCACTAATTTTTCTAGACTATTACAAAATAAAAGTCTTTACCTGTCAGGTCTGACCAAGAGAACTAAATGTGTAACTTTAAGATTAACATCAACAAACAATATATTTCAGTTATGTTACTATATACCCTCCCACACACGTATGTTGGTGATGACCCAATCACCCTCCCACACACGTATGTTGGTGATGACCCAATCACCCTCCAACACACGTATGTTGGTGATGACCCAATCACCCTCCCACACACGTATGTTGGTGATGACCCAATCACCGTCTCACACACGTATGTTGGTGATGACCCAATCACCCTCCCACACACGTATGTTGGTGATGACCCAATCACCCTCCCACACACGTATGTTGGTGATGACCCAATCACCCTCCAACACACGTATGTTGGTGATGACCCAATCACCCTCCAACACACGTATGTTGGTGATGACCCAATCACCCTCCCACACACGTATGTTGGTGATGACCCAATCACCCTCTCACACACGTATGTTGGTGATGACCCAATCACCCTCCCACACACGTGTGTTGGTGATGACCCAATCACCCTCTCACACACGTATGTTGGTGATGACCCAATCACCTTCCCATACACGTACACACCTTTTCTATACACGCGAAGAACCAATACCCCCAAACGTACATTAGTGATGATCCAACCACCCTCTCATTCATGTGATAACCCAATCACATCATCCTCCAAACAGTAATTTATGCTCACAATCAATGGAATTGAATATTACCAATCAACCTTTCAGCCATTGTCGATATTTAGTAGTGTAAATAAACAATTTTGTGATACCAAACTTCTAAAAGTTGTGTATATTTACACGTCTTTTTTGCGCCATACCGTCCAACGTACTTAGGAGAAACACTGTTGTCATGTTAGACAATCCACCTCACACACATGTGAAACCCAATAAGGGCTCCAACACTTGTTGTTGGATGATGTCCAATCACCCTCCACTACACGTACACACCTTTTCTATACACGCGAAGAACCAATACCCCCAAACGTACATTAGTGATGATCCAACCACCCTCTCATTCATGTGATAACCCAATCACCCTCCCACACACGTATGTTGGTGATAACCCAATAACCCTCTCATACACGTATGTTGGTGATGACCCAATCACCCTCCCATACACGTACACACCTTTTCTATACATGCGAAGAACCAATACCCCCAAACGTACATTAGTGATGATCCAACCACCCTCTCATTCATGTGATAACCCAATCACCCTCCCACACACGTATGTTGGTGATGACCCAATCACCCTCCAACACACGTATGTTGGTGATGACCCAATCACCCTCCCACACACGTATGTTGGTGATGACCCAATCACCCTCTCACACACGTATGTTGGTGATGACACAATCACCCTCCCACACACGTGTGTTGGTGATGACCCAATCACCCTCTCACACACGTATGTTGGTGATGACCCAATCACCTTCCCATACACGTACACACCTTTTCTATACACGCGAAGAACCAATACCCCCAAACGTACATTAGTGATGATCCAACCACCCTCTCATTCATGTGATAACCAAATCACCCTTCCATACACGTAAACACTATTTGCATACACGTGATTGCCTGAACATGCACGTACACCATTACGCTCCTATACAGGTATAGCGGTTGTTCAACATTCGTCCTTCCATAAACGTACGATAGTAACTACCCAAACATCCTCCATGCACGAACAGTGATGATAATTAAAGACAATTTCTAAGGAATAGTAGACCTTAGTTTGTATTAATAATTCGCTCATCCACACTTATGATAACCATTCTAAATCCATATTTTTCCATACCTTGAAGACTGACCTCTTTATAATTAAGAATATATAAATTAGGGATTCAATTTAATGATTTATTCATAAATGAAAGTAATTGATTAAGTATTTACTTTACTTTACACTTAACATTCTAAATCGTTTACATGAATTTCAAATCAGTAATTTATGCTGAAGATATTCAATGGAAATTGAATATTTAATATAAACTTTGCAGCCATTGTCGATCATTTAGTAGTTGTTAATAAAAAATTCTTAGTTACAAAATTTAAAGCTTGTATATTTACCGTCTTTTTGCGCATACCGTCTATACGTTTAGGAGAAATAGATGGTGTTTGTATGTTAGACAGATCCAGTATTATGTCACATGTGAACGTGACAGGGCTGCCAACCTTGTTGTGTCTGATCCATCGTTGCCAACCTTACCACTTGACATTGTAATACTATTAGTATTAACAAATTCAAACCGATCTCTTGCTTTTTATATTATACAAACTTATTCATTAATTAAGAAATGATTCCTTCAATAAAGACTAATAATTATTCTACAAAGTTCTTTTCCTCTTATTTAGAGGTGTATGCACGCTTAGTGCCATTTATAGTCACTAAGACGTAAAATGAATTATGAATGTTTCAATGTATGCTTCAAACAAAAATTTCTTGTAAATGAATTAATACAATAATACATGGAACTGAAATAATTTCTTTAATTTACATCTTAGTAACGTCTTGTTATATGCAGAGAAACCTTTCTTTAATCTATAGTTTTACGTATACTTAATTAACTTGTTTGTGTCATATTCTTTTTGCATGTTAATCTTGCCTAATCTTGTTAATGAACAATTATTTTCTTCACGGATTTTATTCAATGTTCAAATATAAATACTACATATTTTCAACATTAATTAGACAAGTATTTAAAAGAATAATAAAAAATAATTGGTGTTGTATGACTAATAAAATTACTAGGACAACATATATGAGAAACGCAGAGGTCGGCGCCTGTTGGCAATCAAGTTATATGCTGTACATTAATGCACTGTGTTACACTAAAAAGGGACAAAGTATTTTAGTGTGTAATTAAAGAAACAGTACATGCATTAGATATACAATTCAGGTGAATTTTATGCAAATTTATTATAATATGAGTAAAAATTTACAAATATTATAGTGATCGGTTTCGTATTCATAGGAACGATGCTTTTATAAATTCTTCTGGCATTATAATGGTAAATGTGGTTTACATAAATCTATCACTATAATATTTGTACATTATGTACTTGTATTCTAATACATTTGGGTTGTGTGACATTTACACAAATCGTGTAGTCAAAGTTAAGAAAAAGGACTTATTATTTTTAAATAACTAAATGTATTGACTATTTTTAAGATGAATTGTGTCTTTTTGCTTAAACCAATAATAAATTATCTACATATCAACGAACAATCTTTTCCATTGTAAAATATACAAAGTATCACTAGTCAAAGCTTTATAAAATATTAAGTCACTTAATGTTCGATAGAAAATGTAAACAACCCGTGAATTTGCTTTTGACATCTCAAAGTTTTAACTCCAGGTTAGTAGTTTAAAATTGTACAATTTACAAAAACATTTTTATAGAAATTAATTAGATTCAAATCATTTTACTGTTTAGGACTCTCAGTAGGTATATTTAAAATTACATAATTTTATTACATATTATAAAATATAGGACATATTTAAATAGTACACTATTTCTTTTTTTCATTCTGTAATCAATTTTAAAATATTCAGTATTGCCTAATAATTAAACTGTACTATACACGTATTGTTGGGAGGAATTAAATATTTCATTCTTATGATAAATGCAATCTGTCAATCTCAAAGACCTAATGTTTACTCCACCTGCTACGTTTTAAACAGTTTTATATTCAATTGTAATTAGTAGTTAAAAGAAACTATTTATTGTTTAACATTGTTTTCAAATTTCCTAATCGATCCATTTATTTGTTTATATTTAAATTTATTTCAGTATGTCAAAGAGAAAGCTTATTACCTAGCCACTGTTCATGAAAAAAATTACGATGTACAATAATATTTATCCCAAAATTATTGTCTCCAATCAAATTAAGTATTCTCTATATAAAAACCTTAACAAAAACTAATAGGGTTCAGAAAAATTCCATAATGTCAATCCACCTTGGAAGTTGACAGCTCTATACTAGACATACGGTATTGCCGTCAATGGGATAAAATGCTTAAATATTTCAACTGTACAGTTAGTATTGTACAAAGTACGATGGAAGCGTGTTGTATCGATTTCTGGATTATTCGTTTTGTACGGTTCTAAGCTGTTAGTTGCGACATTAAATCCAGAAGCGGAGTAATTTTGGCGACCATAAACTAACACGCTTCATACATTTCGGTGCTAACTCACCCAGCCCCTTCAACATTTTAGTGTTCCCACCCACCAGTACGTAACAGTATTGGTGCGTTATTGTGCTGTTTTTAACGCTCACCAAAGTCAAACAGCTTTATATGTGAATTTTAAGATGTTTACTATGAGTTAAACTTCAGCTAGGTCGCACGATGTAAATATATGTAATTTTATTTTTATCGTACACAGTTATGTTTGTATACGATAAAATAACGTAAGCTCACACATTCTTAAGACATTGGCCTAACCTAGCTTAACCTAACCTAACCTAACATAGTCTAACCTCACCTAACCTAACCTAACTCAGTCTAACCTCACCTAACCTAAACTAACACAGTCTAACCTCACCTAACCTAACATAATATAACCTAATCTGACCTCACCTAACCTAACCTAACCTCACCTCACCTCACCTAACCTAACGTAACATAGTCTAACCTCACCTAACCTAACATAAACTAACCTCATCTAATCTAACCTAACCATACACATACATGTTCCTTGTACAATATTACCTATACAGTAAACTCCCTTGTTCTTACATCTCTGAGCAACCACGTACTCGCCCTACGTAGGCGTGGTTTCAGGTGTCATAGCCAATGACACGTCCACATGTATTGATCAAACCACTATAGAGATAGCACGGACACCTTAACTAGGGGTGAGTGATATTTACCCATCGACCTGCTAAGGTGCAAACATTTGTTAGGTCCTGCTTATTGGTGCACGTCCGATCGCAGGACCCCCCTCCCCCCCCCCGGGGAACTTCGACTTGTTAAGTAAGTATTTAAGTAAAAAGAAAATACAAGGTGTAACTTCACAACATTATTGTAATAAATTAACACAGCATTGCTTAAATATTTTACAAATGTATGTATTGATTTTCTATAAGTTAATTACAGCTTCAAATACAAACGTTCTTTTAATATTAATAAAGTATACTAATTATTTATTTTAAACTATTGAGATGCTACCTTTAGAATCAATCAATCAATCAAATATTAACGATCGTGGTTATTCATTTGATTTCTGTGACAGAGGTGTAATAATAATATTAGTTGAAGTAAGAGTTTGTACTTTTATGTATTTATTTATTTAATTTTTTTTCTTGTGTGTACTATTAAAATTAAAACAATAGTCACTACTTTAGCGATTAAATAATCATATAGCATCAATGAAGAACATGCTTCAAACCTGTTGTCTAGACGGCTCTTCCACCCACACATAAACGTTCAGCGATGACGGCCCTTCCACTACACATAAACGTTCAGTGATGACGGCCCTTCCACTACACATAAACGTTCAGCGATGACGGCCCTTCCACCCACACATAAACGTTCGGTGATGACGGCCCTTCCACCCACACATAAACGTTCAGCGATGACGGCCCTTCCACCTACACATAAACGTTCGGAGATGACGGCCCTTCCACCTACACATAAACGTTCGGTGATGACGGCCCTTCCACTACACATAAACGTTCAGCGATGACGGCCCTTCCACGTACACATAAACGTTCGGTGATGACGGCCCTTCCACTACACATAAACGTTCAGTGGTGACGGCCCTTCCACCTACACAAAACATTCGGTGATGACGGCCCTTCCACTACACATAAACGTTCAGCGATGACGGCCCTTCCACCTACACATAAACGTTCGGTGATGACGGCCCTTCCACCCACACATAAACGTTCAGCGATGACGGCCCTTCAACCTACACATAAACGTTCGGCGATGACGGCCCTTCCACCTACACAAAACATTCGGTGATGACGGCCCTTCCACTACACATAAACGTTCAGCGATGACGGCCCTTCCACGTACACATAAACATTCGGCGATGACGGCCCTTTCACCTGCACATAAACGTTCAGCGATGAAAGCCCTTCCACCTACCCATAGACTCTGGGCGTAGACGGCTTTTCCATCTACACATAACAGAGTGGCCGTTGGCTCAGACTCTGATCTATCCGTAATGTTTGCTACTGGTAGTTTTGGTTGGACTGTTCCTTGTTCTTCAAGACAGGAAATTTTCTCTCTTTCTGCTTCACACACTCGCAGATATGTCAGGCTAACATCAAATTAACGTAAGTTAATTAATTTTTTTTTCAAACAACTAATCACCTTTTTGGTGAAACCCCTTTTGTTTAATAATAATTTTATCTTGCCATATTCAGTTTTCTTACTTGTGATTTTTTTTTAATAGGTTTGAATTACATTTTCTAGTTTTGTTCTATGTTTTAAGAACAAGTTTGCATTTTGTAATTCTTTTCGTTAATTAAACCATGTATTATGTTCTATTATAGCTTTAAATATGAATCCGTCAAATGCTTACACTATTTTTTTAATTAACTATTTTTGCCATTTGATGTCTTTTCAGCCTATGTTTGTTCATAGCCTACATAACTTTTCAATCTTGGTCAGTTTCATATATGTAATTTTGTTAAATATTCATTTAGTATTCAATTTGGTTTTATCTAAATAATTCTTTTCTTTTAATTTGTTAAATTTTGTAATTTTTTAAACCTGATGTTATTTTTCAGAAAATTCTGCAGCCTAAAGTTGATTTTTTAAGATATATTCTGTATGCTTTTACGTAAACTTGTTTAATTCATTTTTATCTCTCTTTTTATGTTGTAAGTTTGTGTTCTTACTTTGTTCTGTGGCTGTCATCACTTATGTGCTGTATTTTGGCTGTGTAGTTCAGGGTTCTCGAGCCGGACGTTGCCCGTCAGCCTGCCGCCGGTTTACCATCTGCCTCTCTGACTGTGCTGGGCTGGGTTGGCCTGGGGACCATGTTATAAGAGCCAAATTTGCACCTCCACTGCCCTCCTTACTATTTTTGGAATCGTTCTTCTATCTTCAGGTCAGTTCTCTCCTTTTTGTCACCAGCGGCTGAGCTGGGGGATCATTTTCTACATTTTCTAAAAGTCTGAAGAGACTGGGACAAAAACAGTAAAAACTCTCGCTTTTTTCATCATTTAACATGATGCTAAATAGTTTATTTTTAAATTTCATCATATTTATTTTAAAATGTTATATTTTTGAGAAATTTATTATTATTGTTAGTTATAATTTAGTTTATCTTATTGTTATTTTTTTAATTTGTTATTCTGTCATTCCTAAATATTTATCAACTGTTTTAAAATTTATTTTTTAAACTGTTTAACATATTGATTTTTTTTATTTTTAGGCCTAGTTGTTAAGTTATGTGGATTTTATTTGGTTTTTTCTTATTATAAATTTTACTTAAACGGGATTACATTTTAACGGTTTTTTTTAATTCGGAGCCGCCTAGGAATTCCGGCTGATTTCTTGGCTTCGGTGGAATCATGGGATGTAGGCTAAATTTCCGGATACTTTTGTTCTGTTTAATTTTCTAAATGTGCTTAGTAAATTCTTTCTTATTGTCGTATTTTTGGATTTCAATTGTTTTATTAACCGTTTAGACTTTACTATTTTTTTAATTGGTATTTCTGCAGATAGGCATAACTGTTCTTTGCTACTATGTTTTTTTTATTTTTATTATTATTATGTGTATAACTTATTTGATTGTTGATTTTTTTTTTAATTTTTCTATTGTGGCCTTCAACCTGATTTGTAATAATTTACTTTTTTCCAATAATCGACTTTTCCGCCCAGCTGCCGAGTTTTGTTTTAACCCTCCGAGTGCCGCCCGTGATCCGATCACTTTCTGGACTTGAGCCAGCCCCGTTACAGCTCGGCTTCCTTAATTTGACGGGGGTTGTGTTTATATATAGGTCTCACCACCTACACATAATTTTTCGTCATTGACGGCCCTTCCTCCTACCCATAAACGTTCGTTATTTACAGCTCTTCCACCAACACATAAACTTTCCTAGTTAACGGCCCAACCACCTACCCATAAACTTTCGGAGTTGACGGTCCTTCTTCTTAAATGTAAATGTACGTCATTGACGGCCCTTTTACCCACCTGTAGAGGTTTGTGTGTGAAGGACATATTAGTCTGGAATATTATGGTACACTGATAAGATCATATTCAATCATTATCACTTGGATAGAGATAGAGATATTTGTTTTTAATTACTATTATCTAAAGTTTAATATTTGTACTGTATGTGTACAGAGTATTAGACTACTATATACATAAAGGACACTTTTACATGGAGTTCCATTTCCAAGGTAATTTGTGTAACAGCTGAGAGATAAATTGGTCACGAACAACAGTTTAGTGACTGTCAGTAACAACATGACCTATTTACTTGCAGGTTAATGTCCATATTTATGCTCATACCAACCATTTTAAACAACAAGACTAGTAAATTTGATAGTCATTGTTTAGCTACGGTTTAATTTTTAGGGGTTTTGGGTAAAGTTAAGACAAAGAGTGGGATAAAATAAATGTTATTTTAGGTCACCATAAATACTTAAATATTAGTCATACCCTTTTACTAAAACTAAATTGAAGTCCAGCTATACTGTATATGTAGCCGAATTGATAGAGAAAAAATAATACTGAATGACAGGAAAAAGGAATTAAGTATATAAATTATATAGCTTGATTTAATATTAAGTACTAGTATAACAGTTTGTATTTTAAAATATTCAAAAGTTTTTCATTTCCAGTATGTTAAAAATACCTTAAATATCGCGGCGTGATTATGGCAGAGGAACTCCCCGAAACAACCCGAGCGTGGACATAGCAAGACTGTCACATACTTAATACACCATGACATATATATGTATATATATATATATATATATATATATATATATATATATATTTGACGTACTTATAGATATTTGTCAGTCTACAATAGCAAGTTTTTTCTCACAGCGGTCGTCTTCACATGTGCTGTCCCATCACTTATTTTGAGCTTCATACAGTAGGTCTATACTATTTAGGTGTTATATCAAAAGAACTAAAATATGTTATTTAATTTAAATGTGCGTGTAGTCCCAGATCTGTTGACACATTATCGTATACAAAATAAATAACCTATCCAAAACTATAGTTAAATTTAACAAACTATGGTTTTGCTTGGTGGAAAATAAATTCACAAATTATTCACTTTAGTAATATTTCAAACGTTTTGATAACGGAACAGTTTCTGTTTATGTTATTTTTTTATCAAAGCTGTATTACGACAACTTTTATGTTACATTAATAAATCAATAAAATTTAATATAAGCTATAAGAACTAATACTGATTGCTAGAAACAACCCACCACCTCACCACATTAAATAAAATTAAGACTAACAAATATAATCTCAAAATACTGTATCTTAATTATATTTGCTTGATTAAATTTTGGCTTTTACCTTTTTGAATGTAGCTTCATTGTAGTTTATATTTATTTGTTCTCGTGTATAAGTTATAATTTCACTTAGTAGGGCCACAGTTATTGTAAGAAATATATTTTCTTCACCATACATTGACCTTACATAAATGTTTGTCTATAAAAATTGCAAACAATCATGTTTAGAGACAGTTTTATAGACGTGAACTTGCACCATATTGCTTTCCGTTATTGTGTTTCTCTGGTTAGAAATCGATAAACATGTGTCCTTAACCCAGATTCTAGTTGAAACTTAGGGGAAAGTCTCCTAAAACATGTATGGGTACATGTTACGTGTTTCATAGGAATATTTGTTTTAATTAATAATAATATTCTGAATATATTATTAGTATTATATTTATTTATACCCCAAAACATTTTGGCAACTTGTTACAGATATATAAGTCTAAACATTCATATTTATGAAGTATGAAAGGCGTATTAAGTGAATATGATTATCTGTTTGGTTAATATATAATAACGAAACAGATGATCATTTTAGATTAGTTTGTCACAAAAATGTTGCTCAAGAATTCACTATGATAAGAATGCTTAATTAAACACAAGTGTAAACCTATTACGTCCCTGCAAGGTTGCCTGGGTTTGATCTGTAATCATATAATCACAAATGTAACTATTAAATATTAATATAAACGTTCATGTCATGACGTATTAGGTTGTTTTACGCTTCCTTCGTCCATTATTATAAACAGTTAAACTATTTATGATGATTTATTTGTACTCTTAGAAAATTTATAATAAAATACCAAGTTAAAAAAATTTTACAACGAATTCATTTAAAAAGAATTTTTCTTTTCTACCACGGTTTGCTGCAGTCAAAGAGAGAGGCTTGCAGTTACAATTGTATATTAATGACACAGTTAAAGATTTAACGATCTATAAGACTGATAATTATCAGAAATCTGCTGATATATGTTGACATTCAGTTTCCCTTTCTTCAATCTTTTCCCGGTCTAGATGGAACTTTATGAAAGCTGACTGGGGGGCCTTCACATCAAGGCTTGAAGATGGCATCAGGTTCATTCCACCTTCGTTAGTAATCGTTTCATAAGCTTTGTCGTTTTCTCTCCCCCAAGGTGTGTATCCTTAATGGCTTCAGGAAAGAATACATGCATGTTACTTAAATTTTAAAACTTAACTCAGTTTCCTTGATTATTGTGATTTCTGGATACCAACCTCAACAACAGGTTGATTAAAATTTTCTGTGTCACAAAGTTCTTATAGCCGCTTGAAAGATGGATTAATGCTCTCTTCTTGCCCCTCTTTTATTCAATGTATACACTGCCAAAATTCCCACCACACATTCCATGAAATTCATATATGTAGAGCCTAGAAGTTAAAGCTCAATCGAACAAAGACAGAAGTAACCTGCTATCAAGTGAGTAAAAGACTATCTAATAGAAAATTAGACATCTTTTTTGATGGTGGTATGCTGAAACACAATGATAATCCACCAGTACTTGAGAGTCAGTTTAGATCGATCTCTCCGTTTCAAAAGTCACTTACAGAGAACAGGTGGTAAATTGAGAACAAGAACTAACATTTTGCAGCAACTTCCTGAAGGTGCAACACAGGAAAACCTCATCAAGGCAAGATCAAGTTTCTCTAAGGATCTCGGATTGGAAGTCCTGTAAAGGAGAGTGCACAATAAAGCTTTAGGCTGAGGGGCCACTACCAGGTACAGAAGCCTGAAGATCCAAATCATACCTCCTGGATCATCGTAGAGAGCCCTACACCTTTGTCCCTGCTCTACTCAATTGCTGAATATTGAGCTCCTGTGTACGTGCACACAGATGCACGTGTACGAGAAGTAGATATACAACTAAATACGATGACGGCTATCAGAGGATTCAACCCCTCTACTATGGATTTCACTATACTGCAGCAAAACCCCTCCGGATTAAGACGCAAAGAGACACTTCTCAGAGAGTTCAAAAAGGTCCTAACTACTCCGAATCTCCCCATTTGGAAGATCCCACAACGTGCCTGGTGACTTAAATCTAAAAAAAAAAAAACATATTTTCGTTTGGCTTCCCAGTTAATCCCAAACAAATTTTCACCAAAAACTAACTGGGTATGAACTTGGGATATGTTTGACGCTCCAAACAAGTTTCTGGTATTAAAAACTTAAGACTGGTATCCAACCTTAAGACCGTCATCGGTGGACCGAACCTTCCACAGAAAAAGGTATGGACGATTTCACGAGCGTGGGAAGATGAAACTACTGGAAATATAAGTGGGGAATAGCAAATTATGTGATTGTGTATACGAAATTCAAACTATAGATCGCATAGGTAATAATTTCCCATTGCGTTCTTCTTAGGGGGGATTAATTGATCTTCATTCAATCAGAAAATCATGTGTTGAACGGTTACGAAACTTGAATTTAGCTCTGTGAAAGGAGATTAATATTTAAATACTAAGAAACAAGTACTTTGTACTGTAGATTTTATTCTGTTACATATTGTTTTTTCTCTAATTTTTAACGTTTTATTAGTTTGGTAGCTGGCTTTGAAAGCCATAAAATTTGACAAACAAAGCTTTCATTGTACAGTGTCAATGGGATTTGTTAGATCCGTAGATACTTTTTGTAAGTATCTACGGATCTGACAAAAACTAAAAAAGAAACTGATAAAGGATTTGTAATTGGTTCTCTCAAGTTATCCAGTTCTACCATACTCTATAACACGTGCACTCA
Organism: Stictocephala bisonia; assembly: GCA_035578905.1. Lineage (NCBI taxonomy): Eukaryota > Metazoa > Arthropoda > Insecta > Hemiptera > Membracidae > Stictocephala > Stictocephala bisonia. The sequence continues at coordinate 761,585 of JAQJVL010000108.1, forward strand.
AACGTTCTGTATTAGTCAATAGTAAAATTTGGAAGAAACAAACAATTAACAAATATACCGAACTAAAACAATACTATTTGGAGAAAAAAATTCTTATATTTAGTTCCCTCTAGAGAATATAAATACTTTTGTGCAACTCATACATGCCAATAAAATGTTCTTTTTGTGAGAACAGAAGACAGGATCCAATTAACGACTGAATGGATACCTGAAGCACAAAGAGTAACTGGAAATGGAGAACAAACTCGATGTTCCAGCAGTCTTCCTCTGACAGCACGTCTAATTTGGCACGTAAATTCACGCCTAAGTTTCTCATTATATGTTTTTAATAATTTTTTTTTTTAATTTAAATTCAATAATAAAGCAGGATAGTTTTTGTATTTTATACATAATCGCAAAAAAATATTTTAATGCTTTTTGTCCCAAAGTACTGTATATTCAGAGTTTTTACAATATCAATGACTACATTTATTATGCAACAAACAATATTCATATACCTTTAAAATTTACGAAACATCATAATAAAGCTATCTGTATCAGTTATTTTAAAATTTTATGCGATTTTATTGCACATTTATATACATATTATATTATGATCAGCTTGCATGAACATAATATTTATTATTTTTTTCAATCATAGACATTAAATCCAACAAAATATCTGGCTAATATAAGTTTTCCATGTTATAAACTTCATAGATCCAGACTTTCCATTGAAATATATACAGTTTTAGGTAACTTTGAATTAGCAATAAATTAATCCAAGTTTATTTTTTAATTCGAAACCAACGAGATCGTATACATATTATGTAGGAAGGCAAGTCATTTATAACTAGAAAAATAAGTCCATTATCTTGTATACGGATCATGATTTACATACAAAGTTAACATTCTTATATTAAAAAAGGTATACGTAGAACTTAAGGTATAAAACCAACTGAGTTGAATACTGAGCGATGGTATAGGCTAACTAGAGGTATGACAGATCAGATTATATTCTAACAATATCCCGTGTGCGACACTGGTGAATGAAATGGTGAACCAAATGGGGTCACGCATAGTGTATTGATCGAATGAAATCCAGATTATTGGTCCTAATCTGTTGTGTGTTTTGTGAATATTTGTTTCCTTTGTCCTATCACTATCTGTGTCCACATCATCAACAATGTGATTGGGTCAACTTGTATGTGTCTACATATACGACTATATATCTGGGCCTACTTGTATGTGTCTACATCTACAACTATGTATCTGGGCGTACTTGTATGTGTCTACATCAGGACTATGTATATGGGCCTACTTGTATGTGTCTACATTTACGACTATGTATCTGGGCCTAAGTGTATGTGTCTACATATACGACTATATATAGGCCTACTTGTATGTGTCTCCATCTACGACTATGTATCTGGGCCTACTTGTAAGTGTCTACATCAGGACTATGTGTCTGGGTCTACTTGTATATGTCTACATCAGGACTATGTATCTGGGCGTACTTGTATGTGTCTACATCAGGACTATGTGTCTGTATCAACTTGTATGTATCTACATTTACGACAATGTGGTTGGGTCTACTTGTATGTGTCTACATCTACGACTATGAATCTGGGCCTACTTGTATGTGTCTACATTTACGACTATGTATCTGGGCCTAAGTGTATGTGTCTACATATACGACTATATATAGGCCTACTTGTATGTGTCTCCATCTACGACTATGTATCTGGGCCTACTTGTAAGTGTCTACATCAGGACTATGTGTCTGGGTCTACTTGTATATGTCTACATCAGGACTATGTATCTGGGCGTACTTGTATGTGTCTACATCAGGACTATGTGTCTGTATCAACTTGTATGTATCTACATTTACGACAATGTGGTTGGGTCTACTTGTATGTGTCTACATCTACGTCAATGTATCTGGGCCTACTTGTATGTTTCTACATCTAGAACTATGTATCTGGGCCTACTTGTATGTTTCTACATCTAGAACTATGTATCTGGGCCTACTTGTATGTTTCTACATCTAGAACTATGTATCTGGGCCTACTTGTATGTTTCTACATCTAGAACTATGTATCTGGGCGTACTTGTATGTGTCTACATCTACGACTATGTGTCTGGATCTACTTGTCCATGTCAACGTTTATGTCTCTTTCTATATCTAAGACTATGTGTTTAGGTTTACTCGACTGTGTCTCGTCCATGTCTGTGTCTACATCTACAACTATGCATTTGTTTGTGTTTATGTCTTTGTCTGTTTGTACGTGAAAGTAGATAGATGTAGATCGATATATGTCTGTGTATCTACATTTATTTCCGTATTAGATTCTACATTACGTATTTCGTATTTAGGAATCCGACCTTTGTCAGATATGTTTGAGTGTGAAAGTCTACGTCGTTGTTTTAGTTTCCGTCTAACTATTTAAGGCTTTGAGAAATAACTAGGACATATAGAAAATGAAGGGATCCAAAATAACTGGTAAATATATGTACACGTGACGGAGCATATCTATAAATATATCTCAAAAATACAAATATCTATTATGCTCAGAATAGTTAAGTTAAAATGTAAGACTTATAAAGGGTTTTTTATTGTTCAGTTGTTAAACTTTTAACAATTTTCCTGGAACATAACGTATTTCATTATTCATTATTCATTCATTATTCATCTCTAAGACGCCGATCGTAGAGATATGGGCGAATATGAGGCATGAATGAGTGTGATGAGTGTTGATGAACGAGTGTAGTCATTGTTACTGTCTGAGTTCGACTTAGCTCAGAAAGGACTATTTATTAATATATAGCTCAGAAAAGACTAAGGTCCTAATATTAACTATGGGACCTACAGCTTTACGTGGAATCCGAACCACGTAGTGTTGGTCTGATTTTCAGCTAACTGTCAAGTTTGACACTTAGTTCTCTTCTCTACACAACACCCGAACCTTGACTACCATTCAACACGGACACTCCAGACTTCTCTAGTAGTGTCTATATTGATGACAACCATTGAGCGGACGCCATGTCGGTATTAAGAGAACCGAGCATGGAACCTATCGCCTACAATCTCCCAAACACTTTGTCCCCAAGTAGCTGAGTTACAGCACTGCGCCACCAGTGCCGACTATTTATTTATTTATAATACACTTACTAATTATTTAACACCGACTGTATGTATAGAAAATCATTGCTTGAATGTTTACAGGCTGATCACGTTGCAGGAAGGAACAACCATTAAGTTCAGTCAAGCGTGAACACACCACCACCGTGTGATATCGCAATACCTACAGCGAATATTGACCAACAGAACTAATAATATGTACACAATGTTGATCTTTTGATCACGTATATGTTTGTTTGGAAATGTTATACATAAATTACATAACAATTATGAGAGATAAAAATATATAAATGTACGATATTTTGGTGCTAATTAATTTCAAATCAATCTGATATTTGAGCCATTGTTTTATATTGAACAACGATTTACTTCAAATGAATATTAATTATTTTTGAAAGTATTTCATTTTAAAATTATAAATTTAAACAAATGGGAGTACAGGATTAATTATGGTATACTTTCTACCTGAGGGTATTCTATTCATAGCTGAAAGGTAAATCAGAGCGTAAAACAATTGATTATGTAAGGTATTTATAAAATAAAATATTAAGTGGAGTTATATTTGTCACCTAGCAGTCTAGGGAGTTATGTTCACTAGGCAACCCAGCCATTTGTGAGTAATAATGTGTGTTATTAATGTTCCGTGACATTTCTAGACAAAAAACGGAAATTTTTAGTTATAAGCTAAAATTTGAGACCCATTCCCCCACCAAAGCTGGAAAGCGTGCCAACTGGGGGATGGCTCAAAACAAGTCAAGCGATGGAATCACGGGTGGCAGTGAGAATAAAACTCGGCAGCTGAGCAAAACTAATTTATTACCAGAGAACAAGACAACCAAAAAAAAAAACAATCAAATACGGCAGAAGGCCCCAATATTAAGTCGCACTTAAATAAATAACAAGAAAATGACACAAGCTACACAAAACAACAAATTCTATACAAATACCAAAATTAACAACTACATGGCCTACCTGCAGCTTAGCCTGACACACCCAAAACGTAAGACAATTTATTAACAATTTAAAAGTGAACATTTAGAAACAATTTAGATAACCCCAAATACCCCGGCAATTTAGCCCACAATCCCATAATTCCACCGAGGCCAGGGAGTAAGCCGGAATCCCTGGGCAGCTCCGAATTAGAAGTTAAGCAAAAGTACAATAATCCCCTTTTGGTGAAAGTTTAAAAAATTAAACAATTGAAAAAAAAATATAACACGGTACCGTTCGAGTAAAAAGTCACTTCAAGACATCCATAGTACAATTAACAAAAAAATAAATAACAATCAATATTAACACTAAAAGTTCTTTTTGTATTTTAAAAGTTATAAAAAATATATAAGTCCCCAATGGCTGTGTTGCATAAAATCACTGTTCAAGTTTAGGCCTAGGCCACATTAAATAGTTCGGCAACTTTATTTTTCTTTTTATTTCACTTTTTTTTCTTTTAAATAACCATCAAAACCCCCAGCTCAGCCGCGGGAAACAAAATGGAACGCATTGACCTGAGGACTGAAGAATATAGCCCCAAGAAGTAGAGAGAGCAGAGCTCGCTCAATCACATGATCCCCAGGCCAGGCGGGCAGTGAAGATGGTCGACCATCCCCGGACGGCAGGCTGAGGGTGGAAACGTCCTACTCAAGGACCCTGGAGTTTTAGAGTCTCTAGCCGTGCATGTCTAGTCGATCGGCCGCAGAGAACAATCTAGAAGACGGCCAACCTGACAGACAAAGGCTGGAACACGGAACGACCGAGTCCGAGCCAACGGCCACCAAAGTAAGCGAATCGCCGGGCACAAGCGGTTTCAGGCAGCCTGGCAGACCACGACGAAAAAAAACGAAATGTACCGGTCAAAACGACCCGGTACAAATTATGAACGTTTTATATAATAAAATATAGTTAACTAATTGGAAATTAGGACAAGACTTTTGGAGAACAACAAATCAGTTCGTAAAAACTATTCAAAAGCAAATTGGATTCTGTGACTTTAGCGTACCTCGTAGTTTTAGCTCACAGTATGCGGGTAAAGCGTACGCACTGTTTAAGGAGTTTTTAGGCAACACGCACTACACGACCGTGATTTTAGGTTGCTGCCCCCTTCTCTTCTAACGGAACGAGACGCTTGTGTGTGAATTTGCTGGGTTCAATCTGGCAACGCCGCCCAGTTCACAGCCGCTCGACGCGTTTCAAAACGGACAGTTCACACACTAAGAGAAAGTTGTTAACACTCTTTAGCATGGGATTAAGCTTTCTGGGTACAGTTAGTTTGTCTGTGGTTTTAGCTTTCCTAATAATTCTTTCTTTTAGTATGATTTTTTTTAAAAAGGACAAAACAAGATACATCTTTAAATCAAATAATTTTATTATTATATTTATTTTATATATTTATTAGAGTTTATAATATTCAGATAATATATACTACTATCACAACACCTGAACTAAATGTATAAGGCCATTTGAAGCCAGTGATCCGTGTGGGCGCCTTCCTTACACGTCTCTAGTAGATATACACAGTTCTCTTGTGGGATTATTAGCGTGTACATTGTTAGAGTACTAACTGTTCAATGCCACAACACCACCGTCATAAAGTGTATATTTTTGGCCAACAATTAATTGTTAAATAAACAGATAATTAAATTCCTCTGTTTGGTGTATAAATGTATCTTTTACCATAATCCTTCATGTTCATTCTATTCCTTTCACAAATAAATAAACTGATAGTTGAATTCTGGCAAACTCTTGAAATAGTACTTTATCTTTTGTAAAACAAGTACAATTAAGTGATTTTGAAACCACAGTATAACTTGCCAGTTGGCTTTGTACTATCGTATGTTTACCGTATATCTACTAATTGTTATCGCAATATCATTAAATTCTCTTCATACAGTGAAATACTCTTTCTACGTCCAGTTGATGGCACTTATTATAACCAAACATTTTATCGTCATCCTAATTTTTTATCCGTACCCAAAAATAATTTTTTTATGTCTTTTAGTTGGAACAAATGTCCAATTAAATCAAAGCTCTTGACACATGCTCAAACAAGTCCATTATACTTTGTTTTCGTAGGATTAACGCCTTAGCATGACTTCAGATCCATGAGAGCGAACCCAAGCCAACTGCGGATCAGTTAACGAACACAAGGGTGTATGTGTATTGACCCACCCGCATATGTGGGGTATCGTTATATGTAAAAGATCATTGGCATGTTTTAGTGGTCATATCCGGTATCCATCTTATTGCCGTTCTTACACACGTTTGTTTCCCCCGCCATCCACGACATATTTGTACCTACCCTTTCAGTTGTTCAATGTATCAAGATGAATTGTAAATGTAGGGTTTATAAAAATGAATCTGTAATGTTCATAACAGGAAAATTACATTTAAAGTCAAAACAATAATGTTTATACAATCGAAGGTATCTCGGAGCTCGTTGTAACACTCGTGAAAGGTGATTTCTCATTTTAACGGTTTATCTTACTGCTTCTCATTGCCGGGGGGTTGAGGTTATTGAGAGAGGGACGTTGGGAATCTCATTATGTGGAACCGTGTGGGCGAAATGGCGGCAAATTCTTCTCGTTGATTCCCCCTCCATACCAATATAGTTTCTATCATTCGACTCACAATTATATGAGCTTTTATTACCAAATTTTACGATTAAAAGGACTTAATTGTCCTAATTAATTTACTAACGATAACAATAACAGTTTTAACTTCTTTACTTGGCAATATTACGGCCAATTTTGTATTTCTAACGCGTATTGTTGACTGGAAAAAGGAAGGGTAAAACACTGTAGTTATTACTTAAATAATATAGATAACAATGACGAAATAACTATGATGCCTCTAAAAATGCTATTGGTAATTTTACAGACGGCTTGAGTCAAACATAATAAAAACATCATAGTCAATAACATTATAGTCCAATAACATTATAGTCAATAACATCATAGCCAATAACATCATAGTCAACAATATCATATTAAATAACACCATAGTCAATAACATCATAGTCCAATAACATCATTGTCAATAACATCATAGTCAATAACATTATAGTCATTAACATCATAGTCAATAAAATCATAGTAAATAACATCATAGTCAATAACATAATAGTAATATTTAAAGGTCACTTTAAATATTATAGAAAGAACATGCAGTGGTATTCTAAAAAATGTAATGATCTGTTAGAGACAACAATGTTATATCTCGTAAACAATTTTTATTGCAGTTCTGTATTCATTATAGAACTCCCAATACTTTATTGAAACTGGTTACATGAGGCTATTTCAATCACAGTGAAACAACCAAACCGAGTTTTTAAATCATAATATCGTTTAAAACGTAATTTAAGAAATAATTTAATCCTTATCGTGTTAACCGAAAAAGCACAGTCGGTTAGCACCCATAATACTAAATGGGTAGTATTGTACAAATAATTAATATTAAATTACATATTCTAACAAAAATAAATTGGTATTATGAAACATAGGTATATCTTTGCATATCAGACATATTTTATATTTGAACTATATTATATGATGAAATTAACAAATAATTTAGGATTATATGCATCAATGATGATCAGCTGATTATAAATGGCAAACAGTATTTTTTACCTTTTTTTCAGGAAAAAAGGGAAAATCCTTTTTTTCCTTTTTGGTCAGTTTATAGTTCTCCTTGAAATTGGTGGTTTTGAATAATTTCATCATATTTAACTAATAAATTAATTTCAAAACTCGTTATAAACAATACCATTTTCCAGTGTTGTCCATGAGAGTTACGCCTTTCTAAATATCGGTAATTATATTTTCATTTTGGGGTTAGATCTATTTTTAATAAAATAATAATGGTTATAGTTTGACCATTTTCAATTAAATGTTATCATATTAATATTTTAATTGACTAAACATTTTGTATTATTGTGTTTTTATTTGTTTGATTTATATTTTTAAACAATGGTGACACAAATAAAACTTATTAGCTATCTACACTAAACTTGTTGGACGCATAAGTTCTGCGTATGCAGCTTTTTTTCAACGCCAGTGGCACTTTATATTGATTATTGAAACATTGTCATGGGACAGTGGTCCTAACCTGTCAAGCTAAATTTTGTTGGAGCTCCCGGAATTTGAACCCACGACCTTATGCTTTGAAGGTTTTCTTGGCGCAAAAACGTGCTGTCCGAATCTTGAAAGGACTACCTCCACCGCATTCGTGTAGAGGAATTTTCCGACTCCTTAATCTTCTTACCCTTCCCTCCATTTTCATATTCAGGGTAATCATGACCACGATATATAATGCTGATAATCTCCTAGTTGTCGGCGCAAACTACAAGTATCCGACCAGGCATGGTGACGATATCCGCACTCACCAACATCGCCAGACATTCTCTGAAAAAGGAGTATCTTTTACTGGACCTGTTTTTTATAACAAACTCCGTGCTGAAATTAAAAGTTTAAAAGGGGCTGGATTCAAGAAATCTGTCAGGAATTATTTGATCAGCAAGGAATTTTATAGTTTACAGGAATTCCTGTCTACTTGACCCGAAAACAACAGATTTACGTTGTCTTTGTTACTTTATCATTTGTATATATTATTTTAACATTAGTTGTTTATTTATTTTAAGTTAATCTGTAATGACGAATTATATATACATCTTTTTGTATTTTATTCAGAATAAATAATGTCTATGTCTATGTCTATGACTGTCTGCATTGAAGTCAGGAGTGTTAACCGTTAGGATAGTAAGAGGCTCATGGTTTTGTCCCTGGCTCCGCAGCGTGGCCTAACACTACCCATGTACGAGAGGTTCATATACATCTAAACAATGCGAAGAGGGCTATCAGCGGCTCCCTCATTGCAATCTCTCTACCATGGCTTCCAGTGCTGTGCAACATAGCTCCTTCGGATACAAGACGCAATTCTCAGAAAGCTCAAAAGGATCCTACCTACTTCAAATCTCTCCAGTATCTAGATAGCCAGCTACGAGCTGGCAGATTTAAATCTAAAAAACACCTCTCGACTAGATTCGCAGATAATCGTAAACTACTTTTTGCCAAAAACCATCTAGGCATTACCTTGGAATATGTTTGACAGCCAAAACAAGTTGCTTTTACAAGTCTCTATAACCCTATGACTTCCTCGTAATGAGTTGCTTTCGCACTGATATGGGAAGATACAACCACTGGAAAACATTATATAAACACTAACAGTATCATAGATAACCAATTATATTATATACAATGAACATTATATTTCATTACAGTAAGATTAACTGTTCTTCCTGTGACTGAAATTGTGATAATATATTAGCTGAATCAAGAATGGTATTGTTCATGAAGCCCACTCACACTAATGACACAACCACTGCGATGAAAACGAGCTCTTTGTGAGAGGCAAATGGCCGAGATGAAAGTTGAAAGCCTCCATCACAATCTGTGAGACACAAAGTCCGTGAAATTGTCCGAAATGAAAATCCACCAACGATCCACTAACAGTAATTTTGTTATTAATCCTTTTTATTCCAAATAATGTAAAATTCCCTTTCATTTACACCTCAAATATTTAAAAAGACGATTTTAAAAAATAATGGCTTCTTTATTTTCTTGTAAAGATTAATAGAAATAGACAGTTTGTTAAGAACAAACTGGACCAAAATATGATGTATTTAAAAACAAAAAGATGTTGTCAAACATGCAATTTGTTATTTTACCCACTCTAATGTGTCCATATAATTAGTCAGCATAAAATGCGTAATTTTAAGGTTCCGACATGAATTCAATCCAAATGTAAATCAAGTTCACAGTCCAATATAGAAAGTAGGTAAAACTCTTTAAGATAGCCGATGAGGGGTTGATAGCCTCAGTTTGTTGTAAGTTACAAGATCCCCGGAGAGCTGAGTGGCAATCACTACATCGATTAATCTTACACCTTCCTTAACAAAATACAATTACCATAGAGATAATCAGTCAACGCATCTCCAGTGTATTATAAAACCTAATGTAAAAACATTTTCAAACACTGTTTACGTAATACATTCACTATAAAGTAGAATATAATCTTTTCCAAAAATATATATAATCTTTACCAAAAACCAAACAGACAATTATTAAGTTAATATACATATCAATTTGTACCTTAATGTTATTCAGGGTGTTAAAAAAAGTACGGAACCACCTTCATTTCTCTTAAATAGGTCAAGATAAATAATTGAGGTATAGTATACCTCTGTAGAAAGTTTGTTCTCTCTTTTGATGCAATTTGTAATTGTTTTCAGCCTAGAGGGGAAGGCCTGCGGAGGATTTTGTAAAAAGTTTAAATAATAATAATAATAAATGTTTTATTGCATATTTTTACATTTGTACGATGGATCAAAATCGTCATTTCTATGAAATATTTGAACTAAGCTAAAATTATTCATCCACGCTTACATCCAGATCCACATTTATACGTACAATAAGCATGCATTCACACACCCATTCTTTCAAAAAATGAAAAAAAATGTTTCCCACTCAGCCAGCCTACTCTTGCAATTTTACTAGATCTCCCAGTTATGTGCCAAAAACTCGTCTGAACTGTAGAATGCCTCTGCATTCAACACTTGCTTTAGACGAGATTTGAACGCCTACAGCGTAGGAGCACATTTGATTTGGCAGCTTGTTGACAAATTGAACACCTGCCTGTGCGGGCAATCGTTCGTAAACTACCGTCCTGTGTCTCCCAATTCGGTAGTTACCCCTGCCTCTAGTCTCATAAGAGTGTATGTCGCAACTTCTTATGGACTCGCATTTTGATAAATGGAAGGCTATAATGAGTTGCCCATTATTTTAAAGTCTATTTTTTTCTAAATGAGACGCCAACAAGTTTCAAGTCAAAAGAACAACCCTTTCAGAAATGGTGACTGGTTAACCTTTCTTAGCAGTGATATTTGGGTGGGAACTTCATGTGTTGTAAAAGCCAGTTATGAAGGTATTTCATTAAAGAAACAGTAAACTATCTAATAATCTATTATTGACATAATGGTACAAATAACTCTTAGAACAGAACTGGCTTTTTCAGTATATCGAATTCTCATTCAAATAACTCCTTAAAAACATCATTTAAAAGACAAATTAATAAACAATGTTTCTTTGTAATTGAACTTTGTGGTATGAATAGTTTAACTGCTTTAAATGAGTTTCAAACTATGAAGAGAAAATTGTGCAGTAAATATTTCAAACTTTATAGTCATTACAATACAAGTTTTTTACGATTTTTATTTGACTACTGTGTTTAATTTATACATAATTTAATGCTCTTTCAAATAATATATATTTCTTTTTCATAAATATATTAGTTTGGTTTTAACGTCAAACTAACTGTAACAAGTCATGTAAATTACAAAAATCACAAAATCCGCCATTACTGCCAAATGGTTGAGAATCGGTCCGGGTATTACAGGAACTTTTTTGTTCCTTTACATGGAGGAACCTACAGTTGAAGTTATTGTATTGAATAGAAACTCACACTGTAAAAATATAATTGGTTCAGTTTATTATAATTAATGTAATAATCATACAGTTATATATAGCTATAAAACCTCTAAAATTTAGAGTAATTTTATTGAAAGTTTAGATCAATTTATATGAATAGTTTAGTCAATTTTCGTAACATTCACTTGTACAACGCAATACATTTGTATAAGTTTGTCAATAAGTTTTTATATGACAAACATAAATTGGTCAGTAGCGTAGTTGGTTCAATCCCAGCTTCATATGCTAAAGGTTCTCAGTTCGATCCCAATCAGAGTCATAATACATTTTGAGAAGGATCAGCTAATAATCACCGGCTGTTCATTTGTCATTGGGCTATTAATTAATGACACTTTCTAAGGAATTAGTTAAGGTCGGCCTTAGTTTGTAACAATTACTACATTCGCTCATCTACACTCATCACACTCATTCGAAATCCATATTCGCCCATATCTTGACGATCGGCGTCTTATGAATAAAAAAAAAAAAAGATTAACTGTAAACAAGTTTTCTGCGTTCTTGTATTCAGCCACTACTAAATTTCATAATTTTTTCTAAGAAGAAGTAAACTGTTGATAAGCAGATTTTTTAGAATTTAATTACTGATTTCTTAAGACATTTTAGACATAAGTATTAATGTACATTTTTAATATAGTTAATAACCATTTAATATATTTCAAAATCTCTAATTATTAATCTATTACTGCCAATTATTAGTAATTAATTACTTTTATAAAATATGTTTGTTAAATATTTTTCGTTCTTTAATGTTAAGAATTTTCAAGCCTTTGCTACAGAAGTTATTTTAAGTACATGGGTTTAGACCTTAAAGGGACTGTATCTTGAACGGAGCACGATACACGTTTTACTTCAATTAATTTAATATCGTTACAAATTCTCACCTGTTCACATGAGCCTGCAGGCCTGTGCTTGAACTTAATTGAAAAAATGAAGTACTGACCGATGGCTCAGTGGGAATTCGAACATTGGACCTTTCCCTCCGCAGCCCAAAACCTTAGTCACTGAGCCACCACGCCGGCAAGTATGTCTCAGCAGATATGTATCAATATACTGTCATATGACTAAAACGTCATATGACTTAGCACGTCATCATAAATTGACTGCAAAGTCATCATAGTTTATACTAGAAACTAGTAATAGACCATATAATGGAAAGACTGATGAAAAATGCTGTACAGATATTCTTCAAACAAAAATGAAGTGGTAAAAACTTCAGATGCTCTTTTATGAATATGATTGTAAATTAATTTCTTGAATTTTTCTTTGATGTATCTCTTATTTGGTGCTATAAACCTGAAACCATAACCCTCCCCCCACTGGCCGCAGTCTTGGCCGAGGGCGCAACCACGTAGTGTGTGTTCGGCCTAGGATGTACATCACGGATTATGGATTTCACTGTTGTACATATCCTAGTGAATTTGGCTATGTTATTAAATGCCTACCGTTAATTGTGCATTCACAACAGTGAGTTACTTTCTCTTATTTAAAACTGTCACAACAACTAGAGCAATCAAGCAAGGTATAAAACGTACTTTTTAAAATCAGGAATGAACTTGGCAGACTTGTAAAATCATATTTTACTTAAATGACACTCCGGTGTTACTGCAAACACTCTGACTACCTCAGTGGCCGACTGGGGAAATAAATTTCCCAGGTGGAAAAGCTATTTCTCTCACCAAGTTCCATCAAAACACTCATCAGCCAAGTTTTAGTTTCAAAGCACGTAATTAAAACAACTCGAAAACTCACAGCCCTTTGACTCGGTTTGGCTGCCAAAGCAAAGGAAATGAACTTTCAAACGGGAAAAGTAAAGAAAGATACTTAAATGTAGCACGATTTATAATTTATACTTTTTGAATTATTCATTTTTAGTTGAGTTCACAGTAAAAGTGTTTAATATTATGACTTAATTCCGCATTCTTCAGGAAGATCAATTAAGTAAGATACGACTGAGCATTTTGTTTAGCCTGGTACTAAATGTTTAGTATAAATATCATGAAAACTACAAAACTAAAAAAAACTTGCAATAAAACTTTAAGTTATAAGATGAAATCTTCGTTATATTAGGAATTACTTATTATCTTTGTCACCTTATTTAATAGAAAGTATAAACTTATTAAAAAAACATATGATATTATTTAGTGTTTCTAAAGGAAACAATAACAAACACATTGTTTATACATAATAAGTATATTATGTATAAACAATAATAAATGCCTTTTAACTAGCTGGACCTTTTTACCAAAGTAACTCCAAATAACCAAGTTAGGTAGTTCCGAGATCAACAGTTTACTGTACTAGTATTGACGGCTCTGCGACAACTTGACTTTGCCTATAAATAATAGAGGTATAAAGTTTGTCTTCAATATTAACACAGTAATACACCTCGTTCCCTTCACTCTTTTTCCATTGAAAATTATTTTGTAATTTACATTTCAACTATGAAGTGTAATTATAGTTATGATACTTTTATAATTCTGTCGTGTAAAATACAACAAACGCATACTTACGTAGTATTGCAATAAAACCTTCTGGGAATATAGTTTAAATTTAGTAGTCTAACGTTATTAATTATTAATTATACGTTATTAATTCTCGTAATTTCCCTCAAAACATTTCGATAATTATATTGAACTACTAAAAAAAAATACAAAAATCCATTTCGTGACATGATTCGACTATCAATTTTACCTCTAAAAAAACGAACAATTCACGCATATTTGAAAAACATTAAAACTTTATTTTGATAACTATTTTTATTTATCATATATTATTTTTTTACACGATAAAGACTAGTTTTTGGTGTTGAGTTTGCTTATGAAAACTGTTCTCGAATGCGATACATCAAAATTAATTCATAGTTTTCCAACCAATGTTCAATAATCATGTTAACAATCACATAACCATTCATATTCGCCTTAAAATACCAACAACGTTGTGTCGGCGTCTCATATGTAAGAATGTAACAATTAAGTACTTTTTTTTTTGATAAAAAGGCCGTTTTGAAATCCCCTGTGAATTAAAAACGGGTTCTTCTCAGAACTATTAAAACAAAATCGGCATTTCAAATTGAAACGACAAGATGTAAGTTAAAATGTTATGTTTTAATCGGCCTACTTGCTGTACTACAATTGTATGATTACTTACAGCTTTACTGCATAAGTTATGGACATTTTACGACTGGCATCAACATCATAAAGTAACCTCATTACAAATAATTTATCTCAAATAGAATAGAAGATTAGAGAATATAATGAAATTGCTTTTATTAAAAAAGATGTTCACAAAAAGTTGAAGGTAAGTGTTCATAGTTATAGCTTACACTTAACATTAAGTACAAAAATATTGAATAAAAAATAACCTCACTAACTTTAAATATTTTAGATGCAATTTATTTATTCTCTTGGTCGTTCCACAGGAGTCAGGCACGAGATTTAACAAAATCCTGCCATTGTCATCCAATCTAAGTAATATTGAGTCAATAACGACACAAACTGTGTTGTCTAGGGTTGTGAATTGTATCGACAGGAAGGGAACTCCACATGTGGTTATGCTGAATAATTTGTTATACGTTGCAGTTCTGTGGTGAAGCATGCGCAGATGTAATGGACTAGATCCAGAACGACTGGTTCTTCTTTTGAGGAGCAAATTCAAAACCACCATCAACATAAATAGGGGTTCTTGAATCTACAAAAGAATAAGTAACAAAAATAATTTTAACTCAACGTGATAGTAACCTCACGTTATTTCCTCATTCAAATTGCATTTAGTATTTCATCCAACCTGTTACAATTATTTAAGATTTTATCGCAGAAAATTGGCCATGGTATTATCAGAATTATTTTTATGTTCACTTTTTATTTCTAAATATATAATAATTTAACACTAAGAATGTTATCGTTACGAAATGAACCGTTTATAGGAATAGTAAACAGGGAAAAATAATATTTTATTAATATATCAACCCCAAGAATAAAACTATATTAACATGTTCCTCTAGGATTAATGGCTCGTTAACACGTTCCACGTGTTCCATTCTAGCCCAACGGATAAACAATCACACGACCTCTCAGCCACAATCAACCGCAGGAGTAGAACTCTATTCACATTCGTTCCTCTGGGATACAACCGCGAATGTATCTCTTGACATCTTCCACGTGTCTCCAATACAATCTAAAGGTCAAACAATCACACGCCCCCTCAGACACAATCAACCGCAGGAGTAGAACTATATTCACATTCGTTCCTCTGGGATGAGTATCTCTTGACATCTTCCACGTGTCTCCAATACAATCTAAAGGTCAAACAATCACACGCCCCCTCAGCCACAATCAACCGCAGGAGTAGAACTATATTCACATTCGTTCCTCTGGGATGAGTATCTCTTGACATCTTCCACGTGTCTCCAATACAATCTAAAGGTCAAACAATCACACGCCCCCTCAGACACAATCAACCGCAGGAGTAGAACTATATTCACATTCATTCCTCTGGGATGAGTATCTCTTGACATCTTCCACGTGTCTCCAATACAATCTAAAGGTCAAACAATCACACGCCCCCTCAGCCACAATCAACCGCAGGAGTAGAACTATATTCACATTCGTTCCTCTGGGATGAGTATCTCTTGACATCTTCCACGTGTCTCCAATACAATCTAAAGGTCAAACAATCACACGCCCCCTCAGCCACAATCAGCCGCAGGAGTAGAACTATATTCACATACGTTCCTCTGGGATGAGTGTCTCTTGCCATCTTCCACGTGTCTCCAATACAATCTAAAGGTCAAACAATCATACGCCCCCCTCAGCCACAATCAACCGCAGGAGTAGAACTATATTCACATCCGTTCTTCTGGAATGAGAATCTCGTTGAAATCTTCCTCGTGTCTCCAATACAACCTAAAGGTGAAAGTATCACCCCTCCCAGCCACAATGAACGCAAGGAATATAACTATATTCATGTGCGTTCATCTGTCATGAGTAGCTCATTGACACCTTCCACGTGTTTCCAATACATTCTAATGGTCAAACAATCACCCCTCCCAGTAATAATCAACCCAAGGAATATAACTATATTCACATCCGTTCCTCTGGGATGAGTATCTCTTGATATCTTCCAAGTGTCTCCAATACAATCTAAAGGTGAAAGAATCACCCCTATCAGTAACAATCAACCCAAGGAGTACAACTATATTCACATCTGTTCCTCTGGGATGAGTATCTCTTGACATCTTCCAAGTGTCTCCAATACAATCAAAAGGTGAAAGAATCACCCCTCTCAGTAACAATCAACCCAAGGAGTACAACTATATTCACATCTGTTCCTCTGGGATGAGTATCTCTTGACATCTTCCAAGTGTCTCCAATACAATCTAAAGGTGAAAGAATCACCCCTATCAGTAACAATCAACCCAAGGAGTAGAACTATATTCACATCCGTTCCTCTGGGATGAGTATCTCTTGATATCTTCCAAGTGTCTCCAATACAATCTAAAGGTGAAAGAATCACCCCTATCAGTAACAATCAACCCAAGGAGTACAACTATATTCACATCTGTTCCTCTGGGATGAGTATCTCTTGACATCTTCCAAGTGTCTCCAATACAATCAAAAGGAGTATAACTATATTCACGCACGTTCCTCTGAGGTGAGTAGCTCATTTACACCTTCCACGTGTTTCCAACACATTCTAAAGGTCAATCATCCCTCCCAGAAAAAATTAACCCAAGGAGTAGAACTATACTCACGTAGGTTCCTCTGGGGTGAGTATCTCGATGACATCCTTCACGTGTATCCAGTACAACACCCCTCCCAGCAATAATCAACCCAGTGAGTAGAACTATATTCACGTACATTCCGCTGAAGTTAGTTTCTCGATGACACCTTCCACGTGTCTTCAATACTGTCTAAAGGTGAAAAAATCACCAACCCCCTCAGCCACAATCAGCCTCTTCTTAACTTTACCATCGACCTTAGTGGACTTGCATTACCGATGTGATTACAAAAAAGCCAATCATTGCATTCAATGGGGAATGTAACAGCAAGCATACTAAAACATTTATTGAGAGTAAGTACTCTCGGTCAAAAGAATCATCCTATCAGAAATGGTGACTGGTTAACCTCTCTTAGCAGTGATATTTGAGTGGGAATTCGATATACTGTAAAAACCAGTTCTGTTCTAAGAATAATTTATACCATTATATCAATAATACATTTAAAGATAATTTTATGATTTTTTGTAATCAAATACCTAGCTTCATAAATGGCTTCTACAACATGTCGAATTCTCACTCAAATATCACTGCTAAGAAAGGTTAACCAGTCACCATTTCTGATAGGGTGGTTCTTTGACTTAAAACTTGTGGCCTCTTATTCAGAAAAAGTAGGCTTTAAAATTATGGCCAACCCATAACATCCTTCAATTTTAAACACTTTTTACAAAATTCTCCACGGTCCCTCCCCTCTAGGTTGAAAAAAATTACAAAATGCATAAAATGATAGAAAAACTTTCTATAGATGTATACTAAATTTCAATTATTTACCTGAACCCAATTAAAAGAAATTAAGGTAGTTCCATACTTTTTCAACACTCTATATATTAGTTTAATCAATATAAATTATTCCGGGAACTTGCATAAAGGGGTTACCTTCAAATGATTCGCCCCTGTCGTAATGCTCACTTTCTGAATAGATCTATGGAATTTAAGCGTTAGGGACTCAGAGGGTTCTTCTACAAGCTGAAAATTGTACATGTCACACGGTTAATTGTAATCTTAAATCAGAAGTTTTGGTAAAGAGTTTTACTTTAAATTTTTACAATAATTATAAAATTTAAATATGTATACAAATATATATTAACTGAGTAAGGGCAAAATAAACAATTAAATAGGATTTAAGTTCATTTCATAACATATCTACATATTTGATGCAAGTTCTTATGTAAAAGTACAAATAATATATTCAAAAATAAATATATGCCAAAATGAAATCTGGTACTCTACCTTGCGCCACAATAGTAAACGTAAATCTTTTTACCTGAAACAGAAAAATAAACCACGTATTAAAAATATTTACCAGCATCAAAATCAAGTTAACGGTCAACGTAAAAAGACAATAATGTCATATAAAAAGTCTGTGAACGCTAAATATTTTTCAATAATGTAGAGAATGGTTTTTTAACGTGTTTTTAAAGATCTTTTACAAATATAAATTAAAATTATTTCTATATTATATTAGTTACTTTACAATCAAAAGGTAGTGTATTGTCCTGTTGTTGATCTTCTCTAACAGAGTGTAAATATACAGCAATTGAGACCATGCATGGTGTGTCAAGTTTGAAGCATCTTTACTTTAAGGCGTCACAGAATTGTATGGACTAATTTACTTTAGTCAATTTGAACATTTTGTATTATTAAATGAAGCCCCTAAAGGCAAAGTGGACTAACCCACAAATTTTCAATTTTGAGATTGGTATACCTGCTGGTGAAGAAAAATCAGCTCTATCTAATGGTAAAACAAGCTAAGCAAAAATGTTTAGTCCAAAATGCATTATCACACATCTTCTTCTAGGCAGAATGGACTAACCCACAAAATTAAGTGCAAATTTGGACTATCCCCCATTAGAACAATGTTAATCCAAATGTCATTTTGTTGTAAAGTCAAAATGGACTAAACTGTGACATGCCTTTTATTTTTTTGCTCTATTCTCCTTTATACTCTACGTAGGTCTTACATAGTTAGGTGTAACAGTAGAATGGACTAACCTTAATGTTAAAATGGACTAACCCACAATGGACATGGAAGCAAAATGGACTACTTAATTTTGGAAGCCATTTTGGAAATGAAATATTGTGTTTTTTTTTAAATAATTTACCAAAAAGTATAATTCTATGGGTTTAATCTGTCAGATTACAAAAAATCACAATCCAGATCAACTTCTGACCTAAGATATGATATTTTAACTTTAGCACTTAATATCTCAAAACTTACTTTTTGAGGTTAGTCCACTTTGCCTTTAGGAGCTTCAAATGTCTTCAATTCATTATAAAAATTAGGCCTTTATGTGAAAATATTGCGTGTCTTCTCTGACAGAGTGTACAAATATACAGCAATTGAGACCATGCATGGTGTGTCAAGTTTGAAGCTTCTTTACCTTAAGGCTTCACATAATTGTATAGACTATTTACTTTAGTCAATTTGAACATTTTTTATTATTAAATGTCTTCAATTCATTATAGAATGTACGCCTTTATATGAAAATATCACGTGTCTAATTATATTTCAGTTTTACTGATAAAGTTACAAATATCTTCCTATTTATTATGTTTATTTCCCTTATAAATGTTGTTCTTGAGCAGAATAAAAATCAGCAACAGTGATTTACAAGTCACTTAACATCTAAAGAACTAAAATAGAGCTTTTATCAACGGATCTGTCAGTTGATTACTCTTCTTATTTACCACCAGAGATAGGCTGTTCTTGAACTTCTCCATAAGTAATTTATTTAGGTTTAACACTTTATCTAGATAAATATTTACTGTACTTTAAAAATATAACCCTAGTTTTAACCAAATTGAAAATTTAGGTTCGTAAATTAGTATTCTTAATTTTCTAAATAGATTAGCAAATATTCAATATTGTTTCTTTCATCGTGTCATTAATATTAATTATATTTAATTGTTCCAATATATTTTTTTATTTTTAATATACTATGACGTATATTACATATATATTGAGATTGGTTTAATTATTTCTTTTATTAATTACATCCGTTGATCAATATATCATAGGATACTAACGTAAATTTGTCCTTTAAGTGCTCATTTTTTAAAGTCATTAAATAATTATATTTAAAATCAGTCAACAGACAATCATTATTTAAGTTGTATTTTAATTGAGTTCATAATGATTTAATTTTTACCAAGCCCATTTTAGTGTTTTAAATTTGTCCAGTTTGTAAGTTATAATTAATTGATCTTGTGCTAGTTTCCTGTATATACTTTACCTTACATTACATTGTGTACATTTTAATTTTATTCCTATTTATTTAATTAATATATAACGAATTAGTTCTAGGCTGCCTATTAATTAGTGTTGGGAAAACAGTTCATGTACGTTGTTTGGAAGCTCTGGTATAATGTGAGATGTGGAAGTGACAGCTCTGACAGTGGGATGTTCCAGAACTAGTATTACCAAGTCAACAACCCGACTTACATCTAGGATGATTGCTAGTACATTAAAGTCATTGTTTGTTGTAACTCATTTATCTGGTGAATTACTTTCAATTATAAATAGAAGTGTGTAAAAAATGTAATTAACATTAATGTTTAGTCGTCATATGAAATTTTTTTTTATTTTATATTTCATGTGTCCTCAATGTGACAAAATGATTTTTCAACTTTTAAATACGATGCATAAACTAAATCACACAATTTAACCATCGGAAAATAAAAAGCCATATTTTAAATAATATAGATTGTTTTTGAGAACGGGCATTCAGAACACTAAACAAGCAGTATCAATGTGTAAGACAAAGATAAAGATCAAGGCCAGAGTTAAGAACTATGTAACGGTGCAATAAAAACAATCGACTGGCATGTTGTACAATAAATGGCCTCTATTGTTGAGGCCAACTACAAGTCGGACCAACAATATTCCAGGTGACCTTTAGGTAAATCCAATGGGGCACCTTCCTAGAACATTACAACCCATGCGTATTCTAGTTTACTCTTTTAAGATCAACATTTTTGTAGAAATATACACCACAAGACTTCATAAAATGTTCACGTGCTAATGTCTGAAATTAATGTCCAATGAAAGTTAGAAGTGTATATAGAAAATTGTGTTAGGGCGTTTACAGGTAAAGGCTCAACTGTAGGCTCGTTTTCTGTGAGATTCTGTAAAATTGTTTTGTTGACTAACATATAGTAAATTAATAAGTACATACAGGTTGTCCAGCTTCGACTATCCCATATTTTAGAGGGTGTTTGTCAGGTCAATACAAGCAAATAATGTCTTTAACATGTGCCCTATCTTGATTCGTTTTCTGTCTGTGTGTGTTTTTTACAAAAACTTGAATATCTCAAAAACCGTTTAACATACAATACTGAATCTTCGTATGAAGGTTAGTCTTACAAAGATACATATCATATAAAAAGTCTAAATGTATAAAATTATCAGTTTCAAAATAGCGGATGTTTAAAAATTTAAATGTCAAACATCAAAAAACTAAACTTTTTATCCAAAAATTTTAAGATTTTTTTTTTTTTTTTGAAAAAACAAATTTATAGATTTTGTTATGGAAAATTTAACGATATGCCATTTTAAAAGATCGGTCTATAAGTTAGAGAGAAGACTTATTATTTGTGACTTAAAGCATTGTTTTCTGTCACACTCTTTGCCCAGAAAATAATGCTTTCAGTCACAAAAATGTTTTCTCTGTTATTTGTCAACTGATATTTTGAATTTGGTATAGCGTAGTCTATAAATCAGGCGTCTTAACATTTTTGGTTATAAAGTTTAGGTCTTTTGATATTTGACTTTGAAAATTTTAAACAGCCACCATTTTGATTGAAACCGATAATTTTAGACATTTAGCCTTTGTACATAAAATGTATCTTTGTAGGGTTAATATCCCTACTAAAATTCAGTATCGTATGTCAAACGATTTTTTAGATATTCAAATGTTTGTGAAAAACACATACAGACTCAAAGACAGAAAACGAATCGAGAAAGGACATATGTTATATAGCGTTAGTTGCTTGTATTGACGTAACAAACAATCCTATTAAATATCCGACAGTCGAAGCATGACACCTTGTATATTACCTGTACTAAGTGAATGACGTTGAAATAGAACTTGAACAGGAAATAAAAGCCCCGTATTTTATATATCGCCAGGCGTGATGTAGGCAATCGAGGTACAGTGTGTGCTGCAGATATTGCCTACAGCGCCGTTAGATTCCGTCTAAGTGTTACCATTGATTATATAAACCTATATTGTTGTATAGAACTAATGGTTTTACTTATCGATTAGTGTAGTGTTAGACTCTGACGTTTTGATTTTTAATTATAATTAATCGATCGATTAACTAATTAATTGATTAATCCAATCATAATTATTTATGAATTACAATAAAGAAACTATGAGAAATATTAATGCAGTAAGTATACAAAGAATTTTTACTATAATATTTAATGTTTCACTAACCTTATACGAATAAAACAATAAGCAATTTTTTACCTCAATATGTATTAATCTTTTACAATTTTATAATTATTACCAAAAAAACAATTACATCCACCGTAATTATATTTATGAAACTATATTTATGAAACAATAGTTTCATAAAGATAGTTTAGAAATTTGGCAATAGTTTAAACGTTGTTTATCCTTATAATGTAACTTTGAAACTTTACTTTCATATTGTACTATTTTTTATTAACTTTTATTAAATAACACAACTCAACATTATAAACTTTTTATTTTTTATTTATTTGCAGCATTGTATGTATATTTGATATTCAAATTATATTAAATAATTTTAGAATTTCATTTACAAGTAAAAGTTACAATTTCTGTTAATTAAATAGTTTACTAGCAAATTTTAATTAAATTCCTTTATTGTGAATATAAAACCACCCCCAACTAGGGGATACCCTACATGCTTTTTGATCCCAGCATTGAGCTTTGGTCCGTTACTTCTAACCACGCCGTTGTGCTTAGCCTCACCTTCAAACAGCACAATCCCCTATTCGTTGCCCTTCAAAACAATAACAATAAGTGTGATTCAGTTTATATAATTTTGTTAACACCTTCCTTAACCGATCAGAGAAAAAAACCAAGTATACTGACCCTTATATTTTGTCAGATTTCATATTTTGTATCTACAGTTTTTCGTTTTTATCCAAACATGGTCAATTTTTGTCTTTATGCATAAAACCACCATCATGTTTTTATTGATAAAAGTAAACTTTTTTGACATTTTATCAATTTGAAATCAGGAGTTTCAGTCACGTATGGATTTGGATGTGTCATGAAGTACATCAAAGTTGAGTGAATGGTATCGTATTGCCGTAAATTTAATATTTAATCGTAATATGTATTAATTAAAATGGATCTGGTAAAAGGTAGGCGTGAATTAATTTTAGACGTGCTGTCAGTGAAAGACTGCTGGAACATCGAGTTTGTTCTCCATTTCCAGTTACTCTTTGTGCTTCAGGTATTCATTCAGACGTTAATTTGATCCTGTCTCCTGTTCTCACAAAAAGGACATTTATTGGCATGTACGAGTTTCGAAAATGTATTTAAATTCTCTAAAGGGAACTAAATATAAGCGATTTCTTTTGTTCCCCAAATAGTGTTGTTGGAGTAGTATGTGTGAAAATAGTTGCTTTCCAGGAATTTATTTTTAATTCTTGTGTTATACGTAAGGAAAGTAGCCGAGAAGTCAGTGATATGAAAGTTCAATTAGTATATATTTTTAATTTTTCAATATTTTTAATTTTTCTAGTTATGTTTTCTTTCCTTATTCTACCCATTCCTCATACACTATTGATCTGCACGGGGAACTTATTCAGACATAGTAAGGAGGCGAACCAGTACAGTAGAAGGTGCTAATTACTGATAACTCTTCCGGTCTAGGCCGGATTCGAACCAGCGCTATCTCTAACCCAAGGTCAAAGTCCTGACGCCTTAGACCACTCGGCCACCGGCTCGCCCAAAGGTAGTTTCAATAAGCAAGTAAAATACAATAATAAATAGAGAGTACAAATATAACAATTATGTCATGTCTACATTTGGCCACAGCCGAACATTGCTATTTTTATATTTTTAAAATAGACTATCAAAATATTTAGTAACTGCAAATAAATACTATTTCATTATATTTTCAATCACTAATGATGTAGTAAACTATAAATTATTGTTTTATATTATATTCTAACTCATTAGTAAGATGAGAACTCTAACACATCACTTGTCCCCACACATAAAAAACATCCCATTTTTCTCTGTAGGCTCATTAAACCAATGCCGAAAGTCACTTTTTTAACCATGGATAGTAATTTATATTATGTCTTTCAAAGCCAAACTACGAAGAGAAATTAAAAACCATACCAATAGACAATAGCTGTATAAAGAATAATCTACAGTACAACGCACTGTGTCGAGTACACAAGTAATGTATGATTTAGGTATAAACAAATTCTTACACCTTCTTGTCTCCTTAACAGTTTTTCATAGTTTTAATATTCCCAGTTGTTGTTTCTATACTAATATAAAATAATTGCAATCCTGACTTATTTGTTAGCGTTTCCTTTTAATAAACTAAGCATAACACAAAAGTAACCGTAGTTGGTTGTTATAAGTATAAAAATTATTATAAGACAAAGTATCCCCAACCTGAAAAAAAAAAACATTTTTACTTTTCATCCCTATTGCTACTCTATTAGTTACTATATTTTATAATTTCTTAGAACGAAGCCTAAGATAAAGTTCGTCCCAAGTTTGGTGCGGGACAAGCCTGTCAGCTGGGTCTCACTGACTTACCCTAAACTTAACAACAGCTATCTAGAACAAGGACGGACGTGTATTGATTTCAATATCAGAGAGACACGATAATGGAAAGTCACATGTTGCAGTATCTAGTCTGAATAATGCAAGATATAAACGACTAACCTTAAATTAAACTATTTTCAATAATTAATATACATAAGCGTTTTTTTAAAAAATACATGCAATATAAATAAACTATTTTTAATATTATTATTAGGCCTGATTGTTTTTAGTGGGAGATAACAAGATATTAATTTGAAATAACTATAAAAAGTTGTAGCACAACGAAATTCTAAAATTATTAGTTTGTATAGTTAAAACACATTTGTAATACAACAAACAGTTAGTAGATTGGTTGGACGGGCCCCTATAACTAGAGTTAGCTTTATATATTTCTACTTTTTTAGGATCTATTTTATAAAGATTCCTTATGGGTTAAGAATTGCCCATTTGGAGCCTCCATCACAAGACGAAATACACTTTTTTTTGCATAGTATCAATACCACTCAATACGTGGATGGATGGGAGGGTAGGTCAATACCACTGTGTGTGTATGGATGGGAGGGTAGGTCAATACCACTGTGTGTGTATGGATGGGAGGGTAGGTCAATACCACTGTGTGTGTGTATGGATGGGAGGGTAGGTCAATACCACTGTGTGTGTATGGATGGGAGGGTAGGTCAATACCACCGTGAGTGTGCGTATATGGGTGGGAGGGTAGGTCAATACCACCGTGAGTGTGCGTATATGGGTGGGAGGGTAGGTCAATACCACCGTGAGTGTGCGTATATGGGTGGGAGGGTAGGTCAATACCACCGTGAGTGTGCGTATATGGGTGGGAGGGTAGGTCAATACCACCGTGAGTGTGCGTATATGGGTGGGAGGGTAGGTCAATACCACCGTGAGTGTGCGTATATGGGTGGAAGGGTAGGTCAAAACCACCGTGAGTGTGCGTATATGGGTGGGAGGGTAGGTCAATACCACCGTGAGTGTGCGTATATGGGTTCAACGTGGGTTAATACCACTCTGTGTGTGTATGGATGGGAGGGTAGGTCAATACCACTGTGTGTGTATGGATGGGAGGGTAGGTCAAAACCACCGTGAGTGTATGGGTATATGGGTCCAATGTGGGTAAATACCACTGTGTGTGTGTATGGATGGGAGGGTAGGTCAATACCACCGTGAGTGTGCGTCTATGGGTACAATGTGGGTCAATACCACTGTGTGTGTATGGATGGGAGGGTAGGTCAAATCCACCGTGAGTGTGCGTATATGGGTCCAACGTGGGTCAATATCACTGTGTGTGTATGGATGGGAGGGTAGGTCAAAACCATCGTGAGTATGCGTATATGGGGTCCAATGTGGGTCAATACCACTGTGTGTGTATGGATGGGAGGGTAGGTCAAATCCACCGTGAGTATGCGTATATGGGGTCCAATGTGGGTCAATACCACTGTGTGTGTATGGGTGGGAGGGTAGGTCAATACCACCGTGAGTGTGCGTATATTGGTTTGTAAAATTGAGGAAATATATTCATTTATTCAATCTTATTCAATCTTAAAACACCTGCTGGGAGACCGAGCTTCGCTCAGTTGAATTTTGCAAACTGAAGAGGTAGCATCCATAACTCCTAGAGGATCCTAAGGATCGTTTATTGTTGCTATAACTTGTAGTTTATTTAAATTTTGTTTCGTAGGTTTTCCGCGTTTACCGTTGGCCCCTTCTGGAACTCGACTTCTTGGGAGAGCTCGGCCTACGGACTCGCCAAGATGCTCTACTACAGGCCCTTTGTGGAACTCGGCCTGCGGCTCTTGGGGGAAAGTTCGACCTGCAACCTCACTAAGGTACTCTGCTACAGGCTCATCTGTGGATTCTAAGGTCTCGCTAGGACGCTTAAGCAGTATGATAATGAAGTTTGGTTTTTGGGGCAGTGAAGCCCATAAACA
Organism: Stictocephala bisonia; assembly: GCA_035578905.1. Taxonomy (NCBI): domain Eukaryota; kingdom Metazoa; phylum Arthropoda; class Insecta; order Hemiptera; family Membracidae; genus Stictocephala; species Stictocephala bisonia. The sequence continues at coordinate 788,746 of JAQJVL010000108.1, forward strand.
TAATCTGTTCTCAAATCTGATGTGATATATTAATGAAGAAACGAATACCTTTAATTTGATACCCTACTTGGGTGTATTAGTTTAACATTACCAAATGTTAGGTTTTCAGCATTTTTTTTTTTATTTGGAGAGGGGGCAGAGCACTTAAATCAGAGGGCAGAAACAACTACCGAACTGGGAATCACAGGACGGTAGTCCACGAACGCTTGCCCTCACATGCAGGTGTTCGTTTTGTCAAAAAGTTGCCGGATTCAATTAAGAATTCCCCAACGCTCAAGACGTTAAAAACTCGCCTCAAACGCTGTTTAGCGTCTCATGCATTTTATAGTGTGGACGAGTTTATGGCATACAACTGGGAGACCGCATAATCAGAAGACTGACAACTGGTGTCGGAAATGGGGATTTGGTATGAGTGACTGTGCTATGAGTGCAACCGTAAATTATGTATGTTTTTGCAGAGGCTTTAATGTGCGATGTATGTTTTAGAGTTTTATATAGGGATGACGTTTGCTATACATTTTTGTAATGCCATTGCAAATAAATATTTGATTTGATTTGAAATGTTGTCTCTTACAACATTTAATGGTATAATGTGATTTAGGAGATAAATACATATAGTTTGATATCCCAATTTCTACTATATTGTAGTAGAATATTGTAGATATTGGTTACATTTGTAGCCAAATTTTGAACCAGTCATATTTTATTTACTGGCAGTATAAATACCTAAATGGTAAATGCAGTTAAATTAACGCTGTTAATTAACAATAATATTCATGAGTTCGTATCAAATACTATAAATAATGCAAGAAGCCAATATCACGATGAATGTTACCAGACACATATCACGTTAATTTAAAACAACATAGATCACGTGATAGAGTAGTTAGTATAATTATAATCTAACCTAACAACTTTCTTGTGGTTTAGTCTAATAGGTTTAAGTGTGTAATCAGCTGATTCGAAATAGTTAAGTTATCATCTTTTTATTTTATCAGATGTATTATAATTGTTTACTTTTAAATTATTCAATTTTAATTACTAACTTATACACTTAGCCCATAAATATTCATTATTGAATATGAATGTTAATAAGTTTCTTTATTTTACAACTTATAATATGTTCTGTAATATCTGTCTTTCGTAAACAACTTCCATTGTTTTAATAGAGATTAAATTTTACTCGAATAAAAATACAGTACTTTGTATTGTTTAAATAGTTTAGATTGAAAATATTTTTGCTTCGTGTAGGCTAGTAAAACAAAACAAGGAAATTATGCTGCTTACACATTTAGTAGCAAACCAGGTCTTATCTTTCATGAGATTTCTTTATCGTTTCCAAACACTTACATAATATGTACATATTGTTTGGAATTCGAATAAGTGGCAAGTTTTTTTACTTTGATACTAGTACAATTATTTACCTTAATGTTGATGGTACAAGTCATATTCACTAAGTAGATATGTCTACAAAAACACATCGTAAGTTGATTACGTCCTACTCACTTCACACGCCCGTTGTGACAAGAAAACTGGAAATAAAAACGAGACGACAGGTAGGTTTTTTGGTTTGAGACTTGAGTGTATACAATCAGCTGATTGCAAATCATGATCAGCTGTTATTCTCGTCAACTGATTTCATTTTAATTAGCTTCCATCCTTTATCATTAATACGTTCAAGAACTTAACCTGTTTTCATAAAAGATGCTTAACCCATTTAGATTAATTTAAAATGATCCTATTACGTAATCTACGAAAAAAATCAACCCCTTTATTTAAATTTCGACTTATCGTTTAGTAACACGTAAAATTAGTATAAAATAAAAACTGTGTTCCTAATCTTAACATGATTTTTTCCTGGTGTTTTCAAAATTAGAACAATACTTTACTCACTAGAAACTAATATCATCTTGATATGCAAAAACTGTGAGTTATCGTAGTAACAGAAAATGTTTTCTAATGTAATATCATATGTTATAGTATGTAAAATTATATAAAGAACTATGACGTCGATATTTTTAAATAACATACTTGGTTACTTAGTAAATTAACTAACATACTTGGGTACGTAGTTGTTTAACTAACATAATTAAGAACTTAGTAATTTAACTAACATACTTGAGTACGTAGTAGTTTAACTAACATAATTGAGAACTTAGTAATTTAACTAAAATACTTGGGTACGTAGTAGTTTAACTAACATACTTGGGTGCGTAGTAGTTTAACTAACATAATTGGGTACTTAGTAATTTAACTAACATACTTGGGTACTTAGTAGTTTAACTAACATACTTGGGTACGTAGTAGTTTAACTAACATACTTGGGTACGTAGTAGTTTAACTAACATACTTGGGTACGTAGTAGTTTAACTAACATAATTGAGAACTTAATAATTTAACTAACATACTTGGGTACGTAGTAGTTTAACTAACATACTTGGGTACCTAGTAGTTTAACTTACATACTTGGGTACTTAGTAGATTAACTTACATACTTGGGTACCTAGAAGTTTAACTAACATACTTGGGTACTTAGTAGTTTAACTAACATACTTGGGTATCTAGTAGTTTAACTAACATACTTGGGTACGTAGTAGTTTAACTAACATACTTGGGTACGTAGTAGTTTAACTAACATACTTGGGTACGTAGTAGTTTAACTAACATACTTGGGTACTTAGTAGTTTAACTAACATACTTGGGTACTTAGTAGTTTAACTAACATACTTGGGTACTTAGTAGTTTAACTAACATACTTGGATACTTAGTAGTTTAACTAACATACTTGGGTACTTAGTAGTTTAACTAACATACTTGGGTATCTAGTAGTTTAACTAACATACTTGGGTACGTAGTAGTTTAACTAACATATTTGGGTACCTACTAGTTTAACTAACATACTTGGGTACTTAGTAGTTTAACTAACATACTTGGGTACTTAGTAGTTTAACTAACATACTTGGATACTTAGTAGTTTAACTAACATACTTGGGTACGTAGTAGTTTAACTAACATACTTGGGTACTTAGTAGTTTAACTAACATACTTGGGTACGTAGTAGTTTAACTAACATACTTGGGTACTTAGTAGTTTAACTAACATACTTGGATACTTAGTAGTTTAACTAACATACTTGGGTACGTAGTAGTTTAACTAACATATTTGGGTACCTACTAGTTTAACTAACATACTTGGGTACTTAGTAGTTTAACTAACATACTTGGGTACGTAGTAGTTTAACTAACATACTTGGGTACTTAGTAGTTTAACTAACATACTTGGGTACGTAGTAGTTTAACTAACATACTTGGGTACCTAGTAGTTTAACTAACATACTTGGGTACGTAGTAGTTTAACTAACATATTTGGGTACCTAGTAGTTTAACTAACATACTTGGGTACGTAGTAGTTTAACTAACATACTTGGGTACCTAGTAGTTTAACTAACGTACTTGGATACGTAGTAGTTTAACTAACATACTTGGGTACCAAGTAGTTTAACTACATACTTGGGTACCTTGTAGTTTAACTAACATACTCGGGTACTTAGTAGTTTAACTAACATACTTGGGTACTTAGTAGTTTAACTAACATACTCGGGTACTTAGTAGTTTAACTAACATACTTGGGTACTTAGTAGTTTAACTAACATACTCGGGTACTTAGTAGTTTAACTAACATACTCGGGTACTTAGTAGTTTAACTAACATACTTGGGTACTTAGTAGTTTAACTAACATACTCGGGTACTTAGTAGTTTAACTAACATACTCGGGTACTTAGTAGTTTAACTAACATACTCGGGTACTTAGTAGTTTAACTAACATACTTGGGTACTTAGTAGTTTAACTAACATACTCTGGGTACTTAGTAGTTTAACTAACATACTCGGGTACTTAGTAGTTTAACTAACGTACTTGGGTACTTAGTAGTTTAACTAACATACTCGGGTACTTAGTAGTTTAACTAACATACTCGGGTACTTAGTAGTTTAACTAACATACTCGGGTACTTAGTAGTTTAACTAACATACTTGGGTATCTAGTAGTTTAACTAACATACTTGGGTACCTAGTAGTTTAACTAACATACTTGGGTACTTAGTAGTTTAACTAACATACTTGGGTACTTAGTAGTTTAACTAACATACTTGGGTACTTAGTAGTTTAACTAACATACCTTGGTACTTAGTAGTTAAACTAACATACTTGGTTACCAAGTAGTTTAAATAACATACTTGGGTACCTAGTAGTTTAACTAACATACTTGGGTACGTAGTAGTTTAACTAACATACTTGGGTACGTAGTAGTTTAACTAACATACTTGGGTACCTAGTAGTTTAACTAACATACTTGGGTACGTAGTAGTTTAACTAACATACTTGGGTACCTAGTAGTTTAACTAACATACTTGGGTACGTAGTAGTTTAACTAACATACTTGGGTACGTAGTAGTTTAACTAACATACTTGGGTACTAGTAGTTTAACTAACATACTTGGGTACGTAGTAGTTTAACTAACATACTTGGGTACCTAGTAGTTTAACTAACATACTTGGGTACGTAGTAGTTTAACTAACATACTTGGGTACCTAGTAGTTTAACTAACATACTTGGGTACGTAGTAGTTTAACTAACATACTTGGGTACGTAGTAGTTTAACTAACATACTTGGGTACCTAGTAGTTTAACTAACATACTTGGGTACGTAGTAGTTTAACTAACATACTTGGTTACCAAGTAGTTTAAATAACATACTTGGGTACCTAGTAGTTTAACTAACATACTTGGGTACGTAGTAGTTTAACTAACATACTTGGGTACCTAGTAGTTTAACTAACATACTTGGGTACGTAGTAGTTTAACTAACATACTTGGGTACGTAGTAGTTTAACTAACATACTTGGGTACCTAGTAGTTTAACTAACATACTTGGGTACGTAGTAGTTTAACTAACATACTTGGGTACCTAGTAGTTTAACTAACATACTTGGGTACGTAGTAGTTTAACTAACATACTTGGGTACGTAGTAGTTTAACTAACATACTTGGGTACCTAGTAGTTTAATTAACATACTTGGGTACGTAGTAGTTTAACTAACATACTTGGGTACGTAGTAGTTTAACTTACATACTTGGGTACGTAGTAGTTTAACTAACATACTTGGGTACCTAGTAGTTTAATTAACATACTTGGGTACCTAGTAGTTTAACTTACATACTTGGGTACGTAGTAGTTTAACTAACATACTTGGGTACCTAGTAGTTTAATTAACATACTTGGGTACGTAGTAGTTTAACTAACATACTTGGGTACGTAGTAGTTTAATTAACATACTTGGGTATCTAGTAGTTTAACTTACATACTTGGGTACTTAGTAGTTTAACTAACATACTTGGGTACGTAGTAGTTTAACTAACATACTTGGATACCTAGTAGTTTAACTAACATACTTGGGTACGTAGTACTTTAACTAACATACTTGGGTACGTAGTAGTTTAACTAACATACTTGGGTACGTAGTAGTTTAACTAACATACTTGGGTACTTAGTAGTTTAACTAACATACTTGGGTACCTAGTAGTTTAACTAACATACTTGGGTACTTAGTAGTTTAACTAACATACTTGGGTACTTAGTAGTTTAACTAACATACTTGGGTACGTAGTAGTTTAACTAACATACTTGGGTACCAAGTAGTTTAACTAACATACTTGGATACCTAGTAGTTTAACTAACATACTTGGGTACTTAGTAGTTTAACTAACATACTTGGGTACTTAGTAGTTTAATTAACATACTTGGGTACTAGTAGTTTAACTAACATACTTGGGTACGTAGTAGTTTAACTAACATACTTGGGTACTTAGTAGTTTAACTAACATACTTGGGTACTTAGTAGTTTAACTAACATACTTGGGTACTTAGTAGTTTAACTAACATACTTGGGTACCTAGAAGTTTAACTAACATACTTGGGTACTTAGTAGATTAACTAACATACTTGGGTACTTAGTAGTTTAACTAACATACTTGGGTACCTAGTAGTTTAACTAACATACTTGGGTACCTAGTAGTTTAACTAACATACTTGGGTACCTAGTAGTTTAACTAACATACTTGGGTACTTAGTAGTTTAACTAACATACTTGGGTACCTAGTAGTTTAACTAACATACTTGGGTACTTAGTAGTTTAACTAACATACTTGGGTACCTAGTAGTTTAACTAACATACTTGGGTACTTAGTAGTTTAACTAACATACTTGGGTACCTAGCAGTTTAACTAACATACTTGGGTACTTAGTAGTTTAACTAACATACTTGGGTACCAAGTAGTTTAACTAACATACTTGGGTACCTAGCAGTTTAACTTACATACTTGGGTACGTAGTAGTTTAACTAACATACTTGGGTACCTAGTAGTTTAACTAACATACTTGGGTACTTAGTAGTTTAACTAACATACTTGGGTACCTAGCAGTTTAACTTACATACTTGGGTACGTAGTAGTTTAACTAACATACTTGGGTACCTAGCAGTTTAACTTACATACTTGGGTACTTAGTAGTTTAACTAACATACTTGGGTACCAAGTAGTTTAACTAACATACTTGGGTACCTAGCAGTTTAACTAACATACTTGGGTACCTAGTAGTTTAACTAACATACTTGGGTACCTAGTAGTTTAACTAACATACTTGGGTACTTAGTAGTTTAACTAACATACTTGGGTACCTAGTAGTTTAACTAACATACTTGGGTACCTAGTAGTTTAACTAACATACTTGGGTACGTAGTAGTTTAACTAACATACTTGGGTACCTAGTAGTTTAACTAACATACTTGGGTACGTAGTAGTTTAACTAACATACTTGGGTACCTAGTAGTTTAACTAACATACTTGGGTACTTAGTAGTTTAACTAACATACTTGGGTACTTAGTAGTTTAACTAACATACTTGGGTACCTAGTAGTTTAACTAACATACTTGGGTACGTAGTAGTTTAACTAACATACTTGGGTACCTAGTAGTTTAACTAACATACTTGGGTACTTAGTAGTTTAACTAACATACTTGGGTACCTAGTAGTTTAACTAACATACTTGGGTACGTAGTAGTTTAACTAACATACTTGGGTACGTAGTAGTTTAACTAACATACTTGGGTACGTAGTAGTTTAACTAACATACTTGGGTACGTAGTAGTTTAACTAACATACTTGGGTACGTAGTAGTTTAACTAACATACTTGGGTACGTAGTAGTTTAACTAACATACTTGGGTACGTAGTAGTTTAACTAACATACTTGGGTACGTAGTAGTTTAACTAACATACTTGGGTACGTAGTAGTTTAACTAACATACTTGGGTACGTAGTAGTTTAACTAACATACTTGGGTACCTAGTAGTTTAACTAACATACTTGGGTACGTAGTAGTTTAACTAACATACTTGGGTACGTAGTAGTTTAACTAACATACTTGGGTACGTAGTAGTTTAACTAACATACTTGGGTACGTAGTAGTTTAACTAACATACTTGGGTACGTAGTAGTTTAACTAACATACTTGGGTACGTAGTAGTTTAACTAACATACTTGGGTACGTAGTAGTTTAACTAACATACTTGGGTACCTAGTAGTTTAACTAACATACTTGGGTACGTAGTAGTTTAACTAACATACTTGGGTACGTAGTAGTTTAACTAACATACTTGGGTACGTAGTAGTTTAACTAACATACTTGGGTACCTAGTAGTTTAACTAACATACTTGGGTACCTAGTAGTTTAACTAACATACTTGGGTACGTAGTAGTTTAACTAACATACTTGGATACCTAGTAGTTTAACTAACATACTTGGGTACGTAGTACTTTAACTAACATACTTGGGTACCTAGTAGTTTAACTAACATACTTGGGTATCTAGTAGTTTAACTAACATACTTGGGTACCTAGCAGTTTGACTAACATACTTGGGTACCTAGTAGTTTAACTAACATACTTGGGTATCTAGTAGTTTAACTAACATACTTGGGTACCTAGTAGTTTAACTAACATACTTGGGTACCTAGCAGTTTGACTAACATACTTGGGTACCTAGTAGTTTAACTAACATACTTGGGTACTAGTAGTTTAACTAACATACTTGGGTACCTAGTAGTTTAACTAACATACTTGGGTACCTAGTAGTTTAACTAACATACTTGGGTACCTAGTAGTTTAACTAACATACTTGGGTACCTAGTAGTTTAACTAACATACTTGGGTACCTAGTAGTTTAACTAACATACTTGGGTACCTAGTAGTTTAACTAACATACTTGGGTACTAGTAGTTTAACTAACATACTTGGGTACCTAGTAGTTTAACTAACATACTTGGGTACTTAGTAGTTTAACTAACATACTTGGGTACCTAGTAGTTTAACTAACATACTTGGGTACCTAGTAGTTTAACTAACATACTTGGGTACCTAGTAGTTTAACTAACATACTTGGGTACTTAGTAGTTTAACTAACATACTTGGGTACTTAGTAGTTTAACTAACATACTTGGGTACCTAGTAGTTTAACTAACATACTTGGGTACCTAGTAGTTTAACTAACATACTTGGGTACCTAGTAGTTTAACTAACATACTTGGGTACCTAGTAGTTTAACTAACATACTTGGGTACCTAGTAGTTTAACTAACATACTTGGGTACCTAGTAGTTTAACTAACATACTTGGGTACTAGTAGTTTAACTAACATACTTGGGTACCTAGTAGTTTAACTAACATACTTGGGTACCTAGTAGTTTAACTAACATACTTGGGTACCTAGTAGTTTAACTAACATACTTGGGTACCTAGTAGTTTAACTAACATACTTGGGTACCTAGTAGTTTAACTAACATACTTGGGTACCTAGTAGTTTAACTAACATACTTGGGTACCTTAGTAGTTTAACTAACATACTTGGGTACTTAGTAGTTTAACTAACATACTTGGGTACCTAGTAGTTTAACTAACATACTTGGGTACCTAGTAGTTTAACTAACATACTTGGGTACCTAGTAGTTTAACTAACATACTTGGGTACCTAGTAGTTTAACTAACATACTTGGGTACCTAGTAGTTTAACTAACATACTTGGGTACCTAGTAGTTTAACTAACATACTTGGGTACTAGTAGTTTAACTAACATACTTGGGTACCTAGTAGTTTAACTAACATACTTGGGTACCTAGTAGTTTAACTAACATACTTGGGTACCTTAGTAGTTTAACTAACATACTTGGGTACCTAGTAGTTTAACTAACATACTTGGGTACCTAGTAGTTTAACTAACATACTTGGGTACCTAGTAGTTTAACTAACATACTTGGGTACCTAGTAGTTTAACTAACATACTTGGGTACCTAGTAGTTTAACTAACATACTTGGGTACCTAGTAGTTTAACTAACATACTTGGGTACTAGTAGTTTAACTAACATACTTGGGTACCTAGTAGTTTAACTAACATACTTGGGTACCTAGTAGTTTAACTAACATACTTGGGTACCTTAGTAGTTTAACTAACATACTTGGGTACTTAGTAGTTTAACTAACATACTTGGGTACCTAGTAGTTTAACTAACATACTTGGGTACCTAGTAGTTTAACTAACATACTTGGGTACCTAGTAGTTTAACTAACATACTTGGGTACCTAGTAGTTTAACTAACATACTTGGGTACCTAGTAGTTTAACTAACATACTTGGGTACCTAGTAGTTTAACTAACATACTTGGGTACTTAGTAGTTTAACTAACATACTTGGGTACCTAGTAGTTTAACTAACATACTTGGGTACCTAGTAGTTTAACTAACATACTTGGGTACCTAGTAGTTTAACTAACATACTTGGGTACTTAGTAGTTTAACTAACATACTTGGGTACTTAGTAGTTTAACTAACATACTTGGGTACCTAGTAGTTTAACTAACATACTTGGGTACCTAGTAGTTTAACTAACATACTTGGGTACCTAGTAGTTTAACTAACATACTTGGGTACTTAGTAGTTTAACTAACATACTTGGGTACCTAGTAGTTTAACTAACATACTTGGGTACCTAGTAGTTTAACTAACATACTTGGGTACCTAGTAGTTTAACTAACATACTTGGGTACCTAGTAGTTTAACTAACATACTTGGGTACCTAGTAGTTTAACTAACATACTTGGGTACCTAGTAGTTTAACTAACATACTTGGGTACCTAGTAGTTTAACTAACATACTTGGGTACCTAGTAGTTTAACTAACATACTTGGGTACCTAGTAGTTTAACTAACATACTTGGGTACCTAGTAGTTTAACTAACATACTTGGGTACCTAGTAGTTTAACTAACATACTTGGGTACTTAGTAGTTTAACTAACATACTTGGGTACTTAGTAGTTTAACTAACATACTTGGGTACCTAGTAGTTTAACTAACATACTTGGGTACCTAGTAGTTTAACTAACATACTTGGGTACTAGTAGTTTAACTAACATACTTGGTTACCAAGTAGTTTAAATAACATACTTGGGTACCTAGTAGTTTAACTAACATACTTGTGTACCTAGTAGTTTAACTAACATACTTGGGTACCTAGTAGTTTAACTAACATACTTGGGTACTTAGTAGTTTAACTAACATACTTGTGTACCTAGTAGTTTAACTAACATACTTGGGTACCTAGTAGTTTAACTAACATACTTGTGTACCTAGTAGTTTAACTAACATACTTGGGTACTTAGTAGTTTAACTAACATACTTGGGTACCTAGTAGTTTAACTAACATACTTGTGTACCTAGTAGTTTAACTAACATACTTGGGTACCTAGTAGTTTAACTAACATACTTGGGTACCTAGTAGTTTAACTAACATACTTGGGTACTTAGTAGTTTAACTAACATACTTGGGTACTTAGTAGTTTAACTAACATACTTGGGTACCTAGTAGTTTAACTAACATACTTGGGTACTTAGTAGTTTAATTAACATACTTGGGTACTGAGTAGTTTAATTAACATACTTGGGTACTAGTAGTTTAACTAACATACTTGGGTACTAGTAGTTTAACTAACATACTTGGGTACCTAGTAGTTTAACTAACATACTTGGGTACTTAGTAGTTTAACTAACATACTTGGGTACCTAGTAGTTTAACTAACATACTTGGGTACCTAGTAGTTTAACTAACATACTTGGGTACTTAGTAGTTTAACTAACATACTTGGGTACCTAGTAGTTTAACTAACATACTTGGGTACGTAGTAGTTTAACTAACATACTTGGGTACGTAGTAGTTTAACTAACATACTTGGGTACGTAGTAGTTTAACTAACATACTTGGGTACCTAGTAGTTTAACTAACATACTTGGGTACGTAGTAGTTTAACTAACATACTTGGGTACGTAGTAGTTTAACTAACATACTTGGGTACGTAGTAGTTTAACTAACATACTTGGGTACCTAGTAGTTTAACTAACATACTTGGGTACGTAGTAGTTTAACTAACATACTTGGGTACGTAGTAGTTTAACTAACATACTTGGGTACGTAGTAGTTTAACTAACATACTTGGGTACCTAGTAGTTTAACTAACATACTTGGGTACGTAGTAGTTTAACTAACATACTTGGGTACCTAGTAGTTTAACTAACATACTTGGGTACCTAGTAGTTTAACTAACATACTTGGGTACCTAGTAGTTTAACTAACATACTTGGGTACGTAGTAGTTTAACTAACATACTTGGGTACGTAGTAGTTTAACTAACATACTTGGGTACGTAGTAGTTTAACTAACATACTTGGGTACGTAGTAGTTTAACTAACATACTTGGGTACGTAGTAGTTTAACTAACATACTTGGGTACCTAGTAGTTTAACTAACATACTTGGGTACCTTAGTAGTTTAACTAACATACTTGGGTACCTAGTAGTTTAACTAACATACTTGGGTACGTAGTAGTTTAACTAACATACTTGGGTACGTAGTAGTTTAACTAACATACTTGGGTACCTAGTAGTTTAACTAACATACTTGGGTACGTAGTAGTTTAACTAACATACTTGGGTACGTAGTAGTTTAACTAACATACTTGGGTACGTAGTAGTTTAACTAACATACTTGGGTACCTAGTAGTTTAACTAACATACTTGGGTACGTAGTAGTTTAACTAACATACTTGGGTACGTAGTAGTTTAACTAACATACTTGGGTACGTAGTAGTTTAACTAACATACTTGGGTACCTAGTAGTTTAACTAACATACTTGGGTACGTAGTAGTTTAACTAACATACTTGGGTACGTAGTAGTTTAACTAACATACTTGGGTACGTAGTAGTTTAACTAACATACTTGGGTACGTAGTAGTTTAACTAACATACTTGGGTACGTAGTAGTTTAACTAACATACTTGGGTACGTAGTAGTTTAACTAACATACTTGGGTACGTAGTAGTTTAACTAACATACTTGGGTACTAGTAGTTTAACTAACATACTTGGGTACCTAGTAGTTTAACTAACATACTTGGGTACGTAGTAGTTTAACTAACATACTTGGGTACCTAGTAGTTTAACTAACATACTTGGGTACGTAGTAGTTTAACTAACATACTTGGGTACCTAGTAGTTTAACTAACATACTTGGGTACGTAGTAGTTTAACTAACATACTTGGGTACCTAGTAGTTTAACTAACATACTTGGGTACGTAGTAGTTTAACTAACATACTTGGGTACCTAGTAGTTTAACTAACATACTTGGGTACCTAGTAGTTTAACTAACATACTTGGGTACCTAGTAGTTTAACTAACATACTTGGGTACCTAGTAGTTTAACTAACATACTTGGGTACCTAGTAGTTTAACTAACATACTTGGGTACCTAGTAGTTTAACTAACATACTTGGGTACCTAGTAGTTTAACTAACATACTTGGGTACTTAGTAGTTTAACTAACATACTTGTGTACCTAGTAGTTTAACTGACATACTTGTGTACCTAGCAGTTTAACTAACATACTTGTGTACCTAGTAGTTTAACTGACATACTTGTGTACCTAGCAGTTTAACTGACATACTTGTGTACCTAGTAGTTTAACTAACATACTTGTGTACCTAGTAGTTTAACTAACATACTTGTGTACCTAGTAGTTTAACTAACATACTTGTGTACCTAGTAGTTTAACTAACATACTTGTGTACCTAGTAGTTTAACTAACATACTTGGGTACCTAGTAGTTTAACTAACATACTTGGGTACTTAGTAGTTTAACTAACATACTTGGGTACCTAGTAGTTTAACTAACATACTTGGGTACCTAGTAGTTTAACTAACATACTTGGGTACCTAGTAGTTTAACTAACATACTTGGGTACCTAGTAGTTTAACTAACATACTTGGGTACCTAGTAGTTTAACTAACATACTTGGGTACCTAGTAGTTTAACTAACATACTTGGGTACTAGTAGTTTAACTAACATACTTGTGTACCTAGTAGTTTAACTAACATACTTGTGTACCTAGTAGTTTAACTAACATACTTGTGTACCTAGTAGTTTAACTAACATACTTGGGTACTAGTAGTTTAACTAACATACTTGGGTACCTAGTAGTTTAACTAACATACTTGGGTACCTAGTAGTTTAACTAACATACTTGGGTACCTAGTAGTTTAACTAACATACTTGGGTACCTAGTAGTTTAACTAACATACTTGGGTACCTAGTAGTTTAACTAACATACTTGGGTACCTAGTAGTTTAACTAACATACTTGGGTACCTAGTAGTTTAACTAACATACTTGGGTACCTAGTAGTTTAACTAACATACTTGGGTACCTAGTAGTTTAACTAACATACTTGGGTACTTAGTAGTTTAACTAACATACTTGGGTACCTAGTAGTTTAACTAACATACTTGGGTACCTAGTAGTTTAACTAACATACTTGGGTACCTAGTAGTTTAACTAACATACTTGGGTACCTAGTAGTTTAACTAACATACTTGGGTACCTAGTAGTTTAACTAACATACTTGGGTACCTAGTAGTTTAACTAACATACTTGGGTACCTAGTAGTTTAACTAACATACTTGTGTACCTAGTAGTTTAACTAACATACTTGGGTACTTAGTAGTTTAACTAACATACTTGGGTACCTAGTAGTTTAACTAACATACTTGGGTACCTAGTAGTTTAACTAACATACTTGGGTACCTAGTAGTTTAACTAACATACTTGGGTACCTAGTAGTTTAACTAACATACTTGGGTACTAGTAGTTTAACTAACATACTTGGGTACCTAGTAGTTTAACTAACATACTTGGGTACCTAGTAGTTTAACTAACATACTTGGGTACCTAGTAGTTTAACTAACATACTTGGGTACCTAGTAGTTTAACTAACATACTTGGGTACCTAGTAGTTTAACTAACATACTTGGGTACCTAGTAGTTTAACTAACATACTTGGGTACCTAGTAGTTTAACTAACATACTTGGGTACCTAGTAGTTTAACTAACATACTTGGGTACCTAGTAGTTTAACTAACATACTTGGGTACCTAGTAGTTTAACTAACATACTTGGGTACCTAGTAGTTTAACTAACATACTTGGGTACCTAGTAGTTTAACTAACATACTTGGGTACCTAGTAGTTTAACTAACATACTTGGGTACTTAGTAGTTTAACTAACATACTTGGGTACCTTAGTAGTTTAACTAACATACTTGGGTACCTAGTAGTTTAACTAACATACTTGGGTACCTAGTAGTTTAACTAACATACTTGGGTACCTAGTAGTTTAACTAACATACTTGGGTACCTAGTAGTTTAACTAACATACTTGGGTACTTAGTAGTTTAACTAACATACTTGGGTACCTAGTAGTTTAACTAACATACTTGGGTACCTAGTAGTTTAACTAACATACTTGGGTACCTAGTAGTTTAACTAACATACTTGTGTACCTAGTAGTTTAACTAACATACTTGGGTACCTAGTAGTTTAACTAACATACTTGGGTACCTAGTAGTTTAACTAACATACTTGGGTACCTAGTAGTTTAACTAACATACTTGGGTACTTAGTAGTTTAACTAACATACTTGGGTACTAGTAGTTTAACTAACATACTTGGGTACCTAGTAGTTTAACTAACATACTTGGGTACTTAGTAGTTTAACTAACATACTTGGGTACCTAGTAGTTTAACTAACATACTTGGGTACCTAGTAGTTTAACTAACATACTTGGGTACCTAGTAGTTTAACTAACATACTTGGGTACTTAGTAGTTTAACTAACATACTTGGGTACCTAGTAGTTTAACTAACATACTTGGGTACTTAGTAGTTTAACTAACATACTTGGATACCTAGTAGTTTAACTAACATACTTGGGTACCTAGTAGTTTAACTAACATACTTGGGTACCTAGTAGTTTAACTAACATACTTGGGTACCTAGCAGTTTAACTAACATACTTGGGTACTTAGTAGTTTAACTAACATACTTGGGTACCTAGCAGTTTAACTAACATACTTGGGTACTTAGTAGTTTAACTAACATACTTGGGTACTTAGTAGTTTAACTAACATACTTGGGTACTTAGTAGTTTAACTAACATACTTGGGTACCAAGTAGTTTAACTAACATACTTGGTTACTTAGTAGTTTAACTAACATACTTGGGTACTTAGTAGTTTAACTAACATACTTGGGTACTTAGGAGTTTAACTAACATACTTGGGTACTTAGTAGTTTAACTAACATACTTGGGTACTTAGTAGTTTAACTAACATACTTGGGTACTTAGTAGTTTAACTAACATACTTGGGTACTTAGTAGTTTAACTAACATACTTGGGTACTTAGTAGTTTAACTAACATACTTGGGTACCTAGCAGTTTAACTAACATACTTGGGTACTTAGTAGTTTAACTAACATACTTGGGTACCTAGCAGTTTAACTAACATACTTGGGTACTTAGTAGTTTAACTAACATACTTGGGTACCTAGCAGTTTAACTAACATACTTGGGTACTTAGTAGTTTAACTAACATACTTGGGTACCTAGCAGTTTAACTAACATACTTGGGTACTTAGTAGTTTAACTAACATACTTGGGTACCTAGTAGTTTAACTAACATACTTGGGTACCTAGCAGTTTAACTAACATACTTGGGTACTTAGTAGTTTAACTAACATACTTGGGTACCTAGTAGTTTAACTAACATACTTGGGTACCTAGTAGTTTAACTAACATACTTGGGTACCTAGTAGTTTAACTAACATACTTGGGTACCTAGTAGTTTAACTAACATACTTGGGTACTAGTAGTTTAACTAACATACTTGGGTACCTAGTAGTTTAACTAACATACTTGGGTACTTAGTAGTTTAACTAACATACTTGGGTACTTAGTAGTTTAACTAACATACTTGGGTACCTAGTAGTTTAACTAACATACTTGGGTACTTAGTAGTTTAACTAACATACTTGGGTACTTAGTAGTTTAACTAACATACTTGGGTACCTAGCAGTTTAACTAACATACTTGGGTACCTAGTAGTTTAACTAACATACTTGTGTACCTAGTAGTTTAACTAACATACTTGGGTACCTAGCAGTTTAACTAACATACTTGGGTACCTAGTAGTTTAACTAACATACTTGGGTATCTAGTAGTTTAACTAACATACTTGGGTACCTAGTAGTTTAACTAACATACTTGGGTACCTAGTAGTTTAACTAACATACTTGGGTACCTAGTAGTTTAACTAACATACTTGTGTACCTAGCAGTTTAACTAACATACTTGGGTACCTAGCAGTTTAACTAACATACTTGGGTACTTAGTAGTTTAATTAACATACTTGGGTACTTAGTAGTTTAACTAACATACTTGGGTATCTAGTAGTTTAACTAACATACTTGGGTACCTAGTAGTTTAACTAACATACTTGGGTATCTAGTAGTTTAACTAACATACTTGGGTACCTAGCAGTTTAACTAACATACTTGGGTACCTAGTAGTTTAACTAACATACTTGTGTACCTAGCAGTTTAACTAACATACTTGGGTACCTAGCAGTTTAACTAACATACTTGGGTACTAAGTAGTTTAACTAACATACTTGAGTACCTAGCAGTTTTACTAACATACTTGGGTACCTAGCAGTTTAACTAACATACTTGGGTACTTAGTAGTTTAACTAACATACTTGGGTACCTAGCAGTTTAACTAACATACTTGGGTACCTAGCAGTTTAACTAACATACTTGGGTACTTAGTAGTTTAACTAACATACTTGGGTACCTAGCAGTTTAACTAACATACTTGGGTACTTAGCAGTTTAACTAACATACTTGGGTACTTAGTAGTTTAACTAACATACTTGGGTACCTAGCAGTTTAACTAACATACTTGGGTACGTAGTACTTTAACCAACATACTTGGGTACTTAGTAGTTTAACTAACATACTTGGGTATCTAGTAGTTTAACTAACATACTTGGGTATCTAGTAGTTTAACTAACATACTTGGGTACCTAGCAGTTTAACTAACATACTTGGGTACTTAGTAGTTTAACTAACATAGTTGGTTACCTAGTAGTTTAACTAACATACTTGGGTACCTAGTAGTTTAACTAACATACTTGGGTACTTAGTAGTTTAACTAACATACTTGGGTACCTAGTAGTTTAACTAACATACTTGGGTACGTAGTAGTTTAACTAACATACTTGGGTACGTAGTAGTTTAACTAACATACTTGGGTACGTAGTAGTTTAACTAACATACTTGGGTACCTAGTAGTTTAACTAACATACTTGGGTACGTAGTAGTTTAACTAACATACTTGGGTACTAGTAGTTTAACTAACATACTTGGGTACGTAGTAGTTTAACTAACATACTTGGGTACCTAGTAGTTTAACTAACATACTTGGGTACGTAGTAGTTTAACTAACATACTTGGGTACGTAGTAGTTTAACTAACATACTTGGGTACGTAGTAGTTTAACTAACATACTTGGGTACCTAGTAGTTTAACTAACATACTTGGGTACGTAGTAGTTTAACTAACATACTTGGGTACGTAGTAGTTTAACTAACATACTTGGTTACCAAGAAGTTTAAATAACATACTTGGGTACCTAGTAGTTTAACTAACATACTTGGGTACGTAGTAGTTTAACTAACATACTTGGGTACGTAGTAGTTTAACTAACATACTTGGGTACGTAGTAGTTTAACTAACATACTTGGGTACGTAGTAGTTTAACTAACATACTTGGGTACGTAGTAGTTTAACTAACATACTTGGGTACGTAGTAGTTTAACTAACATACTTGGGTACCTAGTAGTTTAACTAACATACTTGGGTACTTAGTAGTTTAACTAACATACTTGGGTACCTAGTAGTTTAACTAACATACTTGGGTACGTAGTAGTTTAACTAACATACTTGGGTACGTAGTAGTTTAACTAACATACTTGGGTACCTAGTAGTTTAACTAACATACTTGGGTACGTAGTAGTTTAACTAACATACTTGGGTACGTAGTAGTTTAACTAACATACTTGGGTACGTAGTAGTTTAACTAACATACTTGGGTACCTAGTAGTTTAACTAACATACTTGGGTACGTAGTAGTTTAACTAACATACTTGGGTACGTAGTAGTTTAACTAACATACTTGGGTACTAGTAGTTTAACTAACATACTTGGGTACCTAGTAGTTTAACTAACATACTTGGGTACCTAGTAGTTTAACTAACATACTTGGGTACGTAGTAGTTTAACTAACATACTTGGGTACGTAGTAGTTTAACTAACATACTTGGGTACCTAGTAGTTTAACTAACATACTTGGGTACTAGTAGTTTAACTAACATACTTGGGTACCTAGTAGTTTAACTAACATACTTGGGTACCTAGTAGTTTAACTAACATACTTGGGTACCTAGTAGTTTAACTAACATACTTGGGTACTTAGTAGTTTAACTAACATACTTGGGTACTAGTAGTTTAACTAACATACTTGGGTACCTAGTAGTTTAACTAACATACTTGGGTACCTAGTAGTTTAACTAACATACTTGGGTACCTAGTAGTTTAACTAACATACTTGGGTACCTAGTAGTTTAACTAACATACTTGGGTACCTAGTAGTTTAACTAACATACTTGGGTACCTAGTAGTTTAACTAACATACTTGGGTACCTAGTAGTTTAACTAACATACTTGGGTACCTAGTAGTTTAACTAACATACTTGGGTACCTAGTAGTTTAACTAACATACTTGGGTACCTAGTAGTTTAACTAACATACTTGGGTACCTAGTAGTTTAACTAACATACTTGGGTACCTAGTAGTTTAACTAACATACTTGGGTACCTAGTAGTTTAACTAACATACTTGGGTACCTAGTAGTTTAACTAACATACTTGGGTACCTAGTAGTTTAACTAACATACTTGGGTACCTAGTAGTTTAACTAACATACTTGGGTACCTAGTAGTTTAACTAACATACTTGGGTACCTAGTAGTTTAACTAACATACTTGGGTACCTAGTAGTTTAACTAACATACTTGGGTACCTAGTAGTTTAACTAACATACTTGGGTACCTAGTAGTTTAACTAACATACTTGGGTACCTAGTAGTTTAACTAACATACTTGGGTACCTAGTAGTTTAACTAACATACTTGGGTACCTAGTAGTTTAACTAACATACTTGGGTACCTAGTAGTTTAACTAACATACTTGGGTACTTAGTAGTTTAACTAACATACTTGGGTACCTAGTAGTTTAACTAACATACTTGGGTACCTAGTAGTTTAACTAACATACTTGGGTACCTAGTAGTTTAACTAACATACTTGGGTACCTAGTAGTTTAACTAACATACTTGGGTACCTAGTAGTTTAACTAACATACTTGGGTACCTAGTAGTTTAACTAACATACTTGGGTACCTAGTAGTTTAACTAACATACTTGGGTACCTAGTAGTTTAACTAACATACTTGGGTACCTAGTAGTTTAACTAACATACTTGGGTACCTAGTAGTTTAACTAACATACTTGGGTACTTAGTAGTTTAACTAACATACTTGGGTACCTAGTAGTTTAACTAACATACTTGGGTACCTAGTAGTTTAACTAACATACTTGGGTACCTAGTAGTTTAACTAACATACTTGGGTACCTAGTAGTTTAACTAACATACTTGGGTACCTAGTAGTTTAACTAACATACTTGGGTACCTAGTAGTTTAACTAACATACTTGGGTACCTAGTAGTTTAACTAACATACTTGGGTACCTAGTAGTTTAACTAACATACTTGGGTACCTAGTAGTTTAACTAACATACTTGGGTACCTAGTAGTTTAACTAACATACTTGGGTACCTAGTAGTTTAACTAACATACTTGGGTACTTAGTAGTTTAACTAACATACTTGGGTACTTAGTAGTTTAACTAACATACTTGGGTACTTAGTAGTTTAACTAACATACTTGGGTACTTAGTAGTTTAACTAACATACTTGGGTACCTAGTAGTTTAACTAACATACTTGGGTACCTAGTAGTTTAACTAACATACTTGGGTACCTAGTAGTTTAACTAACATACTTGGGTACCTAGCAGTTTAACTAACATACTTGGGTATCTAGTAGTTTAACTAACATACTTGGGTACCTAGTAGTTTAACTAACATACTTGGGTACCTAGTAGTTTAACTAACATACTTGGGTACTTAGTAGTTTAACTAACATACTTGGGTACCTAGTAGTTTAACTAACATACTTGGGTACCTAGTAGTTTAACTAACATACTTGGGTACCTAGTAGTTTAACTAACATACTTGGGTACCTAGTAGTTTAACTAACATACTTGGGTACCTAGTAGTTTAACTAACATACTTGGGTACCTAGTAGTTTAACTAACATACTTGGGTACCTAGTAGTTTAACTAACATACTTGGGTACCTAGTAGTTTAACTAACATACTTGGGTACCTAGTAGTTTAACTAACATACTTGGGTACCTAGTAGTTTAACTAACATACTTGGGTACCTAGTAGTTTAACTAACATACTTGGGTACCTAGTAGTTTAACTAACATACTTGGGTACCTAGTAGTTTAACTAACATACTTGGGTACCTAGTAGTTTAACTAACATACTTGGGTACCTAGTAGTTTAACTAACATACTTGGGTACCTAGCAGTTTGACTAACATACTTGGGTATCTAGTACTTTAAATAACATACTTGGGTACCTAGTAGTTTAACTAACATACTTGGGTACCTAGTAGTTTAACTAACATACTTGGGTACCTAGCAGTTTGACTAACATACTTGGGTATCTAGTACTTTAACTAACATACTTGGGTACCTAGTAGTTTAACTAACATACTTGGGTACGTAGTACTTTAACTAACATACTTGGATACCTAGTAGTTTAACTAACATACTTGGGTACGTAGTACTTTAACTAACATACTTGGGTACCTAGTAGTTTAACTAACATACTTGGGTATCTAGTAGTTTAACTAACATACTTGGGTACCTAGTAGTTTAACTAACATACTTGGGTACCTAGTAGTTTAAACTAACATACTTGGTTACCAAGTAGTTTAACTAACATACTTGGGTACCTAGCAGTTTGACTAACATACTTAGGTACTTAGTAGTTTAACTAACATACTTGGGTACTTAGTAGTTTAACTAACATACTTGGGTACTTAGTAGTTTAATTAACATACTTGGGTACTTAGTAGTTTAACTAACATACTTGGGTACCTAGTAGTTTAACTAACATACTTGGGTACCTAGTAGTTTAACTAACATACTTGGGTACCTTAGTAGTTTAACTAACATACTTGGGTACCTAGTAGTTTAACTAACATACTTGGGTACCTAGTAGTTTAACTAACATACTTGGGTACGTAGTAGTTTAACTAACATACTTGGGTACCTAGTAGTTTAACTAACATACTTGGGTACCTAGTAGTTTAACTAACATACTTGGGTACCTAGTAGTTTAATTAACATACTTGGGTACTTAGTAGTTTAACTAACATACTTGGGTATCTAGTAGTTTAACTAACATACTTGGGTACCTAGTAGTTTAACTAACATACTTGGGTACCTAGCAGTTTGACTAACATACTTGGGTACTTAGTAGTTTAACTAACATACTTGGGTACTTAGTAGTTTAACTAACATACTTGGGTACTTAGTAGTTTAACTAACATACTTGGGTACCTAGTAGTTTAACTAACATACTTGGGTACTTAGTAGTTTAACTAACATACTTGGGTACCTAGTAGTTTAACTAACATACTTGGGTACTTAGTAGTTTAATTAACATACTTGGGTACTTAGTAGTTTAACTAACATACTTGGGTACTTAGTAGTTTAATTAACATACTTGGGTACTTAGTAGTTTAATTAACATACTTGGGTACCTAGTAGTTTAACTAACATACTTGGGTACCTAGTAGTTTAACTAACATACTTGGGTACCTAGTAGTTTAACTAACATACTTGGGTACTTAGTAGTTTAACTAACATACTTGGGTACCTAGTAGTTTAACTAACATACTTGGGTACCTAGTAGTTTAACTAACATACTTGGGTACCTAGTAGTTTAACTAACATACTTGGGTACCTAGTAGTTTAACTAACATACTTGGGTACCTAGTAGTTTAACTAACATACTTGGGTACCTAGTAGTTTAACTAACATACTTGGGTACCTAGTAGTTTAACTAACATACTTGGGTACCTAGTAGTTTAACTAACATACTTGGGTACCTAGTAGTTTAACTAACATACTTGGGTACCTAGTAGTTTAACTAACATACTTGGGTACCTAGTAGTTTAACTAACATACTTGGGTACCTAGTAGTTTAACTAACATACTTGGGTACCTAGTAGTTTAACTAACATACTTGGGTACCTAGTAGTTTAACTAACATACTTGGGTACCTAGTAGTTTAACTAACATACTTGGGTACCTAGTAGTTTAACTAACATACTTGGGTACCTAGTAGTTTAACTAACATACTTGGGTACCTAGTAGTTTAACTAACATACTTGGGTACCTAGTAGTTTAACTAACATACTTGGGTACCTAGTAGTTTAACTAACATACTTGGGTACCTAGTAGTTTAACTAACATACTTGGGTACCTAGTAGTTTAACTAACATACTTGGGTACCTAGTAGTTTAACTAACATACTTGGGTACCTAGTAGTTTAACTAACATACTTGGGTACCTAGTAGTTTAACTAACATACTTGGGTACCTAGTAGTTTAACTAACATACTTGGGTACCTAGTAGTTTAACTAACATACTTGGATACCTAGTAGTTTAACTAACATACTTGGGTACCTAGTAGTTTAACTAACATACTTGGGTACCTAGTAGTTTAACTAACATACTTGGGTACCTAGTAGTTTAACTAACATACTTGGGTACCTAGTAGTTTAACTAACATACTTGGGTACCTAGTAGTTTAACTAACATACTTGGGTACCTAGTAGTTTAACTAACATACTTGGGTACCTAGTAGTTTAACTAACATACTTGGTACCTAGTAGTTTAACTAACATACTTGGGTACCTAGTAGTTTAACTAACATACTTGGGTACCTAGTAGTTTAACTAACATACTTGGGTACCTAGTAGTTTAACTAACATACTTGGGTACCTAGTAGTTTAACTAACATACTTGGGTACCTAGTAGTTTAACTAACATACTTGGATACCTAGTAGTTTAACTAACATACTTGGGTACCTGGTAGTTTAACTAACATACTTGGGTACTTAGTAGTTTAACTAACATACTTTGATACCTAGCAGTTTAACTAACATACTTGGGTACCTAGTAGTTTAACTAACATACTTGGATACCTAGTAGTTTAACTAACATACTTGGGTACCTAGTAGTTTAACTAACATACTTGGGTACCTAGTAGTTTAACTAACATACTTGGATACCTAGTAGTTTAACTAACATACTTGGGTACCTAGTAGTTTAACTAACATACTTGGGTACCTAGTAGTTTAACTAACATACTTGGGTACCTAGTAGTTTAACTAACATACTTGGGTACCTAGTAGTTTAACTAACATACTTGGGTACCTAGTAGTTTAACTAACATACTTGGATACCTAGTAGTTTAACTAACATACTTGGGTACCTAGTAGTTTAACTAACATACTTGGGTACCTAGTAGTTTAACTAACATACTTGGTACCTAGTAGTTTAACTAACATACTTGGGTACCTAGTAGTTTAACTAACATACTTGGGTACCTAGTAGTTTAACTAACATACTTGGGTACCTAGTAGTTTAACTAACATACTTGGGTACCTAGTAGTTTAACTAACATACTTGGGTACCTAGTAGTTTAACTAACATACTTGGATACCTAGTAGTTTAACTAACATACTTGGGTACCTAGTAGTTTAACTAACATACTTGGGTACCTAGTAGTTTAACTAACATACTTGGGTACCTAGTAGTTTAACTAACATACTTGGATACCTAGTAGTTTAACTAACATACTTGGGTACCTAGTAGTTTAACTAACATACTTGGATACCTAGTAGTTTAACTAACATACTTGGGTACCTAGTAGTTTAACTAACATACTTGGGTACCTAGTAGTTTAACTAACATACTTGGGTACCTAGTAGTTTAACTAACATACTTGGGTACCTAGTAGTTTAACTAACATACTTGGGTACCTAGTAGTTTAACTAACATACTTGGGTACCTAGTAGTTTAACTAACATACTTGGGTACCTAGTAGTTTAACTAACATACTTGGGTACCTAGTAGTTTAACTAACATACTTGGATACCTAGTAGTTTAACTAACATACTTGGTACCTAGTAGTTTAACTAACATACTTGGGTACCTAGTAGTTTAACTAACATACTTGGGTACCTAGTAGTTTAACTAACATACTTGGGTACCTAGTAGTTTAACTAACATACTTGGGTACCTAGTAGTTTAACTAACATACTTGGGTACCTAGTAGTTTAACTAACATACTTGGGTACCTAGTAGTTTAACTAACATACTTGGGTACCTAGTAGTTTAACTAACATACTTGGGTACCTAGTAGTTTAACTAACATACTTGGGTACCTAGTAGTTTAACTAACATACTTGGGTACCTAGTAGTTTAACTAACATACTTGGGTACCTAGTAGTTTAACTAACATACTTGGGTACCTAGTAGTTTAACTAACATACTTGGATACCTAGTAGTTTAACTAACATACTTGGGTACCTAGTAGTTTAACTAACATACTTGGATACCTAGTAGTTTAACTAACATACTTGGGTACCTAGTAGTTTAACTAACATACTTGGATACCTAGTAGTTTAACTAACATACTTGGGTACCTAGTAGTTTAACTAACATACTTGGGTACCTAGTAGTTTAACTAACATACTTGGGTACCTAGTAGTTTAACTAACATACTTGGTACCTAGTAGTTTAACTAACATACTTGGGTACCTAGTAGTTTAACTAACATACTTGGTACCTAGTAGTTTAACTAACATACTTGGGTACCTAGTAGTTTAACTAACATACTTGGGTACCTAGTAGTTTAACTAACATACTTGGATACCTAGTAGTTTAACTAACATACTTGGGTACCTAGTAGTTTAACTAACATACTTGGGTACCTAGTAGTTTAACTAACATACTTGGGTACCTAGTAGTTTAACTAACATACTTGGGTACCTAGTAGTTTAACTAACATACTTGGGTACCTAGTAGTTAACTAACATACTTGGGTACCTAGTAGTTTAACTAACATACTTGGGTACCTAGTAGTTTAACTAACATACTTGGGTACCTAGTAGTTTAACTAACATACTTGGGTACCTAGTAGTTTAACTAACATACTTGTGTACCTAGTAGTTTAACTAACATACTTGTGTACCTAGTAGTTTAACTAACATACTTGTGTACCTAGTAGTTTAACTAACATACTTGTGTACCTAGTAGTTTAACTAACATACTTGTGTACCTAGTAGTTTAACTAACATACTTGTGTACCTAGTAGTTTAACTAACATACTTGGGTACCGTAGTAGTTTAACTAACATACTTGGGTACCTAGTAGTTTAACTAACATACTTGGGTACCTAGTAGTTTAACTAACATACTTGGTGACTAGTAGTTTAACTAACATACTTGGGTACCTAGTAGTTTAACTAACATACTTGGGTACCTAGTAGTTTAACTAACATACTTGGGTACTAGTAGTTTAACTAACATACTTGGGTACCTAGTAGTTTAACTAACATACTTGGGTACCTAGTCAGTTTTAACTAACATACTTGGGTACGTAGTAGTTTAACTAACATACTTGGGTACTAGTAGTTTAACTAACATACTTGGGTACCTAGCAGTTTGACTAACATACTTGGGTACCTAGTAGTTTAACTAACATACTTGGGTACCTAGTAGTTTAACTAACATACTTGGGTACCTAGTAGTTTAACTAACATACTTGGGTACCTAGCAGTTTGACTAACATACTTGGGTATCTAGTACTTTAACTAACATACTTGGGTACCTAGTAGTTTAACTAACATACTTGGGTACCTAGCAGTTTAACTAACATACTTGGGTACCTAGCAGTTTAACTAACATACTTGGGTACTTAGTAGTTTAACTAACATACTTGGGTATCTAGTAGTTTAACTAACATACTTGGGTACCTAGTAGTTTAACTAACATACTTGGGTACTTAGTAGTTTAACTAACATACTTGGGTACTAGTAGTTTAACTAACATACTTGGGTACGTAGTACTTTAACCAACATACTTGGGGTACTTAGTAGTTTAACTAACATACTTGGGTATCTAGTAGTTTAACTAACATACTTGGGTATCTAGTAGTTTAACTAACATACTTGGGTACCTAGCAGTTTAACTAACATACTTGGGTACCTAGCATTTTAACTAAACATACTGGGTACGTAGTACTTTAACTAACATACTTGGGTACTTAGTAGTTTAATTAACATACTTGGGTATCTAGTAGTATAACTAACATACTTGGGTACCTAGCAGTTTAACTAACATACTTGGGTACGTAGTACTTTAACTAACATACTTGGGTACTTAGTAGTTTAACTAACATACTTGGGTATCTAGTAGTTTAACTAACATACTTGGGTACCTAGTAGTTTAACTAACATACTTGGGTACGTAGTAGTTTAACTAACATACTTGGGTACTTAGTAGTTTAACTAACATACTTGGGTACCTAGTAGTTTAACTAACATACTTGGGTACGTAGTACTTTAACTAACATACTTGGGTACTTAGTAGTTTAATTAACATACTTGGGTACCTAGTAGTTTAACTAACATACTTGGGTACTTAGTAGTTTAACTAACATACTTGGATACCTAGTAGTTTAACTAACATACTTGGGTACCTAGTAGTTTAACTAACATACTTGGGTACCTAGTAGTTTAACTAACATACTTGGGTACCTAGTAGTTTAACTAACATACTTGGGTACCTAGTAGTTTAACTAACATACTTGGGTACCTAGTAGTTTAACTAACATACTTGGGTACCTTAGTAGTTTAACTAACATACTTGGGTACCTAGTAGTTTAACTAACATACTTGGGTACTTAGTAGTTTAACTAACATACTTGGGTACCTAGTAGTTTAACTAACATACTTGGGTACTAGTAGTTTAACTAACATACTTGGGTACCTAGTAGTTTAACTAACATACTTGGGTACTTAGTAGTTTAACTAACATTCTTGGGTACTTAGTAGTTTAACTAACATTCTTGGGTACTTAGTAGTTTAACTAACATACTTGGGTACTTAGTAGTATAACTAACATACTTGGGTACCTAGCAGTTTAACTAACATACTTGGGTACGTAGTACTTTAACTAACATACTTGGGTACTTAGTAGTTTAACTAACATACTTGGGTACCTAGTAGTTTAACTAACATACTTGGGTACTTAGTAGTTTAACTAACATACTTGGGTACCTAGTAGTTTAACTAACATACTTGGGTACCTAGTAGTTTAACTAACATACTTGGGTACGTAGTACTTTAACTAACATACTTGGGTACTTAGTAGTTTAACTATCATATTTGGGTACCTAGTAGTTTAACTAACATACTTGGGTACTTAGTAGTTTAACTAACATTCTTGGGTACTTAGTAGTTTAACTAACATTCTTGGGTACTTAGTAGTTTAACTAACATTCTTGGGTATCTGGTAGTTTAACTAGTAAAACACAAACAATACGTACAAGTTTAAATATTTATGTCTAAGGACGCTCTCGATTTAGTTTTACTCTTACTGTTATATGGTTTTAGACAAAGGCTAAATCCTCAATCCTAGATCTAAAATGGGAAAGAACTCACATCATTCGAAAATGTTGCGTGTATTTAAACCCTACAGGACAAATTTTAAGTCCGTAGTGCTGAATCAACATTTTTTTTCTAATTAAATAAATTACTGATGTCAACAAAACTGTCCTCTAATCACATTACCCGTTAATAAATTGGTGTTGACATTTTAGTCAGCTTTCCATTACTGTTAATATTTAATATTGAAATCGATACACAATTGACCTTGGCTCTCTAGTTGCAAGTTTAGCAGAGTTATTTTGTAGACACTTAACATGGTGCTACATCTTAGAGTCCTTCTCGCATACTAACATTTTTTTTAATCAATATAACTAACAACATATTGGACATAATTAGGTCAGACACAACTACTATATTACTTAAATCGTAAGACTGACAGTTGGTGAAATATTACTAATTATATGATTTGAATGTTGTAAAATGATAACTTATCTCTAAGCAAGGACTAAGTAAATATATTACCAAATCGTATTTTATAATTTTATGAGAAAATAAATTGTAAGGTCGATCTAGAACTTCATCGAAACCACCATGTCCCGGTTTTTTTCTTTTTTAAACGGCACTTTCTGCGTTCACCTCACACTCACGCGGGAATGATTACTTATAGACTAATTATATAAATACTTGATATAAAATAAACGTTTTAAAATTTGTTTACATGATGATTATGTATTCAACTTTATTTAAAATTAAAGAGGTTTAACCATACTCTAATTGCATACATATTTTTAATTTATAAAATAGTTAATCAAAAATAATTATTCAACCAAACATCGGAATATGAAATATGCCACCAGCGTCACACGAGTCTCATTATGGGAGAGAGGGCCTTAAAGTCACATGTGTCCCTGAGTGGGTGAGATGGCTGTCCACGTCAGGCATGTCTATGTGTGAGAGGCAAGCCACCAACCTCACGAGTGTCTCAGAGAGGGAGGGAGGGCCTTAAAGTCACATGTGTCCCTGAGTGGGTGAGATGGCCATTCACGTCAGGCATGTCTATGAGTGAGAGGTAAGCCACCAACCTCACGAGTGTCTTTGAGTGGGTGGGAGGGCCTTAAAGTCACATGTGTCCCTGAGTGGGTGAGATGGCCATCCACGTCAGGCATGTCTATGAGTGAGAGGTAAGCCGCACACCTCACGAGTATCTCAGAGTGGGAGGGAGGGCTTTAAAGTCACACATGTCCCTGAGTGGGTGGGATGGCTGTCCACGTCAGGCATGTCTATGTGTGAGAGGTAAGCCACCAACCTCACGCGTGTCTCAGAGTGGGAGGGAGGGCCTTAAAGTCACATGTGTCCCTGAGTGGGTGGGATGGCTGTCCACGTCAGGCATGTCTATGTGTGAGAGGTAAGCCGCACACCTCACGAGTATCTCGGAGTGGGAGGGAGGGCCTTAAAGTCACATATGTCCCTGAGTGGGTGGGATGGCTATCCACGTCAGGCATGTCTGTGAGTGAGTGGTAAGCCAACAACCTCACGAGTGTCATTGAGTTGGAGGGAGGGCCTTAAAGTCACATGTGTCCCTGAGTGGGTGGGATGGCTGTCCACGTCAGGCATGTCTATGTGTGAGAGGTAAGCCACCAACCTCACGAGTGTCTTTGAGCTGGAGGGAGGGCCTTAAAGTCACATGTGTCCCTGAGTGGGTGGGATGGCCATCCACGTCAGGCATGCCTGTGAGTGAGAGGTAAGCCACCAACCTCACGAGTGTATTTCAGTGGGAAGGAGGGCCTTAAAGTCACATGTGTCCCTGAGTGGTTGAGATGGCCGTCCACGTCAGGCATGTCTATGAGTGAGAGGTAACACCAACTTCACGAGTGTCTTTGAGTTGGAGGGAGGGCCTTAAAGTCACATGTGTTCCTGAGTGGGTGAGATGGCCATCCACGTCAGGCATGTCTATGAGTGAGAGGTAAGCCACCAACCTCACGAGTGTCTTTGAGTTGGAGGGAGGGCCTTAAAGTTTTATGTGTCCCTGAGTGTGTGGGATGGTTGTCAATATCACGCGTTTCTCTGTGTGGGAGGGAGGTTCTAAGCTTTGTATTTGTCTGTGGGTATGTTTTACGTCAACATCGTAGATGTTGATGGTTCGGAGGTAAGGCCATTAAGGCCATAGTCTGTGGATGGATCGGAAAACTTTCAACATCTTATGAAGTTGTTGGTAAATGAGAAATCTAAGTTCAATTTGTTTGGTGGGAGGGCAGTTCAGTTCGTATACGGTTGTAAGAATGTGGCACCGAGGACTGATAGATTCATATCCGTCTAAAAACGATCAGAAGAACCATTAATGCACTGTTCTATGTTTATTCTGTGTACGGGCGATCCCGAGGGCCGGCAGCATTGCATATGGCTGTCGGTGGGTGGGGAGTACACCAGTACATCCCTTTCAGTGAAGGATTTAATATGGAAGGGCACACATTGAATTTAACTAATATAAGAGACGTTTTCAATCACCATTACCATATCTGCGTACGTTTTCAATAACGTAAATTAAATTTTATTGCACAAAAATTTAAACCTTGTATTTATACTATCTTTCTTCATAAAAAATAATTTCTCCTTTTAACCAGCTTAAATGAAAAATCAATTGAAGTTCACAACGCCACTTATGTATTATTATTGCGTGGTGCACTTCACAGTTAGAAATAAATAATCTTCTTTCCACCTAAATTATGATTATATATTAGCTTAATCAAGAATGGTATTGTTGATGAAGCCCACTCACACTAATGACACAACCACTGCGATGAAAAACGAGCTCTTTGTGAGAGGCAAATGGCCGAGATGAAAGCCTCCATCACAATCTGTGAGACACAAAGTCCGTGAAATTGTCCGAAATGAAAAGCCACAGACGATCACTTGGATTATATCAATCCATTTTTAAAACCGAACGATTAAACAGTTTGAATTTTTCACACGTAGAAAATATAACAGTTTAACATACATATACAGGTTTATTTTAAGTAATTCTTCACTAATGAGATAATGAATTTTCAATTTCCATTTCATAGTTTTAACGATGATAAGAAGATTCTGCATAGTCAGGACATCCATGTGTCTATATACTTACAATAGCAAGGTAAATTTAATGTTATGATCAAGCTAGCAGTAGGTAGGGTAGACTATTATAGCACTTTCTATTAAAAATAATCATATATTCCTCTATTGTCTGGTACCTTCATCTCCTTATTTGCTGAAAATAAATTGTGAACATAACAATTAACCTGTTTATTAAGAAGTTAGTTACGATTCACAACATCATCTTTATCAAAACCCTTATAATATCAACATTTTCATTGTTAACATTTAATTTATGGTTACGATTCCATAGGGGTTTTGCTACATTTGGTCTTTTGGGTCTCATTAATTTTATAACTATGCAATTTCCCCTCACCTCAAAAATATTTAACTTACAAGGTGAATGAGATAACCAGACACACGAGGGACAGTTACTGCGTAACAAAGTGTCTTGGTATCAAACATGGGTTGAAAACATAACGTACATTATTAGGCAACGAAGGGAGACTCAATGTCTAGCTCCAAACTGTGCCCATACACGTATACTATTACTGACCCACC
Source organism: Stictocephala bisonia (assembly GCA_035578905.1). Classification (NCBI taxonomy): domain Eukaryota; kingdom Metazoa; phylum Arthropoda; class Insecta; order Hemiptera; family Membracidae; genus Stictocephala; species Stictocephala bisonia. The sequence continues at coordinate 820,797 of JAQJVL010000108.1, forward strand.
CACACTCTCACGTACAGTAGTATTAATCCACCCAACTACCCATAAACATACATCGGTATTGACCCACCCACCCAAAAGCACACACGTACAGTGGTAATGACCCCCCCCCCCCACACACACACACACGTACAGTAGTATTAACCCACCCAACTACCCATAAACGTACATCGGTATTGACCCACCCACTCATACACCTACAGCGGTATTGAACCCTAACCCACCCAATACATGTATAGTGGTATTGACAACCCCCCCCCCCCCCACCCACACACGTACTGCAGTGTTGAACCTCCCACCCATACACATACAGTGGTTTGAACCACCCCTACCTCACCCATACACGTATACTAATGTTTGACGAAAAATTAAAAAGAATAACAATCTCTACTATTACACTAAAATCTGTATAATATAAATAGTAACCAGACTACACTCATAACATTATTCATAGTCGCCTTAAATTTACAAAACGTTGTGTCGGCGTCTTATATGTAAGAATAAGAATAAGCATTAATCTAACGTAGTTTTTCTCTGAATACACATTCTAATGTCACATTCTTAACGCCGAATAACAACTTGTATAATCAAAAAAAAAAAAAAAAGTGGGTTATATTAAGTTAGGTTAGGTTAGCATTTTTTACCGTAAATACATGTTGTAACCTAATATACCTAACCTAACCAACCTACGTAACCTTATTTTAACCAACCTAACCTGACCAAACTAACCGACCTATCCTCACATGAAATCGCACAACCTAACGTAACCAAACCTAATCTAACCCACATCTTAGATACTCTTCGTTGTTTAGTGAATTTAAAGTCATATACATATTAAGGAGCTAACCCTGACTAAAAAATCCTTTCCTTTTTCAAATTGTTTGCAAAAAAACGTGTGTTCCCTCGTGGAACATTCTAAGGCTTCGTGTACGTGGCGTATTGACTATTTTTTTTTTTTTTTTTAAGAGTGAAAATCGGTTGGGAACTAACCTTTCCTATTTACGTAATTTATTATTCAATTGATAAATAGACGGGAAAGTGTATCGAGAGGTTCAAGAGAAGAGGTTTCATACGATATCTTCATTAAATTTTACTGGTATTCCTTAAATTCCTCTTTACTTTACACGAATTGATTAGAGCGAATGCGACATCATTATATCCATATACATATACTTTTCTGGAACAGATTTTTGTAATTAATCCATATATGCGTAAACACATCCTAACGGTCAATGGCAATAGTATTTTTACATTATATTTTACTTAAGAGTGTTCATCCAGGTGACCAGTTTAGCGCTTTAAGGAATTTTGTTCTAGATTTTATCGCAACTGCCACTAAGAGTAGTAAAGATCCTGACTCACTAACGAACAAGTAATGTATTCCCCTCTCTTCTTTCCCCCTCATAGACCCCGCCTGCCTCGACCCACAAATTCGACTGTTGGGCATAACTCCCAAATTTATAGTAAACTCTAGCAATTCATTATATTACTAATCTACTTTTTTAGCCAAAGATGACTGTACAAATTTCAACCCAAAATTTGAACAAATATAATTTAAAAAAAATAGTTTGTAACACTTATAAAAATATATTTTTTTATATTTACTATACACTAAGTTGATTAGTACCTTTTGTCCTAATCAACTACTATATTCTACTAATAAACTACTATATTCTCAAAATTTTAATAAATTCTATCACACCGTTTGTTCATGAGTTATGCACTAAAAAGGTCAAATTAGTCACTGTGAGCCTTTCTATACAAATTTTTTTGTATTTAGTATCTCTATAAAAAATTGTTTATCTTTTTCCATAACACATGGAATAACTTACATGGACACTAACAATTTTTTTCAAAAATAATGTTCGATCGAATACCCTTGATGTGCGTCATTTCTCTACACGCTTAATACTATAATGATATTTCTACTACCTACCGTACTGCTATTCCCACTTACCCTACGTACACCTCTACCACCACAATCCTTGCTACTCGTCCTGGAGCAATCCTTCCTACTATCAAATTCCTTGAAGAGTCTTCTCCTCATCCTACAGTAAGGAACGATATAAGGCTCCTAAAGGACTTCCCGTCACCTGTAAAGTTAACATTTTCACAAACGAATGGTTTCAAATGTCCCACCCATCTGGATTACGTTCAGATGTCAAATGGAGATGAGGTTGGATTATTATTGAAAACTAATTTTACTCCACACTCATAGAAAATTGTTTATTCATAAGGAAAATAAATTTTAATGCAATCAAAACAAGGTGAATTTACTTTCAATATCTGAAAATAGTTTCATAGTTAGCATATCATTTGGTAGACACTATAAAGGAGTAAACTTCACACGTATAATTTTGTAATTAAAAATGTTGTACTTTCATGCACCTTAAACTACAATAAAAGGCGATCAATCTTAACGAAAAAGTTTATTCCGATGTAAATTTAACGTTCTTTTAGAACATAACACACTTTAGAGTATTTCATTTCGATTTTTATAAGAAAAACTGACTTTTTTAAGTCAAAAGTCACTAATTTTGTAAGAAGCCTTTAACAATTACTATTTAAAGAGAAATTTTAATTAAAGATTTCTAAAACCACGGTTCCATAAAAAACTCTAAAACCCCAAATACCATGTACAATAACCCAGTAAACTTTTAAACACCAAGTGCCAATCACCCTGTATACATATAATGGCAATAGTATAGAATCTCTTCTGATATCCATAATTTGTATGATTTAGTTACGTAAGCAATAGCATGACATTGCTTAAGTGTTCATAGTCTAATTTTTATCAGTTTGTTGCATTTGCAAAACCATATAAATTGCTTTGTTTGTTTATCATTTATGTTATTTTGTTACGTTCGTAATAGGATTAAATTGTTTGTGATCACCACAATTGTTTAATGTAATCCTTTTAAATAAACAGGTGACTTTTTCTTTTCTTTTAATTTACACTGAAATATTTCATTGTAGTGTGCTTATAATGTCAGTAGGTGGATAATTGGGTAAATTATTCGGTGAGTATAAAGTTTAGTGAACCATATAGCCTTAGTGTACAATCCACCTTTACAAACATGTCAGCCTAGGTTTGGGACTTTGAAATCAGATGTTTAAATATTTGACAAATTTATCTTCAATACAAACAAAATTTATCTTCAAAACCAATGTTGAGGGTTATTAGTTATTTTTTTCTTTTCATCCCATAACTAAGTATGTTATTAGTTATTTTATGATTGGTCCCATAAAACGTTTAGCTAACTGTTTTTCTTCCTAACGTTGATTTCATTACTGCTTGATTGTCAGAACGCATTTAAGTTTGAATCAAATGGTACACTATAGTGCATATAGGCTATCTTCAAAAATATGCAGGTATTTAATGTATTTTTATCATTTTAAAACTGGAGACAAAAAAGTAAATTCTTAGATATACTGTTTTTCTAAATATTTATTTTTATTACAAAATAAACATGTTGTAAAATTCCATTACAATTGGACAGAGAACCCAATCAAAGTACGTAAACAAATAAATAATACACATAACTACAAACAATCATAAAAGCTAATAGATGAAATGCCACACGAAATGCCTTTGTAACGAAAATTTTCTGGCTCAGTCCATTATTTTGGTTTCAGTATTGCTTTATATTTATGCATCTAATACAAGAGTAAGAAATTTATACGTTTGTGTAAATACTACCATTGCGATTGGCCAAGTTCGCGATGTACGAGTATTTTGTGTTCTAAGTGTTTTTGAATTTTACCAAACGTTTATTTGTTTTATCGTTTTCTAAACATAACAACTCGAATGCAAGGTATTAAGATAGCAGAGGCTATTGTTCCTGTATCAGACCTGTTAAATCTCTTCCTACAGACAGCTATTATTGCATGGGAATATTGTTGTTTTCACGTTCAACTCAGATGCTTTTTCCTCGCTACGCCATATTGAATATGTATTACACGCGTTTATCATTTCCAGGTATTAAATTATTTTTGTACTTAAATTTTTCAAAGATGGATAGTCTGTGAGTTGATTCAGAATCTTTACGTATGACTTCATCAAATCATAAGAATCTTGCTAGCTAGGTGTTTAGCACTTTCTCTCAATGCAAGGTCTACGGGTTTGATTCACAGGATTTACTTAATGATTTGCCAAAGGGATTTCGACCACTTGCCCTTAACACATTTGTGTAATATTGTATAGAATGCAACTGTTGTGGAAAGAAAAAAAACGTTAAGAGTCCGCAGAGGATATCGGAGTCTGTCAGCCATATTGGTTTTAATACCTTACGAACAATGTTATTTTCGAACCAGATATACGATCACGCATATCCAAATTAAAAAGTTATTTTGAAACTGATTTTATCCAAACAAATTAAGTTTAAACAAGAATTAAATTGCGTGTTGGAATTGTTTTACGAGTTCCTCATTATTTTTATATAAAAAAATAATTAGATTGAAGTTTTTATTTTGACCTATTTTTAAAAAAAAGGCGTATTTATTCAAAATATCAAAAGCAACCCCAATGCACAGTATGAACATTTAAAATGGTACCTCATACACAAGTTTTGGTCAATAAATAACGAAAAATAAGGATTCACAAATTACATTGTTCTTGAGGGATTAAAACCAACATGGCCGACAGCCTCTGAAGACTCTTAATACTAATTTTGTTATCAAAAGCCATAGTTTGGTTCCTTTACAAAAAGGCCAGAAGTCGTCCATGACAAATCTATACGTAATCAATGTTTACGAGATGGCGTGCAGACATGAATCGGACATGCAGAAACCCAGCAAAATCTGTTTATGACCACAGTAAATTTTTTCTCGCTCTAAAATGATAATAAGTAACGATTTTCTGTTAAATTTAATTTTTATTTAAGTAGGACGTTAAAAAACTCCTTACTATCAACCTATATGATTGATTTTGCATGTTTATATTTACCAGATTTCTAGTAATGCTTTCTCAAACTCGACACGAAAAAATGATTCCGCACTTGTTATTTCTTGTTTTGTTTCATAATTGTAATAAATAATATTTTATTGATTTAAATATTATGTAGCTTTTGCAATTAGTATGAAGCTTTTTTTTATATTCGGTTTGGATTAATTTTAATCAAGTTAAACATTTTAAAACCTTAGAAATCTTGCTTTAGGGTTGCCCGATACAATTACGAACTTTATTTTTAAATCCCATACACAATTAATGGTCCCTCACACCCATCCACATAACTCAGAAGGATCCCACCCACTCTGCAATTTGCACAAACCACCTGAAAGGCTCTTTCTACTTACAAACAGCGTGAGTAACTCCTTCCAGCCCTGCTCCTTGCACAATGCCACCCATAGGATAGCTATTACCGACCCTCATATTTATGAAAACCCTTTCCACCTAACCGATATACAAAAGCCATAGGTTACCCCCGAACCCTCATAAATACAAAATGTCTAGATGCCCCTGCCCAGCTTATCCTACTTGCACAAGCCATGGGTGACCTCTCCCAACCGTTATAAATACGAAAGCACTGGATGCACTGCCAAACTCATCCTACTGACATACAGTTCTGCAAGGCCCCTCTCAATCTATACCACTGTACGTGTATGGATGGGCAGGTGATTCACTAGTGGTGTACATGTGTCGGGGTGGGTGGTGTATGTGTATGTTTTTCAAAAATATACCTAAGAAACTTAGAATGTTTTAAATATTACATAAGTACTGTAATTTGTAAATCTATATATATTATATTTCAACTTAAATAACATATTTAGGGAGTGAATTTGAGCGATACACCGTATTCTCCTGAAAGAACAGTATTCCTCAATAGTGTTCCTTACTTGTAGAAAATGCAATTTAATATCATGTAATACACCAAAGCTCTGAATGCTCCTACCCATTCATCCTATTGACATACTTCTGGATGGCCGCTCCCCACCCTAATATAAACCAAAGCACTGCATACCCCTTTCCACCAAACATAAAGTCCCGGATGGCTCATCCACACCCTAATATAAACCAAAGCCCTGCATTCCCCTTTCCAACAAACATAAAGTCCCGGAATGCTCCTCCACAACCTAGTATAAACCAACGCCCTGCATGCCCCTTTCCACCTACGAAAAGTCATGGGTGGCTCATCCACACCCTAATATAAACCAAAGTCCTGCATACCCCTTTCCACCTAACATAAAGTCCCTCCCTGATGGCTTCTCCTAAACCTAATACAAACAAAAGTCCTGCATGCCCCATTCCACCTAACATAAAGTCCCGGATGGCTCCTCCCAACTCTCATATATACTAAAGCCTTGCATGCTCCTTTCCACTTAACAGAAAGTCTTTGATGACTCCTCCCAACCTTCAGAAAAACCAAAGCCCTAGTTACCCTTGCCCATCCATCCTATCTCAGCCCTCAAGTTCACCAAAGGACCGGATACCCTTTCCATAATCTGAGTGACACAAAGTCCTTCCACCCAAACTGATTCCGCTTGGCTTTGAGCATTTTAGTAAGTCTATGATATTTTAAAGATTACCTTAAACCCCTTTCGTTATATATTAGGCAGGGTCTAACCTAATAATCGTTATAATAATTCATTTCGTTACATAACTGGAATTAAAAACAAAAACATTATCTGCCTTAGTCCTACATATTTTTAGTATTGAACAATTAGGCAAGCAGTAGTATAAAACCCTACATGCACCCATTTAATTTACACAAAACCCTCTATAGCCACACCCTCGTTTTATGTGCACAAAACATGCCATATTATTTTTACCAGTATTACTTAATTCCATTTTTTTTATAAAAGATTCTGATTTTATACGACATTCTTTTTGAGGTTTTATTAATTTTAAATAGTTTCTTACAATAAAACTCTGTAAATGGTTACAAATATGTGATATTTCCCAGCTTATAGAATAATGATATTGTAAAGGCTATGTTTCATTACCCGACAGGTTTTTAGTGGCTTCCTACTAATACTTATTTTATACACCATTGCCAACTCTAAAACGTTCAAAATAAGTTAGAGTTATTTAAATCACAAAAAACATGTTATATAATTTCTATAAAATATTAGGTTTACGTTTTAAATAGGTTTGTTTCAGTGCAAAAAGCTATTGAAAGAAGTATGTCGAGTAATTAATTATGGGTTATCAAGATGCATATAAAATGTAAATAAATTACTGTACCGATAACTGTTCTTCCAGATAAATTACTGTACCGATAACTGTTCTTCCAGATAAATTACTGTACCGATAACTGCTCTTCCAGATAAATTACTGTACCGATAACTGCTCTTCCAGATAAATTACTGTACCGATAACTGCTCTTCCAGATAAATTACTGTACTGATAACTGTTCTTCCAGATAAATTACTGTACCGATAACTGTTCTTCCAGATAAATTACTGTACCGATAACTGTTCTTCCAGATAAATTACTGTACCGATAACTGCTCTACCAGATAAATTACTGTACTGATAACTGTTCTTCCAGATAAATTACTGTACCGATAACTGCTCTTCCAGATAAATTACTGTACCGATAACTGCTCTTCCAGATAAATTACTGTACCGATAACTGTTCTTCCAGATAAATTACTGTACCGATAACTGTTCTTCCAGATAAATTACTGTACCGATAACTGCTCTTCCAGATAAATTACTGTACCGATAACTTCTCTTCCAGATAAATTACTGTACCGATAACTGCTCTTCCAGATAAATTACTGTACTGATAACTGTTCTTCCAGATAAATTACTGTACCGATAACTGTTCTTCCAGATAAATTACTGTACCGATAACTGTTCTTCCAGATAAATTACTGTACCGATAACTGTTCTTCCAGATAAATTACTGTACCGATAACTGCTCTTCCAGATAAATTACTGTACCGATAACTGTTCTTCCAGATAAATTACTGTACCGATAACTGTTCTTCCAGATAAATTACTGTACCGATAACTGTTCTTCCAGATAAATTACTGTACCGATAACTGTTCTTCCAGATAAATTACTGTACCGATAACTGTTCTTCCAGATAAATTACTGTACCGATAACTGCTCTTCCAGATAAATTACTGTACCGATAACTGCTCTTCCAGATAAATTACTGTACTGATAACTGCTCTTCCAGATAAATTACTGTACCAATAATTGCTCTTCTAGATAAATTACTGTACCGATAACTGCTCTTCCAGATAAATTACTGTACCGATAACTGCTCTTCCAGAGAAATTACTGTACCGATAACTGTTCTGATAAATTACTGTAACGATAACTGCTCTTCCAGATAAATTACTGTACCGATAACTGTTTTTCCTGATAAATTACTGTACCAATAACTGTTCTTCCAGATAAATTAATGGAATTCCGTATCTATCTGCTAACATTCGTAATTACTCGTATTTAAGCTAATACTTATTTTTTCACAACAATTTTCCGTTCTACAGTATTTGGTAATTGTCTAATTAAAATCATATCAAACACTTTAGACAAACGATTCATGTGTAGTTTAAAGTTACTGAACAATATCTTCCCTAACACGGTTTCCAAGTATTTCATATAATTAGGAGCTTTCCTAAGCCAATCCTAGGCAAAACTTATTTTAATGACGATATGAATGTGAATACTGAGCCGGCGTGGTGGCTCAGTGGCTAAGGCTTCGGACTGCAGAGGGCAAGGTCCAAGGTTCGAATCCCCACTGAGCCAACGGTCGGTACTTCACTCGTTGAATAAAGTTGACGCACAGGCCTGTAGGCCCATGCCAACTGGCGAGTGAAGTAAAAAAAAAAAAAAAAAAAAAAAAAAAAAATACGATAAAGTGGGTTTCTTAATGAAGAAGAGAACTGTTTATCTTAACAGATGAGGCATTTTGAAGCCATGGCATAACATTATTTCTGTCTTATGTGTAATGTGGCAGTAAATGAGGACGTTTTAATTTTTTTTTTTTATCTCAATATCCAGTTATATTAGATGCCAGATTAAAGCACTTTAAACTAAGGAAGAACTTATAATGTTACTAAATGGAGAAAATTGGGTTAAATGGCTAAGTATAGTTATATGGCTCAGTGGCCTTCACCGCAGCGTGGCTGTCCCTTGGATGGGTGACCGTCTGAGCGATCCCGTCCATGTACGCAGCCCGCCTGTCCGGTCACTGGTGGTGGTTCGGAAGTCACCATTAAGCCGTTAGGCCCAGGTTAAGTTTTAGAGAGGGCTTATTAGCCCTAACTTCACCTGGTAAATTAGACGATCTTTAATTTATTACTTTTTTATAGTACATTTTACACAACAGGCGTGGAAAATTAGATGAGAAATTGCGCAAGAGTTTAAGCTATATTCCTAAAATGCTGAATTAGTTTTATAGAACTCTTAGAACCGAACAGGCCTACAGTAAGTTATTTAGTAATTTATAATGTAGGTTTTAAAATTCTGATTAGGATATATGTATATTTTTGGGTATATGTTATTTGTATTTAGGATAATACAAAAATAATATTTTGTTTGTTATAGAAATTTATAAATCAATGTAAAAGATCTCTTGTCACTGTAATTAACACAATAATATGTTAAGTTTGTATTTATATTAATCATTCAAAATTTATTTGAGAACTACTGTACAGACGGCTGCGGCCATACCCCGTATGAAATAAATAATTTAGCCTTTAATTAACAAAAATATACGTAACATTTATCAATTATCCATAATTTTTCATTTCATTAAATTAATGTATTTATATTTTGTGTGGTTAAAATTGTAATAAAACTTTTTTTTCATTTTGTAAAGATAACTGTTCTGCAATCGAGGTTGCTAAAGTTTACAAGTTTCCACGGGGGAGATTCCGAGCGTAATTCTGGCGTGACCATTATTTAAGCCCAGTTAATATTATAAATCGTAAAACCAATTAAATATTTCGGTAGCTCTCTGGCAGTTTCCAAGTTTCCCAGACCTTCGACTTATTTCAATCAAAGTAGGAAAAATGTTTTGTAGTCTTACTTTGTATGATGCCTTAAAACTGTATTAAATTGCTTAGGTAGTCTTAAGTAATAAATATGTTAATTTAAATACTTTTGTGTTATTTTTTTCTATTATTAGAAGCCATCAATGTTTATTTTTTTTAAATTAACGTCCAAATACCATATTTATATGAATGAGCCATTTTTGTAGTTATTAATTTTAGAATGTGAATTTATGTACTAATAAAATAAGTAAGTAGGAAGTTGGTACATAAAAGCCTTAAGGCCATACATTTCTCTAAGTTCACTACTTGAATAACACACGAGTAGCGACTAAAGAAGTAAATATAGTCACACAAAATGAATGTTAGATTTTTGTTTGCCAAAACAATATGCAACAGATGATTCAGTAAAGCTCGTTCCCTCGCCATTATGTATATTACACCATTATCCTGCAAATGGCAATATTACCATTTCATATCATTAGCTTTTAACGAGTCAGCTTGATGCAAATGTTACCTTTTCATTAGCAAACCATTTCAATGATTTACTTTAATAAGTAAGCTATCAAAGAGAACCTTGTGGTGGCTCCAAAAATTAGATTATGAGGTTAATTAATAATGCACAGAGTAAAACAGAAAATAATGTTCATAATTTCTTAATTATATCAGCGGCAATAGCGCAGTGCTGTAACCCAGCTACTTGGGGACAGTGTTGTGGATGTAATAGGCGTTAGGTTCTATGCGCGGTCCTCCTAGTGGTGACAACTCGATGGATGCTATCGGCGTGGATACTACTATAGAGTTATGGTATAAGACTTGTCAGTTATCTGAAAATCAGACAAATATTACATGATTAGGATTCCACGTAAAACTATAGGTCCCTTAGTTTCCCTGGCTGGGTTATTAATAAATGGCCCTTTCTGCGGAAGAATAGAAAATTATAGCTCAGTTAGTAACCAGACTACACTCATCCTACACTCGTTTAATCATCATAATCACCTTAAAATACGCAAAAATTTGTGTTCGTCTCATTTCTAAGAATAAGTCTGCTAGAATGTCGCATTAACATCAAAAAACTGCTTTTGACAAAACCCTGGGATGTCTGAATATGTAACTAAATCATATAATTAGGTTTTACCTAACTCTCTCAATCCCAATACCAGATATAAATACTATGTTTTATGGACATGAGAATTCAGTTTTAAAATTTATTTAATTCATCTTTAAAAGTTAATAAGTGATAAACTATGGGAAATCTAGGTCTAAAATACGTTGAGTATATTTCCCTTTAAACAATAAAGACTAATTTCAAGACTAATGATGTAAGACTTACTACCAGCGTAGTAGCTCAGTGGATTAATCTTTGGACTATGTAAAAAAGGTACTTTTTACTTATCTAATCATACATGAGCTAAATTTAACTTAAATGTTTATTTACTTAACAAAAAATCCTAACATGCGTTAAATTCGAGTGTCTGGCCTCTAGGATGGCCTACCGGCCGTCCCTCCAATGAGAATATATGCAAATTTTGTTGTGTGGTAAGCCATAGCTCTCATGATCATTGTGCACATGGTCACTAATGGTTGTTTTTCCACATTATTTTGAGAAATAATCGTATTTTCAAATTAGTGTGCAGCATACAAAAATTATGACAGCAAAATAAAGAAAAATAACGGATATATAATGACAAATAACATTTTCAACCACTTAGAATTTGAATATTTTTTTATAAAACTTATTTTACGTGGAATAAAAGGACTAAGAAAGTATAGACTTAATCCTAACCACTGGTGATATTTTAGTAAAGATTTTCAAAGCGTCTAGATACTGCATAAATACTGCTTATTTTCCAAACTTTAATTTATGTAATCATTGGCACGACTAAGTTCTCAAACGGACTGCGTATTCCATCTTCAATACTGACCAATAAATATCATATTATATATTTAAATCAGCTTCTTCAAAATGACCATTACATTAAATTACTACTTTTTCTTTCGTTATTTTATTATTATTGATATTTTTAACTTACGTACTGTGTACATTTTTTTCTTATATTTTCTGAAGATTAAGTTTATTTTCTCACATCCTTAAGGTATTTTACTTCATTTAATATCACTGTTGGGTTACGTAAACATTAATTTTGGTTACGTAAACATTCATTTTGGGTTACGTAAACATTCATTTTGGGTTACGTAAACATTCATTTTGGGTTACGTAAACATTCATTTTGGGTTACGTAAACATTCATTTTGGGTTACGTAAACATTCATTTTGGGTTACGTAAACATTAATTTTGGGTTACGTAAACATTCATTTTGGGTTACGTAAACATTCATTTTGGGTTACGTAAACATTCATTTTGGGTTACGTAAACATTCATTTTGGGTTATGTAAACATTCATTTTGGGTTATGTAAACATTCATTTTGGGTTACGTAAACATTCATTTTGGGTTACGTAAACATTCATTTTGGGTTACGTAAACATTCATTTTGGGTTACGTAAACATTCATTTTGGGTTACGTAAACAAGCTAATGAACTAAAACTAACTATCTAACTTCATCAATTGTAAGAATAAATATTTGTAGTAGAACAAATTTTCTTTTTAATTTAATTGATTTCGTTTATTTGATGTACGGCAGTTTATCTCATTTGAAAAAGAAATACATCCACCTCTGATACCGAAGTCACAAAGTACGATAGTTATACTACAAACGTCGTCACAACCTCTCACTGCTTGCGCAGTAATGGTCGTCTGAACAGACAAAAACTTGTTAAACTTATCAGAGATTCTGTACCTAATTACGTAAATAGTATACTGCACATAACCTATAATACGTTCATAACTATATGTTATTAAATTTACTTTCATCATTTTTGTTCAATTGAATTTATCACTTGGCCACTTAGAGCTATCATACTTTAAACTGTACATTTATGTTTATGACATTTGTTTTCTGCCAACAATTAATTTTGTTTTAACCATTTCATCAAATAAGAAAATAATTTATTCGATCGTAACATGTAACTTATTTATAAATACATTTTTTACATATATCTAAGTTAATTAGAAAACTTTTTTATTGTTGCTAGTTAAATTTATCAATAATTTAATAAATTCAACTTCTGATTACCATAAAATATTAATATGGTATGGATTTCACAATATTCAAATACCTCTACAGTTTCCTAAATAAGTCAATATATTAGTGTGTTACCAAATACATTAAATAATTAGTCGATTCTTGTCAATACCTTATTCTTATTATCAATCCACGTATTTGTCACCTCTATAAACGTGCCCAATAACACTATTTCCATGCAATATTTTTCTAAATCTTGTTTTATATTCTTCAATTATTTAATTTTTATTTATTCATTATAATTTTTTTTTACAATACAACTTACGTGATTTGTTTCTTAGGATGTTCGAACGATTTTATTTTAAATCAGTGATATTATATTTGCTTTTGATTATTAATCGTACAGTTTAAGCATTATGAGGTTTGATATTTCACCTGTTTTCTATACTATTACATGGTCAAGGCCCTTGTCACCTTCTAATTTGTACCTGTAAACATACATTTTAATGTTGTGAAGAATAAGTTGTGATTAAAACAAGTAACATTTCTCATGAAAATTATATTGATTAGGATTATTTTAGAACAAATATTATATCAATCTGATTCTTTAAATAATTTTAAACGAAGTAAAACTGTTAATTTTACAAATATTATTGGAATATTATAATATATTATAAGTAGCACAATCCATTGAGGATTGCATAATTAAGCTATTTAATTGGTTACTGTCTGTTTATAATGATCATATTTAGATTTCGTATAGTGAAATAAAAAAGTCAGTCCATAGTTAAAATGACACGTTTATATTATAAAAATGAAAATATTTAGTCATTTGATAATCCACCTACTTGTTGAATTTGTAACCCTTATATGTGGTAGGAAACCCACAAATTCCTGTTTTATTCTCCAATTGTATTCTAATGTTATACGTAGAGACTGTTATACTAACGTATTAAGAAAGTCGATCTTTATTGCTGATCAAACTAGTTTATTTTGTTATGATTGTAATTAATGATATATTTAAGTCATCTTTTCTTAACTGTTAAATATAACTGTATGAGGCAGAGCATTGATTTCAGAATACCAATAAGATTAATGTTACCTTTAAACGTGATACGCAAGGAGACCAGGAGCTTAGCCCATGGCACAACACTGGACACACGACCACTCGCGACGACAGTCCGGCTATGACTGACGAGTAGAGACGAGCGCGCAGCCTCCCCTATCCCCCCACCCTATCCAGCTGCCCCCTCCACTTTGCTACCTGGGCCGCCGGACCTGTTGCTCCGGCCACGTCAACTTCGATTCCCCAATTCAAACGTCTCTCGGTGACGTTTAATTACACTTTGTGGCTCACTGGAGGGCTTGGACGCCTGATAGATGGGTTTGTCCCTCGGCGTTTTACATTTAATGATGTACAGTATTTGTAATAAGAACGGTTTTAATTGAAAAATAAATGTATTATTTGAAGCAATAATTTTAGTGCAATATTTTTATTTAAATTAATTGTTTTATTCTTTAAATGCTGGTCACCCTTTATTTTTAATTATGTTGAAGAAAAACAATACAGTCGTTATTTGATCTTAAAACCATTTTCAGTGCTGCCAACTGTGTACGTTTGAATATTTACATCATTAAATTAATTTTAAAACACGCAAACCAGGAATTAGCTTTAAAAACAGGTCCAGGGTCAATATATAAGGGCAAATTTGCATTCAACATTTGTAAATCTCAGTCTTTACATAGCCAATACTATTTTTCTTTTTAATTAAAACATTATTAAGATTTTGTTTTTGAAATTTGTTAATTATGGAGTATCATATCAGGAAGACAAAGGTTGTTGGACATTTGCCATCATTACGTGAAAAATAAAAATCACGATGTTTCGATTTGGTAAAACCCAAATCTTTTTCAAGAGCTAAAAACTAAATTACATCTAAACAAACATGTTATAAAACTACGTTCTTTACTAATAAACTTATCTACATTAATAATTATCTACATTTTAACCTAGATCATAGAATGGGGTACAACAAAATTAACTTCTACTAAATATAAAATGTAAACAGGGTTAAATTAATATAACCAATTAGGCACTGCCAAGATTACAATACGGAAAAATTTAAAAACACAGTTAAATTAATATTCCAATCCGATTGAAATGAGATTACATTAACTAAGCATAAATATATGGTACCTGAAAAACACTATTAATTTAAAATAACGTTAAGCATGCACCAAAATGATATATGTGACTCAGAAGGACTGAGACTACCATCGATCTAAATTAACTAATGATTGGTATTTTTCACGTAATGATGGCAAATGTCCAACGACCTTTGTCTTCCTCATTATTAAGATCAATGTTTAATTAAACTATGAGATGATAATTGTAATATTAAGAATGAAAATGTAAATGTACTGGCTTGAAAAATACATACAGCATTTAAAATTGAAAATGTATTTCTCTCACAACGCATATAAATGATCGAACTCAATCAAGTACAGATGAAGAATAAACCTCATTTATATCAATATAGTTTATCCAAGAATATGTAAAATTGTGTGTGATTATGTATGTAGAATGTGGTCCTTGATTCAGTTCACAGTCGGCACTGGTGGCGCAGTGCTGTAACTCAGCTACTTGGGGACATAGTGTTTGGGAGATTGTAGGCGATCGGTTCCATGCTCGGTTCTCTTAATACCGACACGGCGTCCGCTCAATGGTGTCATCAATATAGACACTACTAGAGAAGTCTGGAGTGTCCATGTTGAATGGTAGTCAAGGTTCGGATGTTGTGTAGGGAAGAGAACTAAGTGTCAAACTTGTCAGTTAGCTGAAAATCAGACCAACACTACGTGGTTCGGATTCCACGTAAAGCTGTAGGTCCCATAGTTGCCCTGGCTATTGGGCTATTAATAAATAAGCCCTTTCTGAGCTAAGTCGAACTCAGATAGTAACAATGACTACACTCGTTCATCTACACTCATACACGCCTCATTTTCGCCCTTATATCTACGATCGGCGTCTTAGAGATGAATAATGAATAATACTCATATTTTTGTATAGTTTCTTCCATATTTTATAATTTTGTAAGCTCATATACTCACGTACACATTATATAGACCTACTAAATGTATAAAAAATAACTTCATAATATATGTTTTTATGTGTTGAAATGAAATGAAATGTCGTAAAACCATGTTGTGCTACTTAGTTTATCTTTTTTTTTTTTTTTTTTTTTTTGTTAACCCTGAACTACTATCCTAGGGTAATTTTCGACACCAGAGTGTAATTATTTTTATTTTATATCTTTTCTACTTGCAGGATTGTGCCATCTCTTTATCTAATCTCTCTTCAGCTAATGAGACATACGGTGCATGTGGTGGTTTCTTGTTCGGTCACTCCATACCTGGCTGGGAAACTTCTGGGATCAGTAGTGACTCCACGATAGTAGTTGCGTTAGTCAAAATAAGCACAGTAGTCAAGGGCATAGTATGTATAGGCATTTTACATTTTTACAAAAAATTAAATAGCTCTTGTTATTTTGGGGTTTTCACAATTGATATTTTTAAGATTTTTATAGGATAGAAGTTAATATCTTATTCTTGTTGTTATTTTTTCTTGCTCTGATGAGTTTTCGTTACGATATTTGTGCCTTGTATAAAGTGCAATCGATGCTTCATTCTACATCATGCATGTTCGATTATGTTTCTTCGCAGTGCATTTGACTGGCATCAGTTACAAATAACAATAACTATCCGAACTGTATGTTGTAAGTAAAAATATTACTTTAAGATGCTTTTAAACTCCTGCGGTCAATGTTTACCTGACTATTAGGGGTTCTCTCCCTTTCCCTACGTCTGCAGGCTGTCACTTGAAGTAACTACTGAACTTGTTAACGTGTTGCTTCTATATATAATCTAAAGAAACAGGCCTGGTTAGTTTGTTCCAACATATGTAAAATTTAATTTGACATTACTATCACGTTCAAATTTGCAAAATCAGAACATGTCTTGAACTTTAAAATCTGACAGTCAGAAATTAAGCCTATTAAGCCAACCAACGGGTAAAAAGTCAGATAAGTTACATTTAAAAGTTTTAATATTTTAAACTTCTAAGTTTTCTTATCACTTAATAATAATGGTCAATGTCATCTGTCCAAAATTCAATTTCTATGCTTATTGACATGATCGTAAAGGTGCTGCACAGTAACGTTTAATATATTTACTTTTTCCCATATGCGTTAGGATAAACAAAATATTCTGATCGCAAAAAAAATATTTTTTACAAGTTGGTCTAAAAATCCATTTTAGGGTCTCCTGTTTCTAAAAAAGTGTTTTTCCGAAAAAAAGTGTTTTGTGTCTCGCCGTATGTGTGTATGTGCAGTTCGCTGGAGACCAAACGAATAAATCGATTTTTATTAAATTTGGTATGTTGGTCTATTTAGCCAATATCTCTAGAATATATTTTCAATTTTTCATTTTTTGAAATTTTAATTTTTTTTATTTTTATGGGTGAAAAAATACAAAAATGGAGTTTTCTCAAAAATGGCTCTAGTGATTTTGATTAAATGTTCAGAGAATATGTGACTTACAATTTTAAAATGTTAGTAAAACCCGCATGTCTCTAACTTGACCAGTGTTTAGTTATGGCAAAAAAACATATTTGGGAATCTAAATGGTAATTTTCAAAGTTTTGATTTTTCAGTGTTTAATATGGGGGAAAGTTTGTGCTGATTCTTCAGAACCATTTATTTTTATTTTCAATTAAAACTTCATTCCCAGTTAAAATGGTCCTACAGGCCTGTGAGATAACATTCGTCAACGAGTGAAGTACCGACCGTTAGTACAGCTGGGGATTCGAACCTTGGAAGTGACAAAGCCACTGCGATAAAGCTCATTTATTGTAGACTCCCCACTCACTAAGGTATAATGAGGTTCGAGCTAAATCTTAAAATGTGTATTGAGCTTTTTAATCTATTTTTACTTTCTCCCATATGCGTTAGCATAGAGAAAGTATTGTGATCGTCAAATAAATGTTTACAAGTTGGTCTAAAAATCCATTTTAGGGTCCCCTGAACCCCAAAAAGTGTCTTTTTTTCGAACAAACATTTTTGTGTCTGTCTGTGTGTATGTACAGTTCGCTGGAGACCAAACGGATGGATCAATTTTTATGAAATATGGTACGTAGGTATATTTATCCAATATCTCCAAACTATTTTTAAATTTTAGTTTTTTTTTTTTTTCTTATTTTATGGTCAACAAACATACACAAATGGAATTTTTTCAAAAACGGCTCTAACGATTTTGATTACATTTTCAGGAAAGACATTAATTACAATTTAAAATATTTTAGTAAAAACCACAAGCCTTTAACTTGACTAATTTCTTAGTTATGGCACAAAAACATAGTAGAGAATCAAACTGGTAATTTTAAAAGTTTTTATTCTGTTAGTTTTTAGTATGGGGAAAAGTTTGTGCCAACTCTCCGGAACTATTTATCTTTTATTATTATTCCATTTTAAACATACTTCTTATGAAATAATAACGCTATAATCATAACATTCAGGTAACACAAATGACACCCACTCCTTTGACAAATTACTGTAGACCCATTCGAAATTATAAAATTTACTCTTCACATAATGTAAAATATTCAGAACAAATAGAAAATTCAGAATAAAACTAACCACTCTGCCCAGTAAATGTGGTTAGCTAAAGAAATATCAACTATTTAATATGTACATGAATATTTGAGTCTAGTCCTTCATAGTTATGACTTGTTCTGTGTCATCCTGCAGTGCTATGGTTACAATTAAATACACTCACAATATAACCAACTAAAACAAACAAAATGTAAAACTAGTAAGACATGAAAAAGTAATACGTACATTTTCTTCTTTATCTTCATAATATGATAAAAATAATAACATCAACAATACAATGCTACATGGTTGTTTAAACTAAGTTTACAAATAAAAAATGTATGTTATTAATGGAAAAAATCCATCTTTCAAAAGAACACAAAACTTATTTATATTATTGGAAGATTTAATAATAATAGGTAACTGGTTGAGCAAATTAGGTCCGGTAAAAGAAAATGATTGTTTATAAATATATTTGTTTACTTTAGGTTTAGTAAATAGTTTTTGACTACTACTTCTAGTGTCATAGTGAACACGAATAAATCCCTTGATAACACTCATGTAGTAAAATATCCTCAATGTTTTAAACATAACAAATGATGTGAGGGTAGTATTTTCAGCTGTGCAAATAAAGGAAACGACGACTCACGCTTTTGTTTTTTAATATAATTCTGATAAACTTATTTTGTTATTTCCTTATACTTTCCACCCTTGTTTTACTTTCTCCACCCCAAACAACAATTGCATAGTGTAATCTTGATTGTATAAGACCATAATATAGATTTCGTAAAAGTATTCCTCAAGAAGTAGAACTTTCTAACACAAGAATTTAATTTTGACTGTAATGAAGTTAAGTGATAGTTCCATTTCAGTGTTGCAGGTGTGGTGGGCCTTCATACCACGTTTGTAGTTAAAGGGTCAGACATTAAAGCTATTAAATTTGAAAGGTCTTATCTACTCCGAAACTCTCAATTTTTTTTTATCAAGAAACTCCAAGGTGTGCTGGATACCCTAAATTTTGAAACTACCTCTTCGACTAGCTTCCTAATTAATATATATATATATATATATATATATATATATATATATATATATATATTATTTATTTATTCTTAAGACGCCAATCGTCAAGATATTTGTTAATATTGAAAGTATATTTAGCACGATTGCGTGGGCCATCATCAGTGGATGTATGTAGAGCATGTGAGTGAACAACATTCTTAAGTTCCGTTAAACATTCAAGCCCTCCACCCATTTTATTTACTTAAATGGAATATCGTACATCAATTCGTAGCCATCACGTGTAAGAAATGTGTGAAAGGGTAGAATCATTCTACTCATATTCCTTTTGTTTAAAGCCTTGATAAAAATCTTCTTCACAATCTATATTATCGAATCTGATCTATAGTGTAAAAATGTAAACCTACGATTATACAAAATGTTACCCATTCAGCTTGTATGTGCAGACACTTGCTATATATTGGATAAGCAGATGATATTAAATCTCAATACATCAACGTCTTAAGCGAAGCCTTCGTCAGACTCAAATCCACTTCGCATCTGCTTAAAACTAACAAAGTCAGATTATGTAAAACTATTGTTACAGACAAACTTGTTCAACAAGATTCAACTAGGATCACACAAAAGGTATTGTAGACTTATCACGCACCTTGTTTTTAGCCAATAATAGTTCATTTATTACGAATTAAAAACATTTTAATTGAAATGTTCGTTTAATTTTGAAATACGGCCATTATCTATAAAGAAAAGTAACTACCATTCTCTTTTCGTGTAGTTAACTTTTAAAAATAATCACGTACTTATTACTTTTCTGTGTATAGTATTGAAGATGCAATGTTTGTTCATTATTAAGTGTACGTAATGGACTTTATTGAAAATCACAATAACCTTTATGTATTTTTAGTAAAGACCAAGTCAAATATACATATCAGCATTGATTAACTAAATCTTAGAATATATCCACTAATTATTCCACCATTTAAAATGGTACACATTTTTCTAAATTTTGGTGTACAATTTTTGGAGAAATGAACTGTTCAATATAAATCTTTATTCAGATGTTTAGTTCCCGTTAATTCAAAATTATAACCTATAAATTAATTGTATTGTTGTGATATACTAAACGACCATAGCTCCTTCATATACTTCTGATGCAATTCCCACATCTCATAACTGTATCCGAATCACATTTACGCCGTCACATGTTTTAATCACAATCAATGTAAAATTAATTACTGTACTCGGGTAAAAAATGTAATTTTATACAATCAAAAAATTTAGAGGCTAAAACATCTGTTGAAAAAACTTTTATAATGATCAAAATTAGTCTTTGAACGTCAAGGGGGGTCGGCCAGCCTTATCTTCCAATGTTATTTTATCCTAATTAAGGCACATATTTCTCAAAAAATAACAGAGATATTGTTTTTATTTTGATGTTATTTTGAAATGCACATTTTGAAGTATAATTTAAATTGATAACTTTTAAAAAGAAGTATTGGTTGATTTTTTGTAAATTTTTCAAAATGCAACTAAAAGCTTCGTTCAATATACAATTCAAAAATATGTATGATAGATAATAGAATTTCCTCAATTCATTTTACCAAGCAATATATGGGGAACAAAATTTTTGTTAACTATTGAGATATCTCTTATGGTTCCTGAGATATATGTACCTACATCTAAAAAATGTACATTTTCGGAAAAGCACGTTTAATTTGATAATAGCAGCCATATTATGAAAGCTTACTTTTAATGCATTCAAGCACCATATGCAGAGTTTTCTGGGTTTTCCATGCCATCATATTCTTCTTCTTTGTTATGGACAGGTTTTTGATAAATCTTATTTCAATTTCTTGTTGGGCTTTTTTCTGATTTTTTAATTCTTAGTTCATCTTGAAACTTCATTTCACGGACACACCTAGACCCCGGATCAATTCCAAACTTCTCTAGAATGTAACATTTGACTATATTTCCTTTGTTATGTCATTCTACAGCTTCAGACACTCCAAGTTGTAGGGTATTCTTCATAACAAAAGTTTATTTTGGTGGTCGAAACCAAATAATATTATTTAGAGACTCATTCTGATTCTGCATCCCACCATGGAGGCGTTTCTTCAAAAGCTGCTCATTACTTAGGTCTTTAAAGCTAGGCTTTATCATCTCCATTACAGCTACAGGCAAATAACTGTGAGAATTGTAGTTATAGGTTTTATTTTCCAGAATGGCTTTCTGATATTTGCACCAGCTTTCATTGTCTTTAGAGCACAAACCACGAGACGGTGACTCATTTGTAGAAATCAAATGATAGTAAGTAGCCCATACAGATTGTTTCATTCCTTGTAAGCTATCTGTGATTCTCATTATAGCTAAAATATAAATGTCAGTTTCATATGCTTACAATGTCTGCCAAAGACAACAAAACAAATACAAAGAGAACAGCACTGTTACTATATAAACTGTTATATATTACATCTGGCAGCGCGCTGGAGTTGTCTAAGTGTGAGGTATTTATGTGCAAGCAATTACTAAATAATTTATAAAATTAAAAACTACTTAAAATAAAACAAAAAGTAAGACATAATTTTATTCCTAAATAACTGTAGAACAAAATAAGCAGAAAATATAAAAATAGAAATTTTTCACCCAAAACATGGCCGACCCCCCTCAAGCTAAATGTGCAAGTTAAGAAAAAAAAGAAAACAAGTAGTCGTCTGTTGAACAAATAATTTAAAGCTTACAATCTTCATGAACATTTTGTTTTTTTTTTTTTACACTGATTAGAATAGTGCTAATTTGTCCGTTTTACATTTCGTATAACAAATAATCCAAAACAAGCCTTATCGTTTTAATTCCCAACTGTATAAAACAATTCCGTACTTTTTTCCAACGGGAGGGAGATTCCACTGCAAATGGACATGACGAAATAACGCGCTTAATCTATGCCATTGACCGAGCTGATGTACACTGCCATTATTTAACAACCTAATGACATTAACTTCTGTTAAATCATAGGATAAATAGTATATTAAAAGTTCTTGACAAAAAAGGCAATCATTCTTGATTTACCAAGTACAACTTATACAGTCAGCTTAACGAAACACAAGTTGAAATAAAACTACAAGTTTAACATTACATTAAAATATTTAAATAATATAATATGTCAGGTGTGAAATAGTGGGTGACGTAACAGGTACTGAAAAAGTACCACTTATTTGATTACTGTCAACACAGAAATTATGTGTACCCGAGGTTGAATGTTTTTTTTTTTTTTTACTAATAAACTAAGAAGCTTACAAAAATCGGCATTTTTTCTTCGTTTAATTGTACGTTATGATATAAATAGTATTTTAATTAGCATTATACGTGTTGGTACATACACAGTATAAGTAAACGTCACACAACACAAATTTATTACAATATAAGCACAAAATGCACAAATATTATGGTGATCGATTTCGGTGAACCACGCTCACCTTTCTCAGACCAGAGGGATTCACAAAACAATGGTGTGATTGGAATTTGCATAGACCTCTTTAGTTTCTCAGTAAACAACCTTCAAACTCAGTTACACATAACTTCTGCGCCGAATGTAACATGATATTTATTATAACGAGATATGTAATGAATCGGGTAATATCTTCCAATATTCACTTATTGAAATGTTTCCTTTAGCATGAAACCCTATAACTAAGAGCTTCTTCTCAAATTGGGCAAACCTTTTTACCCAAATGCTCCTCAATTTGTATGATTAAGGCCATATTTTTCACACCAGTCTGTAAGAAAGTGACAGCCCTAATAGAAGCTCTTACGTAAAATGGGTTATTTTATATGCAAAGTGGTGGGCAGGCCATCATGATAGCTGCCGTGCCGTGCATAGCAATTGGGGAATAGACTTGTTGAGCCTCTTCACACTACTAAAGTGGAGGCCACTAAAGTGTTCCAATCTTGACTTTAAACAAGACAGGAGGTGAATTTATAAATTAAATTAATAAATTTTTGTTAAAACAGTTATTATAATGTATATCTATTGTCAATCCTTCTTAAAACATTATTCTCATATATGAAATGCCGACACAGCTTATATACATTTTGAGGCAAACGTGAATTATTACATGAGTATAGGATGAGTACGGATGACCTGTGTCTGGTTACTAACTGAGTTTGACTTATGTTCAGAAAGCGTAATTTATTAAATAGCCAGGGCAACTAGGAGATCTACAGCTTCACGTGGAATCCAGACCACGTAGTATTGGTCTGATTGACAAGCCTGATACTCAGTTCCCCCTGCTTCATAACATTCGGATTTGGTGTAGTAATATCCACGTCGATCGTAACCATTGAGAGACGACAATTTCCCAAACCGCCAGTCACGCTGGGAAGTCGACAGGCCCTATTTTAACCATCGGTGGGCCAAAACATACTTTTATATTTCAACTATATGGTTCGTGTTTGTTATTATAATGATTTATAGTGAACGTTTGATGATTATTAAAGGTCCATTATAGTGGATCATAAGTTGATATTATGACTATTTCAATGCATCAATAATGGCACTTTAATTTTCACAAATTTAAACGTAAAAAAGTATAAAAATAATAAATTTTTTACATAACCAACTTATGGTCCCCAATAGGTCTTCACGTATTTCAAATGACACGTGAAGTGTTAAGATCCAATTAATACTACGAACCGATCATTTATGTGTTTTTTTTTTTTTATGTTTTTAGCTGAGGGAAACTACCCCCTTAGAGGACTGCACATCTAGTACTCCCTCTTTCAACGCCTACTCCCTCTTTCAACGCCAGTGAGTCATCTAATTGTGCCGTCTTTCGATTGTATGACAAAACTCGTTAACATTCTAAAATGCTTGTAAAGCTAAAAAGCGTTTTAAATAAGGCTGTAAAAACTTGAGCGTAGGGGTGTGTTTGATTACGCTAGGCAACAACTGACGCAACCACCTGTGAAGGCAAGTGTTCGTAAACTACCATGTCTGTGTCTTCCAGTTGGATAGTCATCTCTGCTTCTAATCTCATACGTATTTACGTCTCGACCACTAGTCGGCACATTCTGACATACCAAAGATGATTTTCAAAAGATGTTTCTTAAATTAAGAGAATAATTGTCAGTATCCTGCAATAGTTACAATGTTTTAAATTTTTAAACAGATTCTTTAGATGAATCTGGTAACTTAAAATATAACTATGCGGATCGCCTTTTTTGCTATTTAAATCTCTCAAAAATTGATTATGTACATAAGCACTCCACAACATTAAGCCATAGGTGAAATTGGGATAAATCAAACCATAATACGCTGTCATCAGTACCATAACAATATAAACATAGTTCATACAGCTGTTGAGGTGTTCTGGATTAATCTAATGTTTTCCTTTTATACTGACAAAATAATATATTTAAAAAAACACATACATACAGCATGTTAAACTAATTTATTTACTTGCTATAACTTTGTTCTGCATCTATGTAGGATAAAAGTATAAAACATTATTTAAACATAAAATTACATGATAATTTTGAAATAAAATTACAAAATAGACACTGTAACATTGTTTTGTTATATTAATTTTAGAAAAATGAAAATATTTGAAAAAGTACTTGCAATCAAAAATCAGTTCAAACTCTATAAAATTTAAATTAAAAGTTTGACTAGGATACTAGTCAACTTGTTGTTTACACATTGAATTTTAAAATGGTGGCGAATGTACTGTAAATGAGGTTAAAAAAACAACAATCTATGAAGTAGAATGAGAGGCAGAATATTAGATTTTTAGAGTTATACGAGGCTGAGGAAGTGTTGTGGGACATTATAAGTTGTATGGTCTTCAAATTCCACTTCTCTAAGGAAATCCTCAGAATTTAATTAATGTCTCAAAATTCAGTCTCTTATCATAATTTTTCTTTTCCGACCTTTAGCACAATTTTTGCTAAATCCATTCAACACTAAATCCGCCATTTTTAATAGCATCTACTAGTATACAAGTTGACTTCAGTGTCAACTCTGCTGATTTTCAACTTGGACCAAGTCTACCTGTCAACTTAGTCCCAGTCAACTTTGACTGTGTCAACTCGGCTTAGTTTTTCTATTAGTTTTTTTAAGTGCCGCTCTTAGTGTCATTTCAGTAAATGTTGTGAAAAGTCATATTATTAGTGATAAAAAAATATTTAAAAAATCAAAATAACTATTGGTTATTTTGTTGTTTTACATATCCTTTAAGCAGAATCACACGTAAAGTCATTCATAAAATCAATAAGAATCATAAAGAAATAAAATCACAGAATTATAAAAACGAATTTAATCTGGAATATAAGAAGATATTAAATTATTATTATTATGATTTGATACATTGTAAGTTAATTTTATTTTATTCCATTAATTGAGAAATGTATTTAAGTTTTTTTTTTATTTTGAATAAAGTAATTTGACAAGAATTTAATATTTTTATTTTGTTGAAGTTTTCATTTTTAATTACCTTTTTCAATTAAATTTACCAAAGAAGACAACTTGAAAGATTTATTATTTGCTCCTCTGTTTGAGAAATTAAAGATAACCAAAAATACATTTGTAAATATTTTTCATTTTCATAAGAATATGTTACAACACCATAATTATAATATGCCTATAGTGAATTATCTTAAAAATAATAATTAAGTAATTTTATAGTACAACAAATATCAAATTTTAGAACTTGGGCTTAAGCAGCCGGTGAAACTCAGTGGCAGTTTCAGAGAAACCACTGATGATGGCACATCACAGTATAGGCAAAACATCTGGTTATCTTGTAAATATTGTAGATAGTTCCTGGACGCAGTTGTCACCAGAAAATGTAGATTCTAGTTACTAAATATCAAATTCTACGACTGATTTTGAAAAATATTCAACTGATTCTCCTCAAAAACTATGCTTTTGACACAAATTCTGACTTACTGTTCAAAAAGCTAGGAATTTAAACCACCAAAAAAAGTGCCCTCCTTTTTTATTTTTAATGGCGTTTTTTGACATCTTAGATAGTTTTACAAACTGACATTCATATAGATATTTCAACTTTGTTTGGACTTAAATCTAAAACATCAAATGTGAGGCATGAAAAACAAGGATGTTTTTAAATATACATGTATATTATTGATTCTATCATATTAAAATAGTCACCAAACTACAGATATGCTTCATCTGAATAAATTTTGGGATTTTGGAAAAGTCAAACTATAATTTGGTTTCATCGTTCTCAAGACTTATCTAAACAAAGTATACTACTAAAAAGAGGTGTCAAATTAAAGTGTTGTTTAAAACAAATCTTAATATAGGGATTCAACGGGGATATGACAGTTGTACCCCGCAGTCAGGAAAAACATAATTCCCCTTTACAGGGACTAAAATATAACTACTAATTCTATAAAAATTTTATACACTCTTATTACATCATTATTAACGTATTTTGAAAATTATTGTAGACAAATAATTCCAGAGGCAATGACACTTGACTGGTTATAAATAGGGCCTTTGTGATACTATTTTCTGCAATGAATTTGATTGCGTTGTGGTTTTCATATTTTGTAATGTAGTATATTCTAAAACTAATTAAATACTACGGCTGCATAATTTATTGAATGCATAAGCAGAAGTTATCAACAAAATTAAACGGTAAATATTAAATCTATCTAGGTTGGTATTACCTGGAAATTGGAATATCAACAAGATATGGTGTTTGTTTAACATACTTAAATAAATAATTAGTTTGCAAAGATGTGCACAACGCCAAGATTTTTAAAATATCCATTAAATGATAGCAAATGTCTAAAACCAGATGGTTTATCTATCATAACAAACATAAATTAATAAGAAGAAAATAAGAGAATTTGGATGAACTATCTTATTATATTCATCTGTTGTATAAGTAAAAACATTTAAAGGGAATAAACTAAATAGTTGAGATCTTCTCTGGGGTCATGGTAATATGGGGTTAGTTATTGTTTCATTCATGCCAAGACTCTGTAATACCGATGTGCCAGTGCTGATTCCCAATTAATTTACAGAAATACTGTTGTAATTATTGCTTTAAAAAAACGCAACCGATCTGTCGGCGCTCCGGGAGAAGGGGTGCAGGATCGGCCTCTGTTTCTTAGAAAGGGGTTCGGGCGCAACTGTCAATACCCTTTTTGACTAATTAGAGAAACTCTCCACATATATCTGACCGCGGGGGGCAACTTTCAAGTCACCCAAAAGGGTAGCTGTAGTAACCCCCTTTCCCTTGGGTGGTTACCAAAGTGGGTCGAGGGACTATCTAATTTGATCAAGGGGGCTGACCAAGATGATCACAGAAGGCTACCTAAGTTGATCTCTCGTATGTATAGATGTTAGACTAATCAAGTGTCACTAAGTGTTTGTTTGCCTCCAACCCAGCAACAGTTGAGGCTTAGTCAGTCTTTACTCACCAATGTCGGCACTGGTGGCAGTGCTGTAACCCAGCTACATGGGAACAAAGTGTTTGGGAGATTTGTAGGCGATAGGTTGTATGCTCGGTCCTCTTAATACCGACATGGCGTCCGCTTTGTGGTTGCTATCGGCGTGGACACTACTAGAGAAGTCTGGGGTGTCCATGTTGGGTGGTAATCATTGTGCGGATATTGTGTGGGGGAGATAACTGAGAATCAGGCTTGTCAATTAGCTGAAAATCAGACCAGCACTACGTGGTTCGGATTCCACGTAAAGCTGTAGGTCCCTTAGTTGCCCTGGCTGTTGGGCTATTAATAAATTGCCCTTTCTGAGGAACAGTTGAACTCAGTTAGTAACCAGACTACACTCATCCACACTCATCCTACACGCATAAAACAATTCATATTCGCCTTAAAATACGCACAATGTTGTGTCGGCGTCTCATATGTAAGAATGGCACTGAACACATGTGAACTACTTGTTGTTCCTGAATTTGTTTACTATTGTAGGGTGTTAGGGGACTTGTCTTCTTAGGTAAGTTTGCTGATGATTATTTGTACTGCGATGATTAAAAAACACTAATCCTTTCCTCTAATTCCACTATTTATTTCATTTATTTGTGCAAGTACACACATTTTACAAGTAACTAAGTCAAGCAAGGAGCTATCAGGACGTCTTCATCAGGTACAATTTTGCATTCAAGGTAAATCTCCAGGACTACACATAAACTACAGATTGTATTGAATTTTTATAATTTTCAAATAATTATTATTCCATCTGACATACCTATTTGTAAATAGTGTGAGAGGTTTAGTCAGGCTGAAAATATCAGTAACTAAAGTAAAATAATAAAGCCTTGGATCAAGACTTGTTTATTGATTACAAGCATCCATTGAATCCACTTTAATCATTGATGGTACAGTTGTCGGCAGTTGAAAAGGTGAAGGTTATCAAATCAACCAGTTGATTGTCTGCAATACACTTCAATGCACTCTGTTCCCATTTATTTAAACAGTCCAATCAGACTAAAATACACAAATTCTAAAAGCATTTGTTGCTCTTGAAGCAATTTTACAAGTTGTTTTTGATGGGAAAAAATAATACTGATGTAAGATACAAGGGCTCTTAAAATATTCCATGATTTCAACTGAATCTATTTGCAGTACATTAAATTGAATTTATAAACTGTCCTAAGTGTATTTTTAAGTGATTCAAGCAATTTTTCTGATCCTTTTGTCATTTTTTTTTTTTTTTTATGGGTTTTAGCATAAAAACACTTATGTGAGCAGAAGGTTTTAGTGTCATTTTTTCAGAATGGTATCTGCTTTAACTGACTATAATTTTGTATGCTATCTAAATGTAAAAAACACGAATAATTTTTTTTAGTTTTTTATTGGAGAACTTCTTAAATTGAAATAATTTAAAGATTCTTTCAATTTGACTTCAAATGTATTTTATGATATTAAAATATTTTATTCTTATATGCTGATTAATGTTTCAAAAGGCTGTTTTAAAATATTGTGACTGATTGTTTTTACTCAAACAAAACATTAGGGAGTAATATAAAAGTCATTAGTGGATTTCTTGTTATTACAGATATCAAACTATATTTTTCTGATGGATGTCTTGTTACTACAGCTTTCAACATATACCTTGGTAATGGATGTCTTGTTACTACAGCTTTCAACATATACCTTGGTAATGGATGTCTTGTTACTACAGCTTTCAACCTATACCTTGGTAATGGATGTCTTGTTACTACAGCTTTCAACCTATACCTTGGTAATGGATGTCTTGTTACTACAGCTTTCAACCTATACCTTGGTAATGGATGTCTTGTTACTACAGCTTTTAAACTATATCTTGCTAATGGATGTCTTGTTACTACAGCTTTCAACTTATACCTTGGTCTTGTTACTACAGCTTTCAAACTTTAGCTTACTAACGGATGACTTTTTACTACAGCTTTCAAGTTGAGAATAAGTAAAATTAACTAAGATATGAATTTCTTGAAACAATCATAGTTTTTAAAAAATACAATTTTAAATATACAGTATATATTTTCAGCAATTTTGCAACAAACATTTTTATGAAGGTAAATATTGTAACGTTCACACTCCCATACTATACAATTTATATATTATATTTTATAGTTTATATTAATATTTCAGTTTTTATAATTGTATATTTTTTATATAATATAACTCAGTTTTAAAGTTAGATGTGTAGTGGTCATTAAGTAGGTCAGAGAATGCTGAGGCAGCAGCGTCAGCATTCCGGGAGTGATGGTCAAGGAAGATGGGCAGTTGAGTCTAAGCTGAGGTCTGGGTCGTGAGAGTAGAGAATTGTACTAACAGTGTGGGAGTACTTGCTATGTAATAATGTTTCGTTGTAGTTGGCTTTTAAGTTGTTTGAGTTAAATGGGTCATGATATGTGTAGTTGTTTAGTAATATTTAATGATTTGGATTCATGAATAAAACAGTGAATTAGTAATGAAGAGTTACATTTTTATTCATTCCAAAGTCCCGATGCCTTAATCACCGTGGTGGTGGCAGCGGACTATTGTAAGCAATAATTTAATAATCAAAAGATCGGCCACATTATAAAGTGGTGGCAGCGGGGGAATTATTTCAGACCTTGAAGTATCATTTATCTAAACGATAATCTTTTACGTCTACCATACCGAAAATATGACGCATGTGATAGTGATTGATTGATTGCATTAATTCTATTACAGTTCTAAAATTTCTATTATCAGTTACGTAAATCTGTAGTGACATTAATATGCCTGTGAGCACAGTACATTTAATAAGTTTTATTTAATCATTTAATGAATAACAAAGACTAGGCCGCCATATTAGACCACGTTGATGACAAGTAGAAGAGAAAGCGACACCATCTTCAATTTCATTCACGGTGACCTATGGAGCAGTGACTTTGGAACAGTTACTACAGGAACTGGAGCAGTGACAACCGTTACAATATGAAGTCCTATACAAATTTAATATTAACAACTGAAAATAGCAACAGATTGTAATGATATAAAATGAAATTTAATTGTAATGATGTAGTACTGCAGTAAACACAATTCATAATAATACCATTGTAACATACTGACTTGTTATTTACTAAGAACAAATTTTGTTATAATTTGGAGTAAATTCTCAAAAATTCTTTTTAAATACTTAAGTAAACTAGTAAAATATACTATCAGGTTTTAATAGTGTAAAACTTTGTATTTTTTGTATTTTTATGTTTACAATTTGATCAGAGTACAAAATTGTACTTAATGGAGACCATTAACCTCGAATTCACAGCTCATTGAGGTTGGCTTTTACTACCTGAGGCACTCTTTACTCACCTGAAGAAAGTGCCAGTGGCACAGAAAACTTTTGTGATTTTGTGTTACTTTTGTGTATGTTACTATTACTCTGGTGTTAGTGAACTTGTCTTCTAAGGTAAGTTTCCTGATGTCCTATCTCTCCAATATACTAAATGTACATTTTAGCATATTGTTTTTCTTCTCAAGAACTGTACATTTACATACTACTGTACTATCAAAACTCATATATCAGTTTAATTATTATCAAGAAAAAATGAAAAACTTGTAAATATTGAACGGAAATTATAACTTTGAATCCTAATTAGGGGTACTAAAACAGTTTTGCAAATAATTCCAAGATAGCCAAATTGTTTAGAATTTACTGGAATATAATATGTTGTTATATTTTAGATAAACTACAATTTTATTTTATTTATTTATTTATTTATTTTTTTTTTTTTCATAAAACGCAAAAATAACAAAATTCGCAAACTTACAGTATGATCATTATAAGTAATCAAATATTACATGTAAAAATTCCAAAAAATCAGTATTAAATAGACAAGAAAAGTTGTCATATTTTACCTTAGAACATATTTTTATATTTATTTTATTGAGAAAAATAAAAATGATATCGCAGAAACAAAAAATTACAGTGAAAAATTACATAACAATTCTAAAATGAGGGGTATGTATGTATAATTTTTTGCTACATGTACTTTATTAGTTCTATCTTTTAACTACAAGAAAATATAAAATATATAAAATATTCCTAAAAGTATAAAACTTATAACACCGTAAGTCAGTGTGTGCAAATTGTGTAAACCGAGCTTGAAAAATTGAGAACATTGTAATCATAATACAAAATATAAAATAATTCTTTGGATTTTTCCTTGAACTATAACTTGATAGATGATATATTTATGAATATAAATATACAATAATTAGTAGATTACAGCAAAAAACAAAGTTTTAGCAACAACTTTTAACGACAGCATAAATTATGCCTTTCCTCGCTTTTGGAAAACACGAAAAAAAAATTACCCAATGCAGCAATTTGTATAGGTGCATGGAATATTTAATTCTCTGTAGACTGATATTTACTATACCTTATTCAGTCTTCTGGTTATTCTTCAGTCATGAGACAAACATCGGCCATTTTTCCCGTTCCCAACCTCCACCAACCGAGAATTGAGTGGAAGTTGCACGTTTTCATTTATTTCCTTCGTTTATAAAATTGCATAAAAAAATGAATAAAAATCTGAAATTTATAGAACAGAACATTCTGCGTTAATTGGTACCACGTTTGTCATGCTTGCTTGATCATCAGTATATATTATATTGAGTTTAACCAAGAGCATATCACATGCTCTAACTCGCTTTTGAAAAAAACATGTAAACAAGGGTATACAAAAACATTTTTGGTAAAATACCCAAAGCACTTATAACATTGTGGATAGAGTACTTTTTTTGAATAGTGTATTTTATTCTCTGCAGACTGACACTGAGTACATCTGATTCCGACCATTGGTTCTTGTACAGTCATTCGACAAAGATCGGCCATTTTCCCCCTCCAGACAGGCCAGGTGGGAAGTGAGCATATTTATAAAATTTTACTACATTCATAAAATTGTGTAACAAATTATTGAAAATCTAAAATGTATAGAACAGAACATTCTGCGTCGATTGGTACCAAGTTTGTTGTAATTGCTTGATAAGAAATATATGTTATATTGAGTTTAACACAGAAGCATATGATATTCTCTACTTTACGATCTAGGGTTAATGAATATTATAGAAACATTTTAATTACACTGAATTGTCTCCATGTACAAGAGCCCAGGTTATCCTGCGACGCATCTGGCATCAATTATTAAATAGCTGTCAAGGGTGTAAATTGATAATGAAGCACTGATCTAACTTTAAAAGGAAATTGTTTATTGATGGACTGTGTAAATGTAACAATGTAAAATGTAGATTACAGTGTGTAATCTCTTGTAAAATAACAAACAATGAATTGGATGAGCAGTCAGTTTGGCTCCTCGGTTGCAACTGACTTCGAAGGCCAAAGGCAACCGAAGGCTCTCTTGAGGGTTGGGCAAAATATATAAACAGCCCAAAAGATCGCCAACATACACTTTTGCAAGTAATGACCAGTAAAAAGACATTCTGTTTATGTATAAACGTTATTCGATTTGTTTTTCTGAATAAAACAGTATCATTACAAAACAATTACTGAATAGTAAAAAAATTAAAATTTTTAGAACAATAGGACATCAAAAACTACTTGTTAATGGAAAATATATGGTGGAGACTTCTAAAATGAAATATAACATTTTAGTTTATTAGTATGAGCTGTTTCAACTTTAAAACTTACTTTAATTTTTAATTACTTGTATTAAAAAGTAATTAGTTATGAATAAAACTATAAAAAGTCCTCATTGTCAGTTATAAATTTAATTTGCTTTTCAAATCATTCATGATTGGTGTTAATTACAAAAAAAATCGGTTCCAATTTACCGACTTGAAGTCTTCTGGAATAGTAGGCTTTTTACAATGACTAGAGATTTATATCCAGTTATACTAGAACTTTACTAGCATGGTTTTTTTTCTAGATGTGGAAAAGGCATCTATTTGACAACTCATTCATCTCAAACATATTTAGTTTCATCTGTAATACATCAATATTTATGCATTGAGAATTTGAAGACGGTAACAATACAGATCAAGAACAAACTATATATAACTCCATATATTTTGACCTCGCCAACAAAGTTTACAAAACATCATTTACCAGTTCAAGATTTAGAAACAGAAACATCTATTT
This sequence comes from Stictocephala bisonia, assembly GCA_035578905.1. Lineage (NCBI taxonomy): Eukaryota > Metazoa > Arthropoda > Insecta > Hemiptera > Membracidae > Stictocephala > Stictocephala bisonia. The sequence goes on from JAQJVL010000108.1 coordinate 855,099, forward strand.
TGGATAAAAGGTTTTCTGTTAGAAAATCTTTTAAATAAACCTAAATGTAAGTTTAAACGATGACTTTAAAATATCATAGACCAGGGTTTGCAAATCAATATTATTAATATATTAGTAAGCAATTCATTTATTTACAAAGTATATATATCTAATAATTTTATATAGTATGATTAATCATCAAAATTTACAGAAGAGGAACTTAAATATGACATTATTATGTCGCAACAAAAATATAACATGTTTCACAAAACAGATAACAGAACTAGTTACAAAGGTAAAAATAATATCTCAAGAGGTAAGAGAGAGAGTTAAGAAATATTATTAGTTTTTAATAAATGATTTTTTCTGAATATCTTAAATCAAGTTAAATACTAACTGTAAAGATAAACAAAATAAATATATGAATTTCCTCGTCAAGATAAATTATTGCTCATGTAATAATTTGCTTCGGTAAAAATATATTTCGTTAACATTACTAACTTTTTGATTTTCATTTAAAAGCCAGGTTCTTATTCATGAGGCCAAACATACAAATTAATATTTTTGTTTACTATATTTGCAATAATTTCTCTATTTGTTGCAGATGTTTAAGCGAAAGAAAATAAATGCAACTTAGATCTTCAAGAGAAATGACTGATTATGTTTTAAAGATTAATGTGCTCTAAATGTATACTTAAATTTTGTTATATCAGGTACTTACATACTTTTAAACCACAATGTCAATTTTAATAAAAAATGAATAATAATTCAATTAGTAAAAAAATTCAAGAATGAAATATGCCAAAACTGATTTTTATCATTGAATAAGGTGTCCAAAAAGGTGTATACAATTGTAATTTTCCTATAATTGACATAGAATAATGTAATTCTATGTTTTATGTGACAAAGCAAACACCATAAAATGCATAGATATAAGTTTATTTAGATAACTAAGTACAAAAGCCAAAGAAAACTTAAGTCAAAACCTCAATGCAAACCATAACTGACAGTTTAATTTTGTTATGTACAACAAATAATTAAAATTTATATGTAAATGCACAAATAATATTATTTATTTTCTTTATCATATTAAATCTGCTTTTTTAGTAAAAAACACACACACACACTTTGAAACACTGCCATTTCCGACCGAGTTATTAGGTTAAGTTAAAATTATTTAATTCTAAGTTAAACTTGATTTTAACATTTTAAAGATATCCTCTCAGCTACATAAATCCATTTTGTTTATGATACAGGTGTAAAACCCATTTGGAATAATTAGGATTAAAAATAAAACTGTAATTAAAAACACAGTGTATTCATTTTTAGAACTGAAATATAGAGTAACAGCGTATAAAAAGCGCTAAAATAAGAAGACTCAAGTGTCCAACGTATCAGGTTCCAATTAGTATGTGCTGGTCATTGGAAATTTATTTCCAGCATCACTTTGACACAAATAAAAAAGATTATCTATTTATAACAAAACTCTGTTTTCTTACATTTTGAGCACACCTACAAAACATTTGACTAATGATAATCAAAGTGGACTGTAAAAACTATCTTTGTATTAGTATGGTACATTACTGACAGAACGACTCACCCATACATGTACAACGTTGATGACAGACTCACACTCACCTATACATGTACAACGTTGATGACAGACTCACACTCACCTATACATGTACAACGTTGATGACAGACTCACACTCACCTATACATGTACAACGTTGATGACAGACTCACACTCACCTATACATATACAACGTTGATGACAGACTCACACTCACCTATACATGTACAACGTTGATGACAGACTCACACTCACCTATACATATACAACGTTGATGACAGACTCACACTCACCCATACATGTACAACGTTGATGACAGACTCACACTCACCTATACATGTACAACGTTGATGACAGACTCACACTCACCTACACATGTACAACGTTAATGACAAATTCACCCACCCATACATATACAACGTTGATGATAGACTCACTGACCAATACAGTGCAACATTGAAAACTGACTCACTCATCCATGAATATACAACGTTGATGACAGACTCACCCACCCATACATGTACGACGTTGATGACAAACTTACCCATCCGTACATGCACAACGCTGATGACAGGCTCACCCACCTATGTCATGTACAATGTTGATGACAGAATCACTCACGCATACATGAACAACGTTGATGACAGACTCACCCACCTATATCATGTACAATGTACACTGTGTTAGCCGTCAGGTAAAACCGAGTGGTTGCAAAAATAGGTAATTATTAAAATGTTACTTATATATTTACATTTCCAAAAATATATCTACAGAGTCATATTCAAAGCTTCATATTTCAACGATTCAACTGAAAATTTAATCTAATAACAACTCTTCCAGCTCTATATATTTTACAGATTTTAAGTAAATAATTAATTAGGAATATCATAAAATTAATTCTCACTAAGAGCAATGGAAATCTCACTAAATATTATCACACTATGATAAAAAAGTCTCATTATGAGATCTTCTACAGATTAACTAAAATTACTTATACTCCTATGTATGTTGAGATGAATTAGATTAAAGTTACTTATATCAACCAGTACACAAATAACATTTTTAGAATGACAAAAATATTAATAATTTGTAGGCTTATACAGACCTACCAATTGCGAATGATATAAAATATTTCCCTTGTTGTTATGTACTAAATGTAAAAACAACAATCATATTCTTAAACTTAATTACAAGTTTAAACAAAATGCAAGTATCACCAAGTTTTTGCAATAAACAAGCATGAGAAGAAGAACTGTATTCAATGGCCTCAATCAAAAGAGGTTTTCTCTTAGGAGTGTAGAGAAACAAATACAATTTTGCCTAATATAGTTCTATAATTACCTTTTAAAAAGCTGGGAAAGGTTGTCAAACTTAATATTCCCGTCGTCATCGTGATGATACCTTAGTGCAGTTTTTTTGTTGCTTACATAAATAATCAATTCAATAACAGGTTGCAATTTCTGATTCTAAAATTTGTTTCTCATGAATTATCTTTCTGATTTATCATGGATTGAAACTGTTTTTGAACTTTTCAAAATCTAAAGCTTATGAGATACTGTCAATGTGATATTTACTAATAATGTGTTGTTTGTTGCATTCTATTGTTTTCTTCCAATTAGTTTCATTCCTTATTGCATACCTAGAGATTGGCTTCAAAAAGGAGGGTTTCTACAAAAACACACGATACTTACTTAGAATAAGCTCCTTAATCATTTTCTTACACAGAAGCCTCAGCTTAAGTTTTTTTAACCTTATACTTCACAGTTTGTGGAACTACATAATGAATGTTATCATCGTTGTTTTACTTACAAAGTTTGAGACATTAATCCAAGTAGTTGTGATAATTTACCACATTGACATGCTGTAATTTATTAAGCTGTAGGCCTATTAATTACAAGAGGAGATTCCAGTGGCACACAAATAATTCTCACTTCAGTTTTGAAATATTAAAACAGTACTTTTTCACATAACTAACTCTTGTGTGGTCAGTTGTGTTCGAAGCTGCGATGACAGTAACACTTGGCAGAACTACTTTTATGTCTACTTTTCAGTGTGAAAAATCTTTGTTATATTTTTTTTCATCAGCTTAAATATTTTTAGATGCTTATTTGTGGCAGCACAATGCAAACAACTAAGGTTATTTATAGATAGCGATGTCTGACAAGAGTTGACTGGTTGTTGTAGTTGACTAGCTAACAACTACTTTAAAAAATTATGAAATGAAAAATGTCTTTATTCATATTACAAGAGGCGAAGTTAGGGCTGCAAAGCCCTCTCTACCACTTAACCTCAAATTACAGACACAGCCTTAGAATAAATTATTCGATGTTTCATGTACAACTTTTTAAAGAAAGTTCTAAACTTATCAACCATGTAATACATACAAATAATTAATTTTTATTTTACAAATAATTAATTGATACTTTTGGCATATTCTTCTCACTATTCTTCACCTTCAGTATATTTGTTAATTTAGTAGTAAAGGGAGATCCTTAAGTTACACCTCCCCCTCAAGGTCTAGCTATATGTTGGGAGGTGGACTCGTTGGTACTGTAATAGTGGCCATGGCTTGTCCTACCCGAGGACGCGCCAGGGATGGTTTACAGTGCCATAGGTGGGTGTGAGGGTTGAATACGTCACAGGTGGCGAGTTGATGAACTCCATCAGTGCCTGCCGCTATGTATATCTTGCCTTTTGCCACTGTCGCGCCATGACTATGTCTGCCCACTGACATCGGCTGGTCAGCAGCCCACTCTTGCGTCAGAGTGTCGTACCTAGACAGAATTTATGATTAATGTTTTTTTTAAATCGTAATTTCTAATTTCATTTAACCCACCATTGGTCACACGGTGAGTGGGTTCATTACATTGTAACATGTTTTAACAGTTAACCTACATTATTGACACTCCAGCAATTCTTCGTCTAATCCTTTCCACATGTTTTTTTTTTCAAATTCTCAAAAACAATAGTGAAGGAGGATGGTGAAAGAGGGGTGAACGCCCCTCCATGTTTGGCCAGTTCGCCGCTTTCTCGCCACGCAACCGGTTTTGTCACGGTAATAGAGAGAAGTTTTCTCACTACGCAACCACATATTTCCTTGAGTTGTGATCGTTGATTAACCCTTCGCACGCGGCAAACGAATATATACCCAGCCTCTACTTTGCCTCAAATGGGGTAAACGAACATATACGAAATGAAATATTTTTGTTGATAGTGTAAATGATAGTTCCTAAAACCTCTGCTAGAGTGCAGCATCAAATTATAAATGTCTTTAGCCAACTCACTCAGCCAATCAAAAACATAAATCGTCTATGAATGAAAAGGGGCGGAGCAGCCAATTAGAGCTTGCATGGTTGCAACTCCGTCTCCTGCCTTTGCACACGCGTAAAACGAAAATACCCTCCCTGTCGTTCCACCTAAGCACATTGTTTTCAACTCTTATAATTCTTTTTCACTGTTTTCTATTTTTCAATTATTTTGTTGTAGTTATTATTATATCATAAATGAAAGATACTGTTAAAAGTTTAAAAGTTTCAACTAAAATGTTGAAAATTTTTTATATTTGTACTTTTCATTATAACTGTACATCTACAATAAAATAGCGTTAACAGTTATAATTTTAACTTTCATTGTAAATTTATATATATTTTATGTTCCTTTATGTTTCTAAAATAAAAAAAAATTAACTTTACATTTCATTAAAATTATTTTTTTATGTAATTTCGAGTTACTTTAAAATAGGGTATAGTAATTTCCACGTGCGAAGGGTTAAACTTTTAATTATTATTATATGGTTAGTTATAAGTGTTTTATTATTCTTTTAGTTATAAATAAATAATTTTCTTTTGTATATACTTAGTTTTATCAAAATAATTCGTTATAGTAAAATAAACAGATGATAGTTTGATATTTAATAAATTTTGTCCTTCCAAGAAAAAAACACTACACTCAGCACCAATTTAATTCTTGTTAAAAGCAAACATGCAAGGAACACACAGATGCATTAATTATTTGTGCAATGATTGTTTTGTGCAGCAAATGGAGGTAGAAAAAAGTGGAGAAATATGCTATATTTGTAGCACTTTTATACTGTTTGTATTTTTTATAAATAATATTTTTTATTTGTGTTTTAATTCTTCTCTGCAGTGACAGAGTACAACAATATAATTCATAAATTAACTATTACAAAAATATTCATATTTAATAATATTTGCCAGTTTTTAAATAAATTAAAAGAATAACAAGTTGCTTTATACTGACCTTAACTGTATCAAATCAACTTAGAAATAAATCAAATATTATATTTATTGATTTTGGAAAGTTGATTAGTCAATGTCAAGGTAGAGAAATTTTCTATACACGCGACCAAAGTTGTCAGTTCCAACAACGCAACCGATGACAGGGTTAAAACACTGAACAATTTTTTGTTTGAGTTTTGATAAGTTATGTATGCTAACAAAAACAACAATTTAAATATGTTTGTTAAATTAACAAAAAGTAAAATCTGTTTGAAATGGTTTATTTCTTAGAGGAAAGAGAATACTTTACATTTTAAGAAACTGATTTGAAAAGCTACTTCATTAGCAAATATATATATTAACTTGAACCTTGATAGCCCAAATGTTTAGATAGCTTGAACAACTAGGCAGAACGGAAAAATGTTGAAAAATCATCCGAAGCAAACAGTGCATCGCCGTACTAGCAAGGTCATCAAGTTCTTTGAACAGCTGTTGTTTTGTTCTTTTATAGCTTTCTTTGAGAACTGATACGTTCATAAGGAAAAATAAGCGTTTAGTATATGGATAATGTATATGTTAGGTACTAAGATAATTATATATATTTAAAATAATATGTAATTTGAATATTTGATTTACATTTATCTCAAACCAAAAGGGAGAGAGGGAGTTATCCCTAAAATACACATCATACCACCCTAAACTTGTGCTCTCATTGGTCTTGGGTAAGGCTCTTACACTTTCGTATGCCTCACTCATTGTCTGACTCGCACACTATTGCCCTTGTTAAACAATTCTCAACTCTTTTCTTTTTTTCTAAATATTCAATTGATTTTCTTCTTTAAACTCAGTGCTCTCTCTCTAGTGTTCTTCGACTCACTTCCAGACATCCAAGATTTTCGTTTGTGCTGTAAGCGGTCGGTCTTCTAAACATTCAACACGTACGTACTTTCGTGGACTTTCATCAACATTCTAGAACTGTGACAATTACAACGGGACTGGACTTCCTGAAGTGTCACTAACTACTCCTTTTCGACAATGGTCAAACAACCTCTGGGGTGAATCAATTCATTTACTTCTGTTCGTTGTTAAACAGAGTTGGGGTCCTCAATTTCATCTTCAGTAACTTTAACTCTCTCTACCCCACAGTATGTTATATGACATTGCATTTACTGTTCCCTTTTCTCACCATATTGTAATATATGGAGGAGTTTCAGTAATATTAAATTGAAAAACAAGTGAATGAGATGGACTTAATATCAAAAGTCACATATACGTGTTGAAGGATGAAAAGGTAACCTAGAATCTGACATATTATGACTTCACAGCATTGCAGCTATACAGTCATAAAAGTATTATTTCTATGTTAACGTGAAAGAAGCAAAACAGCGATTTAAAAATCTCTTAATTTTTGTTTTATGAGGTGATGAAAAGCAATTAGATATGTCTCAGTGTAGTTTCTAAAATAAGTTTACAAGTGAAGGTCACCAATGCCACATGCATTCCATCAATATTTTGTAATTACCCCATTATCATTAGTACCCATCATTATTATTAGTACCTGTAATATATTACGAGGCATTGAAACACCAAGTGTTGATTGTCCAATCACATCATATCTTTCTAAATACTATAACACTAACTCAAAAAAATTATTACTCTGTTGTACACATTTAAATATTTGGAAATTATTGTGCTTTAAATGGCCAGTTCCTAAGGATGTTGAAAGCAGCATATGATTAGTGACTGTGTGACTAAACTCACACTCAGCCAATAAACCCCATTTCTCAAGTGTTGCATGTTTGGGTCTTAAAGCTGTTTTGGACACGAGTCTTCAACTGGTTGGTGTCATAGCCAGTGGATTATTAAAAAAAATTACTTAATGCACCTAATATAGTTATTAATCTGATACAATCATTTAAATTATCTAGTAAAGCCTTTAAGACTTTCTTATTTGAGTTCCTTAACTTTTTTACATTAGCAGTACAATAATGTTGTATTAATAAGTTCATAAAATTTCAGCATTGGCTGTTAAAATCTGGTTTAATATTGTGAGAGTTTGGAGAATTGATTTTTTTCTTTGATTATTTTTTTTAACATTTATTTTGTACTCTCTTTATCTACCTGTAACTTTTTAAAGTTTTAAATAAAGTAATAATCAGATTTTATATTGATTTCTAGAATTGTTTATTTCAATCAGTAAAGACATAAAATAATAAATCATAAAAAACAAAACAGGAATAGAACAATGCTTGTTTTTTATGGTGTCATTGTTCAGTTTGATATACAAATATCCAAATAGTTGCAAACTACAAATATGCAATTATTAAATTCTTGATCAAGTGTGCAAATTTAGCAAACACCTCAAACAGCTGATCGAGAATTAAATAATTACTGAAGCCTAATAGCCTGTTGTTTTAAAGGATAAATAATTTTACTATACTTACACTTGAACAGATCGCAGTGGCTGTTTTTTGGCGTCAAGACCCCCTAGTACATACAGTGATGATTCAAATGCGACAGCACCAAAGTGGGAACGTGGTATCTGTAGAGAGGCTACCGGCTGCCATTGGGGGCTACGGACATTCAGGCGCTCCACACTGGCCAATAACTCTCCGTCAACACCTGCCAGCAAGTTTGTCATCAACTTCCATGGTCTTATACTACTTTAGCTTTTTATCACTTTAAAATATGTAAAGTAAAAAGTCATATCTTCTTGGCTCACAACTTGAAAACTTATTAAGGTTGAAGAGGTTAAAGTGATTGCTATTTATTTATTTTGAATTATTAGTATTATGCTGTTTGTCATATGGCCAAAATGAACTGGTCATATTAGTGTACATGAACTGGTGTAACCTTTGTTGCTAAGTTTTACTTATCTACAGAAAAGGCTATTTGTTAATAGACCAATACCTAAGGAATTTACACATTCACACATCTATGAACGCTCCAAGCATCTGGCACGCAGTTAGCATGTATCTAAAGTCATCCAACTCTCATTTCCAATACATTGCTTCAAATTCAGCTCAGCATATGCAGGTGAATATTGTAACACCATTGTCATGTTATGCCAGACATGTTGTTTCTTTAAGTACTTTTCAGATCGACTATTTTTGTGTCTTGTTTAGTGCATGTGGGAACTTAATTGTTACATCACGTTTATTTTGGTAAGCTGATTTTGAAAGGGTTTTCCTGTGACCATCAATGCTTAAATTTTTTTAAATTAAGACTATAAACATCTCACTAAGAAGATTATATGATCTTATTTAAAAATTTTTGGTAATTTTTTTTATTTTAACCTAACAGTACATCTTGAAATTTTCATATTTATTTTAGCATGTTTAGTTATTAATATTCAAGTAAATCCTACAGTTTAAAATTATTTGCTGTAATACTTATGTCACCAAAAAATTAATATAAATTTAAAATCCTTGTAAAAATTTTAATGTCAAAGAAAATGTCAAAACATCAGATAATTACCAGCTCCAGCAATGGCGTATATGTAGCCATGAACAGCTAGTAGCCCATGGTGGCTGCGGCAATGGGTCATAGATGGCAAAGCTTTCCACGAGCGATGGCCATGTTCCAATACCTATCACACAAAACTAAACTTTTGATTCCTAAAAATGTGATTGCCAAGAAATATATATAGACTTTAAGTGAAATAAGGCTTTTAATCTATCTTAAACTAAAAATGAACAATTCCCCTTGGCAATGTTGTTTTTTTTCTCTTAAATTGTAGTTCGAATTTCTAACCTATTGGTATCAATGTTCAGCCTTGCACACACTGATGAAGGAAGCAGGTGTGGTCGCGTTCATGTTCTTAAACTTTGTAAGCAGGAAATCGCTGTAGGAAGCCTTTCACCGCTTTCCGCCATCATGCCCGCTTCCTGTACTTGTGTGACTGATGTCATATTCCATCACAGTACACTTTTCCCACAGTCAATTCCAAGAAAAATTATCACTCCTACTCCTGCTTCCTGTGTTGGTGTGCGCAGGGCATTAACCTTTGTCCTGTTAATATACTGATGGAGGTTAGGGGACCGTTATTTGATGGATTTACTCCTTCAGTCTTACATAGTTAACAAATTGCCTCTTTTAGATGGTGAAGACGGCTCAAATCTCTAATAAATGCATTTTCACTACACTACTATGAGTTCAGCTGTTTTCGTTATGTGTTTACAACCTGTGAAACATCATATTTTCAACAGCTGTCTATTGTTTACTACCGAAAGTAACATTGTTTACAACCGAAAATTTTCCACAGTCAACAACACCTGTTTTTAAAACATGTTTCTAATTTAATAAACAGTTAACATTCCAAAAATGAGTTTTTATTCCGTAGTTTAGTGAAAAGTATCGTTCAAAACTCGAGTGAAAGTGTTTTGTATGTTCTCGACCATTTGAAATTTGACTGTGGAAACATATGGTCTCAAACATGCAAAACCCCACTTTCCACTCTTGTTATGAAATATACAATTTTAAATCAGTTACTTATTTCTACTTTAGTCAACACATATTTTACCACATATCACTGAGATTTCTCTACTCCTAGCATCTAGTTTCCCTCACTAGACGCTTAATACTCCTGATTCTTCCTTATAATGAGCAGTCGATCTATTGAACTGAAGGTCATCAAAGAAACTTATGTGTGACTATTACTCCAATTGTTCAATAAGATACTTCATATATCCAGCATTACCGAAGTTTTCTCTTTAAATAACCAATATAACCCAGATTATAATAATATTTTCTTCTATGAATAGCACTGTTACAGAGAACAACAACCAAATCTTGAACTCTTTGTAAGATCCCATTCATGAGCAACATTAAATATTTGTTATATATTGAGATATCGTTAAGTAAAAATGGGCCCAGTTGAAATAATATGAACTGTATTTAACGAAGTATAAGTTTGATAATATTTTACACACCGAAGAAAGGAGAAGCTTCCAATTTTACTGCCCCCTACTTCGGCAGCGACAGCTTTTGTAATGAAGCCATAGAGTGATAGCTACATTTAAAAACCCACTAGGGTACTTTTATCAATAGGTGTGGCAACACAACCAATTTTGTTGTCAGTTGTGAATACAACATACGTCATTTCCATCCTTAATATTGCAAAAAATTATATGGAAGTTAAATGCAGTGGCCTTTTTGTTCCCGATTTTGTATTACAAACCTGAAAAAGTATAAATTAGTTGTAAGTGGAATAACATACCTGGGAACGGTAGAAAATGGTTTTACTCTAGGCTACATGAATTTTCAGAAGACTTCATATTAAATTTAGTGGAACTCTACCACATTGGATCCTTGATGACCAAGGATTCTTAAATCATCCCTTCTTCCTCATTGTTGGAATTGTTATAAGCGAAATAAAAACTTTGCTCTACAGTACTAGCCACCGAGATCTCACAATCTTACACCAAGCAACTTTGTCTTGTTAGCTATGTAGAAAAGGCTGTTTTAAGTCTCACATGTCAAGTTTACCAACTCAGGCCGACCTGTCAATCTATATCATACTGCATGCACTCAGTAATACTAGACATTTTTTTTCTCGTATGTAAGACAAGTCCACCAGGGGGACACAAAGAAGATTTATAACTTGTGTTAAAAAGCGTCAAACCTCCTTATTTTCATTTGTAGGTAGATTTTTCATGTTCAATTTATACTTCAATAAATAAAAATCAATAAAACTGTGTCCTTATTAATAATGGACCTGTATTGTTGCTTGCTAAATTTATCAGTTTTCCACATACTACCTCCAATTCTATTGAAATGTGGTCTTTAAGGATCCACCATAGTATGACTGATAGTATGAGAGATGTTACACCTAGTTAAAACTAACACAAGTATTAGAGAAGAGTATTTTTCTTTTACCCAGGTTTTGTTCGTGACACCGACAGACGTATTAAAACCACCAGAGATGTAGACGCAGCCGTCGCTGACACAGGCTGCGGCTCCTTCCAGTGGCTCTGGCAGAGTTGGACACTCTTCCCACTCATTGACTTCCACTGAGTACCTCTCCACAGACGAGAGGACGCCACTGTTATTCCTTCCACCTACCAGCACAAGGACAGTTTAGTGAAACTGAATAAGAAAAAAAATAACTAGATTTTTAATCTATGGTCAAGTTCTAATCTTTTGGTCATTAGGAAGCACTAATTAAAATTGGAAGATCAGAATATGCACTTCAGGTTCAATTATAGATCTTTGTTAAATGTTTATGTTTTATTTGTTTCTAGATTAAATCATAGGTATATATTTAATAAATTAGTATAAAAATTAAGATTCTTCTGAACGACTAATAAGGATTCATATATATTTACTTTAGTCATAAAGTAAAGGTACAGTGCAGCAAGTGAAACAAGAGACATGAGTGACATGTGCAAGAGGAGAAGTGTACTGTAGTATGGTAGAGTGGAGTCATAAAGAGAAAGACAAGAGTAAGCAAACAAAATCAAAAAATCAAATGTTAAGGTTGTTTTCTTTTAAATTGATTATTTTCACTGTTCCCATTTGCAATTATCTTTTTGTATACATCTGACTGTGCAATACTTTTTGTCCACTAATTAAAGAACCGAGCGAAAAGCTTGTATTTTTATGGTAAACAAATACAATGTTTACAGACAGCAAATAACCTGTATAATACAAAACAGATGTCTATTGAGGTGCAACACCTGTGATTTATACTTAATTTAATCAGCTAATCTCAGCTAAAAATCTATGTTGCTTTACAAAATTATTGTCATTTCAAAGTACACTTAACCAAATTAATAGCACAAAACTGTTTTGGTTGTGGACACATTCTGATTGTAAACTGATTATCATTTAGTTTATTTTATAATTTAACAGTTCATCTTATTTTTGTCATGGTGATAAATTGACTAATATTAGTTTAATTTTTTAATAAAAAGAACTAATATAAGTCAAGTAACAGAAAGTTAAACATTATTTGGTAACTATTCGGTTACTTAGTTGGTTAAAAAATTGAATAACCAGAAAATTACTGATAGGTTAGTTGTTTACTAAAACCATTCGGTTACACCACAGTACAAAACACACAGTAGCGACACTCTGTTATAACAAGTACGGCACTAGCGCTCGTAGCGACGGGAACGTTAGGCACGTATTTCTGTATTATTTACATTCACGGCTGTCATTAGTAGATGTTAAAATAACCTGTTATATTATTCCACTTTTTTGCAAGACACAATTCAAAACAGCGGTATTGAGGTGTGTTGTATGCTCCTACTATTAGGAGTGCTAGCATCGCACTAGTCCCACAACAATTAAATGGGAGTGTTGCCACTGGGTGTTTTATACCGTGGTTATACCACAACTAATCAGATGATAATCCCACGAATTAATCTGACCATTTTTCTACTAGGAATCTCTGGGCCAAGATTCTTGCAGCAGAGGATATTAAGAGTTATTCACACATACACTGACTGCTGCCGTCTCAACTATTTTATGCCACATAGTCATTTACTGGTAATCCAACTCTCCTCCCTACAGACATATATGGATCAGGTGCGCTTCCACCCATAAAAAACACGATAGTTCTGGCAGCTCTACATCCTCTGTTTTTGAGAAATCTCCCCGATATTATGTTAAGGTGAAAGGGTGCATTAATAAGGAACCAGCAAGCTACAAAGCTGAGTGGCAAGAACTAAGATAAATAAATCAAACTCAACAAATTAAATTTCCTAGTCTATATAAAATGTTGGACCTTCTTGAAACAGTATAGTTATAACTGATTTTTTTTTTTAATATAAAAGTGGAGACTTCACTGTACATGCTCATTAAGTGGCACTATGTGTGTACAACTCAATAAGGTGGAAACAACTTGGCAATAACTTGTAGCCACTTTTTAACAACCTTTTTTTTTTTTTTGTTTTATATGACTATTGACCATTTTTAGTTTAATATGACTATGGATACTTGTAACAAAGATAATATATACTCTACACACTCAATAAGTGACAAGAATTCTAACGCATTTCATTAAAAGCGTTTCATTAAAATTGATGTTTCATGTATGAGTTCTAGACTCGAACTATGGTTTTAAGTCCAGTTTTATTTTAAAAAGACGATCCCACCTGCGCCTACACAGACAGTGGTAATTACCCAACCACCTGCCCTTACTTTCTCCTTACCTTGTCTCAATCCTAATTTCTTTAATGCCATAAGTTGCGCAACCTTACAGCCCACCACACACTGCCGAGCCAAACTGAGCGCCATCCCGTAACATTATGACATGTTACAGTAGTGTAGTGGATCGAAGCATCATGGCGAGCATTTGGGCGAACAGAGCCCCAGACCATCTGTTGTCAGTTTTTCCGACACAGAAAAGACATAAAAAGTTACAGCTCAGAGCTCAGCTCAGGGTTGGTAGTGTGTGGCATGTTCATAACATCTTTCCGTAACTTCCTTCCGTAACACCAAAAAAATCAGTGCCTCAAGTAGTTCTGGCAAAACTCTCAAGCTACATCTAGCACTTCCTTTACTGTCTGTGTTGTTTGTTGGTGCATTTTTCATCAGGACTATTTATTAGCTATGGAGTGGAGTGAAGAAAATAAAAAGTATTTATCGAGAGTTAAAGAGTCACTCTTTTGTGGGGTCTAGGTCTCCTTTGGTGACATGTGAGTAAAATTATTGAATATACAGCTTACATACTGAAACTTTAAGTCAGCAATTTGAAGTTTCAGTATGGCAAGAAAAATTTCTTCATTGCAGAAATTTTTCTTACCACCAACATCTCGCTTTCCTTTTCTTAATTGTTGCTAAATGAAGATAAATGTGAATGATGAAAATCATGCAGCCGCTGCTATTGTCTGTGAAATAGCCATGTAAGAATTGTGAGACTGAAAAACAACTATACAAAACACAATATTACAACACAGCACTTGAAAATAATCTATAGCAGGTGATCTGTAGTTTATGTATAGAGTTGTGGTTTGGCCAAAATGTTAGGAGGCGACAATCGGATCACCACTCGGCTCGGGGTGATATAGTTGTGACAAACGTAGCTTCGAACAGAGCAGATGAGTTTTCAATCAGTGCTCGGCTCGGTAGTGTGTGGCCGACTTAAGCCTGTTCTAATTCGGCCGTTACTGGCTAGCTTTATACAACTGCTAAGGGACGCCAATGTTCCCTATTGTACTTCTTCTACCTGAGCTTCAGGTTAGATTTATCGCCTTGTGAATGTAATAAAACTAATGTTTTCAGGCCTGAGTTAGTTTAGCCCCGCACATCCCCCTCCCCCTCGCGGTTTCACTCACAGGGCAAGTAGAAGAAGACGGATTTAGATTGTGGAACTCAAGTTTGTTTATAGTTAAACATCATGTACAGGCTTACAAAAAGGGAAAATATAATGACAAATTTATGCACAATATTCTACTAAACCTAAAATAAAATGCATATTTTCATTTAATAACTACCCAGCAATGGCTAATAAATCTGTATTACCATGAGGGTAGGATTTTATTTTTTTTTAAATTGCTATTTGGCTACGATCTGATATCTATTCTGCAAATTCTATAGTAACAAGACTACACTTACTAATCGTTAACTTTATGAGCTGAGAACTAGGAAGCATTAAGTGTAGAGGTATTATAATCTGTAAGGGAATCACAGCACTAAGAACCATTAACAATCAATGTCTATTGTCAACTTAAATCTAAGTGTATATGGGTGCATATTTGCAGTTTTTTTGTGTAGGGTAGGTGGTTAGTAGTCGATTTTTTTCTGTAGATCAAGTTTATACTTTAACAGTTATCACTGATAACTATTAATTTAAGTTTGTATACTAAGACATTTTTCACTTCATCTATCCTCATTGTATATTAAGAATATTCATACGCCCCAATCATAACCTTATGGTTTGTTTAAAGAAAAACATTAACTGACCAATTACGTAGACATGATCTGGAGTGTAAGTGCAGGCAGTGTAGATGCGTGGCACTCTGAGAGGAGGAACCACTCGGAACCCATGTGCTTGGCTGGGGGAAGGTACCATACAGCGCCACATGGAATCGTGGACTGTCAGAGCCTCTACATTGGCAATGGCACTCCCGGTTAGTCCACCGCAAGACAGCACCACCTACATTCACACAGCAATTAGTTCCTCAGTTAATCAACTGGCAAGTAATAAGTATAACAAGGCAAAATTTAAGATATTGATTATTATTGATTTAACTGAAATTTTAGTACTATCCCGAACTTTGGTCTAATATTACTAGATATTTTAGCACTCTTTTACAATGAAAGAGAAGCAATGGTAAATTAGCCGATATTTTTGAAAGCCTGAGTTTATATTCTTTCACATAAAATGATACAAATGAAAGCCAGTGCCCTGAAATTGAAATCTAGTTATAAATACACACAGAGCATAAGATTCGCAGAATGATTTTAAACCAAATTTTGTAATACTGTGCTTTTCTCAAGGCCTTACTACGAACACATAAATATATGGGTGGAAGGTTGTGTAATCACCACAGTAGTGTATGGGTGGGCGGGTGAGTATCACTACTGTAGGTGTTGGTGGGTGAGCAATCGTACCTGTATGATCTATCTTTAATAATCACCATCGTATGTGTATAGGTGGGTAGTGTCCAGTTAAAAACCACAAGTAATATTGTAAAATCTCTCTAAAGCTTGTGATGGGTAATAATTTAGTTAAGTAAATGAGAATGTTGTGATCATCTAGTGGGATGCAGATCTTTAGAAAATAAGGATGACAAAACAACATTTCACTACTCTACTAAATTATTACTAATGATTGTAAGAAACATGTTAATTGTTAGATTGAGAGTCTAGAGAATCAAGAAATCTTCACCATATTTCTTTAGATTTTAAGCCCTTGTAACATTTGTTTAATCAATAAACTGAATTTCTAAATTTCTATCATAAAAATTATAAATCAAAAAAAGTTTCACATTAAGAATTCTTTGAGGTATTTCAGCATTCATATAGGAAATGTTATACTAAGCATTGAAAGTTACATATAAAAGCTCAATAAGTTAAACCCCAAACAATATAATGTTTGAATTTACGTTTTGGTTTGTGGTGTTGAAAATAACAAAAAAGTGTGCTATTACAAACCTTTAAGTTAGACAATTAAAAATTGTGGAATGAAACATCCCCCATTTCATTAGTATATTTATGTATGTCGTGTGGATTTTTCTTGTCAGCCACCAACAAGTAAAAAAATAGGATTTAATGAAATTAAAAAATAAAATAAAGGCCAAAAATATAAATTACAACACAAAGCACTTACGTCTTAGTATTAAAATATTGATCTTCTATAACATATATAAATTAAATGTTTGCAGTCACTAATACTCCTCCAATTGAATGAATACCAGCTAATTCTCTCTGACATCTTCGCAATGGTCAATCATTAAAAATGGGTTCATGGGATTAAAACAATTACATGACTGATCATTTACCATTGCCCACTATTATACATTCCCAATAGTTGCATCTTCCCACAATTATGTGAAAGCGACTGAACATAGGCAATTCCTTTCAAGGATGGTTCATTCCACCTATGATTCTCATGTAGGCTGTTAGAAGAAACAATGTTCTCTTAACAGACCAACTTATACTTTTTACAAGTTATGAGGAGAACCAATTTTCTGGTTGGCAGCTGATATATCTGAGACAGTCTAGTTACCAAAGTTGAGGTTTGATTTGCAACACTCAAGGGACACATACAGCTTAAGGATTGATATGGACACTATTAGTTTATCCACATTTTTAAATAATAATGGCCACCATTATAAATTGGACGACAATTTTTAAAAAATCATTACATACAGGTACCTCGCAATGGTGTGAGGTACCTACATAATAGAAGTCACGACGATAAGTACTTTAATCATTAGAGAATTAACAAATTTCCAAATAATACTGAAAACAATGCCAATACTACTGAACCTCAACTTCTTGTCACAGAGTTCAAGGCCATGAGTCAGACAGTGGCGGTGGAGGATGAAATACAGAAGTGTGTGCAGCTCCATTAATGACCGTTCGTCACTATTCACTTATTGTCTCAACTACAACACTCATCAGCTGTGACACCTGACCTGTCCACCTAAATTAAATTCTACTTGAACTTCCTATCACAGAGTTCAAGGCCAAAGGTCAGACGGTGGCAGTGGAAGACGGAAGTGGGTACATCTCCAATAACGCCCAGTCGTCACCTTCCTCTCACTGCCTCAACAACACTCATCAATGGTGACAGCATTCCAACCTCAGCACATCAAATTCTACTTCAGCTCCCTGTCAGAGAGTTCAAGGCCAGGGGTCAGACAGTGGCGGTGGAAGCTGGAAGTGTGTGCAGCTCCGATAATACCTGTTAGCAACCTCCTCTCACTGACTCAACAACACTTTCAGATGTGACAGCAGTCTGTCCAACCTTAGCATATCAATGTTAAACGAAGTTTCAAAAATTCTCTGTTGACCATTTCCCGCACTGATTATATATGATTGTTTTTCAGACATCTGTGCTCCATAGTATTGCAAATTATTAAATTGAAACCAATATATTTTAAGATAATCCCTAAAGAAAAAAACGTGACTATCAAAGTCCAAACACTTTTCTTTTTTTAGAGAGATGGGGGGGGAGGATGGATCAAAGTAAAAGTTTGCCTGACTATAATATAAATGTAGGAACGAAAGAAGAAATAAACTGGATTAAATATACCAATCCCAAGTGTTGTTTACCCAATATTTGGCAAGGTGAAGCTTATACTTAGATGATATATCCGCTCAATGATTGTCATCGACGTGGACACAATTAGAGAAGTCTGGGGTGTCCATGTTAGAAGGTAGTGAGTATTGAGATGTTGTATAGGGAAGAAAACTGAGTATCAAACTTGTCAGTTAGCTGATAACCAGACCTACACTACGTTGTTCAGATTCCACGTAAAGTTGTAGGTCCTGGCTATTGGGCTATTAATAAATAGCTCTTTCTGAGGAACAGATGACCTTAGTTAGTAACAATGACTACACTCGTTCATATACACTCATTCGCTCCTCATATTCGCCTATACCTTGACGCTAGGCGTCTTACTAATGAATAATAATAATTATATATTCTCCAATTACATAACTTACTGCAAGAATCAGGTTGATAATGTAGAATTACTTCAAGTAGTATCGATTATGTAACTGATTTTACATGGTTAACTTTTACTTGTTTTTCTAACTTTGTATGTTTCCAAGCCATTGTTGTCGTGTTTGTTTATCCGAGTCAAGGTTATCTAACATTAGATAACTATCGTAGGCTATTATACTAGCCAATTAGACAATTAAGAAGTAACGAAGCTTTGGTGTCTCAATCTTAGCTTACACGAGTTTCTCCAGCAATGAATGTTGTTCGTCAGTTGCATTAATGAACATAAGAATCTCGTTGGTGCTCCTTTTTATACAAAAATTATATTTCTAGTGCATTCCAATCCCTCCTATTAATAATTTGTGACGTAACTTCTTTAACATATAATGATCAAGTAAGATTGATTAACATGCAGTTCCATAGGTCTTAAATGCCATGATAATAATCCTAATATATAGGCTAATAGTTGAAGGCGTTTTTTCCTAATACCTTTTTAACTTTTTCAATCAATTTTTCATTTAACTTTAACTTGATCAATTTTAACAATTAACTGATGTGTCGAAAATGTCCCCTATTCAGAGTTGTTCAATAAGGTTTTTATACCGTAGTTCAATCTTTATATCCCGAAGGTCACGGGAAGTACGTTTTTTCGGCCATATTGAGACAGATTTAAATTAGTCAAAAAGTAACAGCTGTTCAAATGTTAATAATGGTGAGCTGTTTATTAACAGCTGTTAGAATGAATAAACGATGTTTGTTCTGATTGAACAATTATTAGTCTGTGCATATGAAAGAGTTGCTACTAACCATATAAAGAATATTACAATAATAAATATCAGCTAATAATAATATAGATCTGACACTACTTGATCAAGAGAACCGTTTTTGTTATCATAAAAAAAGCCCTCTCTTCTTCTCTCACCTATGTCGAGCTGTCACTAGCCGTGAGCATAGAATATTTGTTTAATCGGTAATATTGAGTAGATTTATAAAAAAACAAGTAAGTTTGGTTGATTCAGTGAAAGTTTTGTTTCATCTATAAATATAAAAAAGCGAATTCATGTCTGTCTGGTTGTCTGTAATCAACAGCTGTTAAATAAAATTAATGAAAACTGTTGAAATATGCTATGAAATTGAAATTTGTTTTGTCGTTAATAATCTATAAGAAGCAAAAAGCCAATGTTAAAAAGTCAGACTTCTTGTTTTCTAATGTTGCTATCTTAGCGCAGCCGCCGCTAGGTTGAGCTTGTTCCGCGGCAGCCTAGAGTGAGAGGGGAGATTGCTAATTGCTATTAGAATGAGAGAGAAAGCAAATCAGTGTTGCGTATCCATATCGGCAGCCGCGCCAAGCCCTTTTCGTCTGCTACAGGGAGTCTATTTCCTTACCTCTTTTCGCTTCTTATAGATATGTACTAGGGGGCACCCCTGCACGCTTTGCGTGCCAACCCCGTCGTCACTCGCTACGCTCGTGAGGTAAGCTCGGCCTGCGGCCTCACCAAGACACTCTGCTACAGTCTCATTTTTGGATCTTGGCATGTCGCCTCGTGAGGAAGATCGATCTACGACCTTACCAGGACTCTTAAGCAGTATTCTATGAACTATAAATAAAAAAAAATACCTTTTTAGGAGGCATGTCATAAAAAGTAAACTGCAAAACAAATAATTAATTATTTATTTTTTATTTTCACGTTTCACCACATGTTTTAATTACCGAGGAAAAAAGGTTAACACCAAATACAGACCACCTGATCAAGTAAAAGTAGTGTGTGCTAAACTCTCAAGGTGAAATGTAGAACTACAATAAATCAAAACATATACAGTACTATTGTTGTGAGAACTTCAATCTGCTTATGGCATGTGAAACTACATTAAACCACACAGTCATATGTTTTTTGTAAACAATTCAGATTCTCCATTTGAATAACATGGGATCTTTAGGAGCCCGTGGGGCGAGACCCTGTGGACGGATCTGCATCAAACTTCACAGAAACCATCTCGGAAGTATACAGGACAACATCCTAAAGTTTCATGGCGATCGGTTGGATGGTTTGGCAGCACATAAACTTCAAACATATATATATATATACAAACATCCTCTTTTATAAATATAGATTCATTGTTAATAGCTAGTTCAATTCACAATATAATGAATGCAATTGTAACTAGATCCAGCAGTACTGTACATTTCACATCGATCACGTCTGGTGATAGCTGCTGGATAAGCACTTCCAAAGTCTACACACGATTATAAAACAAAAACTAAATAATATATATTTAGTTTTATCTAATAATTAAATTAAACCTTACTTTTAATTAGAAAATGATTCAACGTAAGTTCACCATAATTACGGCCGAATTTTCAATTCATTCAGCAGCTAATGTAATTCGGTATTTTGGTAATGTATATCATTGTTTTACTATTTTAACAATTGAAACAAAATTTGGTTAAAATTGTAAGAAAAAAACAGTTTTATTACAATTTCATTACTTTCAAAATGTCAGCTTTTTAATTTAAATATCAATGAAATCACTGTTTATTACCAAAATTTTACAAGGCACAAAAGAATTAGTGATTTTTTTTTCTTTCCATCAATACCTCGTTTGAAAAAACACAGTTGAGAGATAACTAAGTTTATGGCGGTTTTGTATATAACGCATGAATACTAAATTAATGGCGTAGGCCAGGCCTAATATTTGACAATATACGGATCTATCAAAAATTACTTAAATATGGGAGGCATTTTATGCAGTGGTGAAACAAAAAAAGATACTGATTTTTTTTCACCCCTTCAGAAAACAAGACAGTTTCCTTCCAACAGATTTTCTTTTAAACGTAACTTTCTCTTTATGAAATGGAGGTTAGTTACCGGTAGGTTACAACGTGGTTGTAGCCGAACGAGAGCTATTCTACTTGCAACGGTACACTATATAGGAAACTAAGCAATCAGTAGTGGGGAAGGGGGGAGCAGTTTGTGGTTCTGCCGCCGTCTCGTCGTTCAGGTCACTTCCGTTCATACGCAGCTCAGTAAGTAGCGTTCCGCCGTCTCTCGTCTTGTATTATTTGCCTACTTTCGGTTATAAAAGTGATCAACTACAAGTCCAGACACCATGGTCGCACCTGAAAACCTTCTGACGGTCGTAAACCCCGTGTTCAGGACCTACCTGTTCTATTGCTGCGTGCTCGCCGCCAAGATGATCTCTATGAGCTACCTCACCGCCAAAACTAGGTTTCAAAAACTGGTCAGTATTATAGTTTAATATTAAAAATAAGTTGTTTTATTTTAGTGTTCAATATATTATCAACCCCAAGCTGTGATTTAGAGACATATTCACGATTTGCTCTTTTAAACAAATTTACATTTAGACTACCTTTGTAAGAATGGTCTTTAGTAACATGGTTACATTTAAATGTAATTAAAGAATAAATATAATAGTTCTAATTTCCACATAATTATTGGTTATGAAGTTGGTGTTTTTTAACAACATTTAAGAAACATTGAAAAAGTTGTTGCAGCAATCAGCCAATAAATCACAATAGTTTTAATTAATTTTAAAAAATAACAATTACAGCATGATTCAATGTACATGGAGAATGGGGTAGAAATTACAGCTTTCATATAATCACACAGTTAGATTTCTCATCTAATGTTTAATTTTGTGTCTCAAATTATCACTTATTTTATGATCCATTGTGGATCACTACTGTGATCCGATGGTAATGCAGTTTAAACCAGCAGTTTATTTATCAATGGCAGTGCCACTTTTACAGGAAACTTTACGAAGATGGCTTGATTATTAAATTATTAGCAGTTGTGGCAGAATTCACACTATTTAACCAAATTACTGTGCACAAATAATTTACGAGAGATATCTATTTGTAGGCTAAGTAATAATGTAATCAAGGATAGAACAATACGTAATTAATTTATTTCTCAGAGAAAAATAATATGTTAAAGGACGACTCGGATGAAAAACATGCTAAGACTTTAAGATACTTATTTAGTTAAATTGCCTTTAGTAATACAAATAAATATAAGAAAACACAAATTACGAAACAGACAAAATGATAAATTAGTCAGCAAAATTTATATCAGACTTAAAACAGTTTCATAATATTAACTCATTTGGAGGCGTTAGTTTGCCCTGGGGTCACAGCAGTGTGCCAGTCGTTGTTTGTAGATCTGAAATGAGTTGTTTGATTTTCATGCTACCAAGGACATGTTTGTTTACACTGCAATACCAATATTGTTATCTGGAGCTATGTTTACCAATCTCTAACAAAAAGCAGTTACTGTTTGTTCACATCCACAACTTCTAGAGAGCTGTGAAACAGAAGTTTGTAGTAATCATACATAAAGATACAAATTAACTGAATAAAGTTTTCGTTGTGACTACAAATGTCGTCTTGATACTAACTCTTTAGTGTTTAAAAAAATTTAACACTATCCTATTTAACAATTTAAAATGTATATTTCAGTGAAAAACTGTAGGTAATGTAATATGGGCTGGAAGTGAGTGAATTTACTCTGAACGAATGAAACAATAATTTGTGCATTGCGTTGTGACAAAAGAAGTTTTCTTTTACCAAACATGATAAAAGAAAACTTCTTTTGTCTATCCCAACCTCTTATGCACATAGTTAATTTGAGTATACGGACTGGTGAGTTACCGAGCACATTGAAGGTTGCAAAAGTCATTCCAATCTATAAGTCTGGTTCGAAAAGTGCATTTTCTAACTACAGACCGATTTCTCTTTTGAATACACTATCTAAAATCATCGAAAAGTGCATTAAGTGCCAACTCTCAGATTATTTAAACCAACACAACCTCATTGCAGATATTCAATTCGGATTCAGATCAAACAAAAATACATCAGATGCATTTGTTGATATAACAAAATTTATTTCTAATCAGATAGCTTTAAAAAAACATGTTTTAGTGTCATTTTTAGATCTGGTGAAAGCTTTTGATTGTGTTGATAGGTCCAAACTTCTTTTAAAACTGGAGTCAGTTGGAGTGAAAAATAATGCTCTTGATTGGTTTAAAAGCTACATTTAGAGAACAGAGTTCAGGGTGTTTCCATAAATAAACAATCAAGCGAAATAACAAACGCAGATTGCGGTGGTTCAAGGAAGCACCCTGGGTCCCTTATTATTCTTGATTTATATAAATAATATATCTAAATTGAATTTAAATGGAAAACTTTTCTTGTTTGCGGATGACACTGTCTTGGTTTCTGCAGGCAGCACATAGGAGAATACATTCAATGAGGCCTCAGTTGATCTGGCAAAGATAAAAAACTGGTTCGATCATAACTCTTTAACTGTGAACGTAGATAAAACTAAATGCTTGCCAATAGTTTGCCGGAACCAAGTAGGCCCAGGGTTGGAGTGTCTGAGGATGCACTCTTGCACTGATCCGCACTCGAGTGTCTGCGGCTGTGGAATTGTTGAACGTGTGGAACAATATAAATATTTAGGTGTAATATTAGATCAAAAAATGTGTTGGGGGCCACACGTTCAATATGTTAAGAAGTCCTTAAGAAAACTTATTTACGCGTTCACTCAGCTGAGCGAAGTGTTGAGTGTGGATCAGTGCAGGACTGTGTACTATGCCTACGTGCAGTCCGTGTTGCAGTACGGTATACAGGGGTGGGGTGGAGCAGTCGCCACTGTGTTGGAGCCGCTTGCGGTCACTCAGAGGTCGATCATTAAAATTGCTTTAAGAAAACATTACAGATATCCAACTTACAGACTTTTTAACGAATTTCCTGTGCTGAATATTAGGCAACTTTTTATAAAAACCTTGTTAATATTCATAAAAAACAATAAATCTCATCTATTTAAGAAAATTGAACATAATTATTTAACAAGACATAGGTCAAATTATGGTTACACAATACCAAGGCTTACCAGAAATTCTGAATCAATAAATACGTTTTATATTGCACAAATATTATACAGAAATCTTCCTGTGACAATAACAGAGGCGCAGAGTGACAGTGTTTCCATATACAAGAGGAAGGTGGGAAAGTGGCTGTATGCTATTGGCTGGGAAGCCGCAGAGTCCCTTATTCATTCCCCGTACACCTAAGTCGATCCAAAGGTGATGTGTTTGGTTCCTGTGGCTTTGAATGTTCTGATGGATGACATTAATTTTTTTTCTCAATATTTATTACTTTTCATTCTTAATGTGTTTTTATTATTATAATGCAATTAAATGTAATTATTTAGTAATTGTTTAAGTTGTATCTCGATATTTTTTCATATTATCATACATTGAATATGTTTATGTTAAAAACAAGTAATTTTATAATCTACAGTACCGCTCAAATTAATTGGAACACACAGGGAATTTCACTCTTTTTATCATGCGACAGTTGGCATCACTGCTACATCACTTGTATTGAACAAACTAACAACCTAACCTCAAAAGCAGTTAGTGCACATGTGATTCTTTGTGTTGAACACATTTTCAGTGAAGTATTGTGTGAATTGTGTTATTGTTGCGCGTTTTTGTGTTTGTTAAACAAACTATTGTAGTTTTTCAATAACTCAACTGATGGATACCACACCTAGAAAACGTAGCAAGATTATTACACTAAATCAGTATGGAAATATGTCTCAGAGGATGATATCTAAAGAATGTAAGGTGGGTCTAGCTACTGTTAACCGAATTGTTAAGCAATTTAATGATACTGGCTCCTTTTCTGTTACCAGAATAGGAAATTGTGGTCGTAAAAGGAAAACCACACCACAAACTGACCGCCAATTAATTAGGACTAGTAAGATCAACCCCAGGTTGTCGGCTGTAGATTTGGCACGAGAAATTAACAAAAAAGGGGTTAATATTCATGTTAGTACTGTTAAAACAAGGCTGTCTGAAGTTGGGCGAAAAGCTTACCGACCTAAGAAAAAGCAGCTTCTTACTGTAGCAATGAAGAAGAAACGCTTGCAGTGGGCTAAAACCTACAAACAGTTCACTGTTGAACAGTGGAAAAATGTCCTTTTCTCTGATGAAACACATTTTTTGGTTCAGGGACATAAAGTAAACTTTGTCCGCAGAAGTGCGAATGAAGCTGAGACATCAGCTCACATCCTTCAACAACCAAAACATCCACCCAAAAAAATGTTTTGGGGCTGTATGTCCTATAATGGTCCAGGTCCATTAGTTCCCATAGAAGGTATGATGAACTCAGACAAATATATTGCTTTATTAGAAAGAAGAGTCGTTCCACTCCTTTTGCAAATGTTTCCAGAAAGCAATGGAATTTTTCAACAAGACTCGGCTCCATGCCATACATCTAAAAAATGCAAGAAATTTTTTTTGAGAACAAAATAACGGTTCTGGAATGGCCTGGCAATTCACCCGATTTAAACCCAATCGAAAATCTATGGGCTATTACTAAAAAAAGGATTGCCAAAGAAGATTGTACTACAAAAACATCCATGATTCAAAATATGTTCCACCTGTAATCAAAATATGGTTCCACGATGAAGAAATAAAAAATATATGCAAAAAACTAATAGAATCAATGCCAAAACGCTGTGAGAGGAAAGAGGTTATAAAACACAAAGGAGGACATATTAATTATTAGGGAGCTGTTTGTAATTTTTTTGATCAATAAATTGTCTTTCATTTAAGAATCGTAGTCGTTTACCTGGTGTTCCAATTAATTTGAGCGGAACTGTAAGTCCTGTGAGTTAGTAATTTAAGTTTTTAAATTTGTTATTTCGTAATAATATATTAGATATAAGAATATTACATTTTTTATGTTTCATTTAGATTTACGCAAAATCTTGTTAATATAAGAACTCTTCCCCGCGCACAAACGTGTAGTCTATGCGGGGAATAATTCCATTGTTTATGATTTTGTTATATTATATTATTTTTGTGTTATGTGGAATAAATATGATTTGATTTGATTTAGTACACATAATTTTTATTTTATTTTGAAACACCCTCACAAGTTAATTTTACTTTTCAAGGTCCTTTAACTAATAGTGTTACTTCAGAATATAACTTGAATTCTTGTTTATACAGTGTGCAAAAAATGTATTAATAATTAAACATTGTTTTCAGATCATCATCATTATTCGTTGACCTTTCTATTTTCACGAGTTATCATACACAGCCTCCTCCAATTGGTTTATCCCTCCAGTTTCCTCGTCCTCCACTTGTCTATTTTTCATTAAGGTTAGAAGAAACAACCAAACTCTTACATATGATCGCCCATTCAAAAGAAATAAAACATATATTTGCCCTAAAATGCTAATCCAAGGAATCGACTATTTAATTTTAAATAATTTAAAGCTATAAAAGGTTTAACTGATTTAAAATTTGGAATTTTAAGTAAACTGTTGGGTTTGTTGACAGGTTAAAGACCTAATAATTTTACATATTTATCAAAGAATTTTGTAATTTCAAACAATTCAATTACCTTTCAAACAGTATAGTTGCTTAAAAGGAAATATTAGATAACAGCAAGGCTATACCCATTATTCGCTATTGTTGCACAGGCACTGTGCTGTGCAAATCTTCACATTGATGGAAAATAACTATACCATATTTTAAATGAATCAGTTCAACCATTGATTTAACATCTGGGAAACAAAGCATTTTATGACACATAGTTATAATTAATCATGGAATTGTTTTCTTTAAATTTACATTAAATTTGTTAAAGTTATAAAGCTTTTTGAATTACATACTTAGAAATTCACCTTAAAGACAATCCCCATGGTCTCCGGAGTTGCTTTGTTTAAGCCTAGACAACTTATTTCCATACAAAAAGACAGAAAAGTAGAACACTTTAATTATGCAAGCACTTCACGCAAGCCAAAAAGGTAAAACAATGGCACTGATTTAATTAATTTTGATTATGTCCATTAAAAAAATTCATTGAATCACAATGCATCGTTAAACGATGTGATATTACGCTTTTTTAAACAAGATTTAATATTTCGTTTGAAAGCTTGACTCATGATACGTTCATAAAATTACAAGCTGCTAAATCTAATTTGAATATGAATTGTTTGGAAAGTAAGTAAATAAAAAAAAGTATTTTGGTTGAAATTCCCCACTAATTTTTTTTCTTAACAAGTATGTTTTCTAAAATATTTTTGTTTTTAGTGCCCTTTATTTTGACTGTTTTAAGTTATATAAATGTATTCAGAAAGAATAGTATGTTTAATATGACAGTTTTATCTTATATTTTCAAAAATTTAACTTGCTCAGCCTCATAAATTTTCAAATTTAAATCAAAAATTTAAATAGGGGATATATTTTTATAGAACAAACAAAAATAGTTGTTTTGTGATCTCTACTCTTGTAGATTCAGAAGTGCCATCAAAACATAGAAGTAAGAAATGTTTTAATTATTTTGGTTTGAGCTTGATCCTTTATACACAAAACTTGAAGTTTCTTGCCTAATGATTAGTGTCGCCATAGAATTTATGTGCAATTAAGTGCACAAGACTGAATAATTCAGAAGGAAATGAAAAAAAATAGCTATTATTTTTAAATGAAAAAATTACAATGTTTAATAAGCAAAATGCATTTACAGAATTAATTGCAGAATCGGAAAAACCAGATATACAAACATTAGAGGGGTTTAGTTAAACTTAAGAAAATAATAATTAAAATGTCATAAAAAAACTTTAAGAAAAAAATAGACAAGACACTCGATCAAAGCTGATAGAGGTTGGTTTTATTTCGGTGAGACCTGGAGACTATTTACTTTTAAATACCTGCACTGACGTAATTCTATATAAGTAATTGTATCTCTGTTATATACCCCAAACTTCGCTATCACCCCATTACCATATCAAGGTCTAATATATTATGTTTGACTTATAATAAGATTAATATTGCGGTTCAACTTTTAAATTTTATAATTCCATGATTGTTAATGATATATTTACAAAACTGAGAATGGTGATGTTTTAAGTTCAGTTCTGGCCTATAATAATGATTTCATTTTGTTGTTAGTCTTTAAGAGTTGTTTATTAAAAGCCGACTAGCTAAGGTAACTAAGGGACCTACAGATTAACATGTAATCCGAACTACATTGTGTTGGTTTGATTTTCAGCTAACTGTAAAGCACGAGTTATCTTCCCTACACAACACTCGAACCTGTACTACCATATAACATGGACACCCCAGAGACCTCTCTAGTAGTGTCCACGTCAATGGAAACCATTGAACGGACGTCATGTTGGTATTAGGATGACCGAACATAGAACCTATTGCCTACAATCTCCACAGCACTTTGTCCTCAAGTAGCTGGGTTACAGCACTGCGCCACCAGTGCCGACAAATTAGATTTAAATCAAACAGCACTCCTATTAAACATTCAGATCACCTCAGGGAATCAAACATTTTTTCTCATCATTTAGTTTGATATATTTCATTTATTTCGAGAAAGTTCAGGTTTAACTGCTGTATTAGCAATGTTATAGTGTTCTGTCCTTTTACAATTTTCAAACTCATAGCCTGTGCAGTTTTCATCAAATATTCCAATAAATTTTGTTATGATTTTTAAAAGGATTTGAAGGTTTAATTTTGTGTTAGTCAAAATGTTAACTTTTTTCTTACAATATATCCAGATCAGTGTTAGCATGAATTACTGTGCCACTAAGCGACCATGCAATTCTTTAAAGCTTTACAGAGTTTCTCAACAGAAACGTCAAAAATTTTAAGAATTTCTAAATATTTCTAGTTATGTAACTAAAATAATAAATTAACAAATATAATAATTTAAAAAATATAAGAAATATTCTATACGCCAGTTAAAAATTATGAGATTTTTAAATTCATTTATTCAAAAGCACATTGCACTTAGAAATAATGACAAGAATGATAATCTCTTTCTTCCTTGTACTTGTCAGACTACTTGATATATAATACCTAAGGCCAGTTGGTTCCTGAATAATATATTTAAACTGTTAACTATAATGAGAAATTGGAAATAAATTCATTTATTCGTGTAAGGTCTAATTGAAGTTGTTCATTGTGCATAGATATTATTTAAGTAGAAAAAAATATCAAAAACTGTTCTTTGTAATTGAAGAAGAGCCTCTGTAACTACTCTTATTTCAGAGTGCAAAAAATATGGCAGCTAAAAGCTAAGTTATTCTCTTTAAAATTATTATAGACTGCATTGGTCTCTGTTTCAAACAATTTTGCATTGAAGAAAGAAATTTGATGCATTAAGGATGGACTGGACTCGGCAAATGTATTGTTTCATCAGTTTAAAATAAATTTTATATAATGCCAGTCATTAAATCCTACAACACTTAGGAAAAATATTATTAGTCAATACATAGTACATCCACCTAAAAATAATTGGGAACTCATCTTGTTCTTTTCTACTAGAGAGTTAACAACTACTATATAACGCAAAAAATTCATTAAAATTTAGCCAAAATGTCTTTTACTGCATGCAACAAATAAGATAAATTAATTAGAGGTTATTTTTAGGCCACTAAGTCTTTGATTTTTGTACAAAAAGAGAGGAGAGTCACATACCTGATAAAATGGTAAACTGGAGACAGATAAAATCAGAACAGAAATTTATTAAAATATTTCAGAAGCACTCTGTTCTTTTTTGTTGCTATTGTGTCTATAGTTTACCATTTTATCAGGTATGCTGTTTTCTTCATTTGGTCATTGAAAAATTTGTATGGATTTAAATTAAACATATTTAATAATTTCACAAATTTTTAATGAATGCATTGTCGCTAGTTATGGCATCTTCAATGTGTATTTTTTATTGAATATGAAAATACATACAAAAAACAAATGTACAATTTGTTTATAATCTGACGATGCTGCAACAGACAAAAATGCATTCATTAAGAATTGTAAAAATGTTTGGAATTATTAAATATGTTTCATTTAAAGAGTACGCTGCTGCTCTCCTCCCTTAAATTTAATTAGAATATATTTTTGATTTTTTTAAAACAAACACTAAACAATATGTTGTAAGATCACTAAAATATAAATTTTATAACGTCTAATACATTTTTTAAAAATTTTATGATTATTTACATATATTTTAACTGTAAATACATCTTTGAAGCATATTTACTATTGAGGAGATTAAACTATGAGATTGGTATTTTCTATGAACACAATGGGATGGTAGAAAATATGTTTCCATCTATAGTGGTTTTTTTTTATATCACTAAGATGAATGTTGAATTGAATTTTATTACCAATAATTGTATCTAGTTGTATGTAATATTTAATAAAATATCATAACCCCGTAATAATCAAAACTAATTTAAAATTATTACAGAACCTAAATATAATTTTCTTTATGATAAAAGAAAAATAACCAATACAAATTTTACAGACAATTTAACTAGAAAAACAACAATAAGTTTCAATCTACGAGTATTATGGAGGCTGTTTCATTATTCAGACGACATAGAGCTCACCTCTTTAAATAAGTTTAATTTTTTAAATCCAAAGTAGTTGGTACATTCCAAAAATCCTGGCAGTGAAAACCTATTCCACCATGACATTTCCTAAACTCTATATATGTTATGTATATATAGGATGCTTATAATGTCCCTTCCCCCCACTTTCTACAATTTACATTCAAAGTTTTTAAAAGTAATTATTTAAACTTTGTTTGGTATGACATTTTCAATGTGAGAAGTATTTTAAAGAATTTTCACTAAATATTAATAAAAGATTACATTGCAAGATTAAGAAACAAAAAAGACAAAATATTAGAAACGGCACAACCCTTTAGAATTTTAAATATACCATTGTTTTCAAGGTGAAAAGGCAATATTAATAGACAAGTCATGACTGTCTTCTCGTACAAATTTCGGAACTTATTTTGGACCTCAGGTTACTCCCAATATTCCATAATACTTAAAAAGTTAACAGTATCTACCTATACAGAGTAGAAAAAAATATGGAATCGCTTTTACAACAATGTTATATTTTTCCATAGATAATTTGATAACTGAAATTTTTTGAATGGTTGTATTCATCAGAATAATTTACTTGAAAGCATTAAATACTGGAGAAATGATATTGTTCAAATTAGTTACTCTGAAATTCAAATGGCCGCTTCTCTGGAAAGAATAAACCTTTCGAAGTCCGGTTTGCGGCAATTAATTTCTCTTGAACAGTCTTTCATTTGATACCAAACTCAACCTAGGACTACAATGAAGATTTTCGTTCAATTCCTCGTGGGTCGTCCCCAGAAAAGATTAAATACTAGTGTCCTCAAAAAGTATGTTCTTTATAACAATGATCATGTAGAAGATTTGACTTGTACAAGAAAAGAAGTCATACAAAAGTTGTGAAAGTGTTTCCATATTTGTTATCCACTCTGACTGAAAAACACTTTTAAATGCAAACTGTAGAAAAACAGTGGGTGGAAGGGGCTTTATAACCACCCTGTATGTACTTTATTAAATAAACAAAAAATGGCTATATTAGTCTTTACTGTTTAAAATTTTAAAAGAGGCATAATATGTAAAGTAACCTAAAGGATATTTTAAAATTGTTTAAAACATTACCAATTTAAGCAGTCTTATTTTGACATACTGAGTTAAAATGCTTTCTCATATATGCACTTATCTTTGAAATGATAATTAAAAATATATTCGAATCCATAAATTTTTCAATCCATACCACTTACCAACTCTATATAAGCATTATCTAATCGGTTGTCATAAAAACTGTATTGATGAACTGTTAGATAAAGACTGTGAACTTGACTCTGATATGACACTAAACATTTCTCTGCTCTATGGTAAGTTAAATTATCCTTATATGTAATACATGAATCAGTCAACGCAATTATTCCTTAATTTCTTGACCAATCTTAATGTTTTAGGTATCAACTAATTTTACTATATTCTTAGTTTTACATAAAGGTATTAATTTTTCAATACTCCCACCCTGAACTTTATTAACATACAAGACTTGAGACAGTGCAGTTATTCTCTATACAACATATCTAAACACACTGGTTTCAACTCCAAAATAAATTCATTTTGTTTTATTAGCCTCCAGAACTGTTATATTATAGAAATAATATTGGTTAAGTTACCTTTTTTCCCGTCAACAGTTCTTCTTTCATAAATGTGCTATGTACATTTCAAAGCGTAGAGCTTCATCATCAGGCTTTCCAAAAACGTCACTATTTACATACTAAACATTAAAAACATTTAAAATATAAACTTATTATAAGTTATATAAGTTTATAACTTATAAGTTTATAACTTATAATATAACTTATTATAAGTTATAAACTTATATAAGTTTATATTTTAAATGTTTTTAATGTTTAGTATGTAAATAGTGACGTTTTTGGAAAGCCTGATGATGAAGCTCTACGCTTTGAAATGTACATAGCACATTTATGAAAGAAGAACTGTTGACGGGAAAAAATGTAACTTAACCAATATTATTTCCAAAATAAAAAATATATGAAACTAGTATTTTTTTTCTAGATGGCAATGCATAAAATCAAGTTCATTGTAAAAAAAAACAAACTTTTATATCAAAATAAGCACAATATCGATCAACTTATTTATACACCTTTAGTATATCCTTTAATCATAAATATATTTTGAATATCCCTTATTATAAAAAGTAATTTTCTTATTCATTAAGTGATTAATAATCTATAAAAATGGCAAAAAAAGCTGATAAATCACAATTTTACAGATTTTTGCCAATCCAGAAGACATAACACTCGCTTCCAAAAGAGCAAAAGTTAAATATGATGATGAAGATATTGAGAGAGTAAGAAGGTAATATAATTATTTTTATTGTTTAAAAATAACAGCAAAGAGGATAAATTGTTATCATTTCAAAGTATGTTTCATAACACATATTTGTAATGATAACAATATGTATGATAGCATGGGTATAACAATGGGTAATGATAGCATCTCATTTATATAGTTTAGCAAGTGATAACAAAAGTAAAAGTTAATTGCATAGTTTTTAAACAATATCATATATGTGTGTGTGTGTGTGCGTGTGCGTGTGCGTGTGCGTGTGCGTGTGCGTGTGCGTGTGCGTGTGCGTGTGCGTGTGCGTGTGCGTGTGCGTGTGCGTGTGCGCGTGCGTGCGTGCGTGCGTGCGTGCGTGCGTGCGTGCGTGCGTGCGTGCGTGCGTGCGTGCGTGCGTGCGTGCGTGCGTGCGAGCGTGCGAGCGTGCGTGCGTGCGTGCGAGTGTGCGAGTGTGCGTGCGTGCGTGCGTGCGTGTGTGCGTGTGTGCGTGTGTGTGTGTGTGTGTGTGTGTGTGTGTGTGTGTGTGTGTGTGTGTGTGTGTGTGTGTGTGTGTGTGTGTGTGTGTGTGTGTGTGTGTGTGTGTGTGTGTGTGTGTGTGTGTGTGTGTGTGTGTGTGTGTGTGTGTGTGTGTGTATATATAATCTATCTTTAAACACAAATAAAACTCATACAGTATATTTACTCTAGCTATATGCATGAAAAACACATTAATCCACTATACAAAATGACTAAATATTTGTACACACAAGACTCATGACAATTATTAAGTGGGAGGGACAACTTAATATTCCTAACATCTAAATAGTTAGATGAAAACTATTTTCATTTCATTCATAACGATGCATTTATACTCTATACAACATGACTAACTCTCTACATACAAAAGACTTATAAATGTCTATTCACAGTCTATATATGACATTCTCTGAACACACAAGACTCGCAACAATGAGTTTATCTTCCGTACCACATGACTAACTCTCCACATACACAAGACTCAAAAATGTCTATTCACACTCTATAAATGACATTCTCTGAACACACAAGACTCCCAACAATGAGTTTATCTTCCGTACCACATGACTAACTCTCTAGAAACACAAGACCTAAAAATGTCTATTCACAGTCTATACTCATATGTGACATTCTCTAAACATACAAGACTCATAACAATGAGTTTATCTTCCGTACCACATGACTAACTCTCCACATACACAAGACTCAAAAATGTCTATTCACACTCTCTATATGACACTCTCTGTACGTATGACTCAACACTGAATTTACCCTCTATACCAAATTACAAACTCTCTCTGTACACAGAAGTATCTTGTCAGCCATTTTTTCTTTCTACAGACATGTTGGATTTCAAACATGAAAAATTAGAGAGGTTCATGCAATGAAACTTAAAAAAAAAACACTTTGTTTCAGAGCTCATCTGAACGATCTGGAAAACATCCCGATATTCCTGATTGTCGCCTTAGGCTACATAGCAACTGACCCTGTTCCTTGGATTGCAGAAAATATCTTCCGTGTCTTCACTGCAGCTCGAATAATCCATACTATTTGCTATGCTGTGATTCCTTTGCCCCAACCTACTCGTGTATTGGCCTTTGCTGTTGCAAATTTAGCCACTGTCTACATGGTGATCCAAGGACTCATGAAGTTTTTATTGTAATGAATTATTAACTTTTTATACTGATTAAATTAATGTACAATTTTAATGTGAACAATAAATTTAATCATATTTTTAATGTTTTGTCTGATTTTGGTCACTAGGAGTGCAGACAGTTTGGTCACTAGGAGTGCAAACAGTTTGGTCACTAGGAGCGCAAACAGTTTGGTCACTAGGAGTGCAAACAGTTTGGTCACTAGGAGTGCAAACAGTTTGGTCACTAGGAGCGCAAACAGTTTGGTCACTAGGAGTGCAAACAGTTTGGTCACTAGGAGTGCAAACAGTTTGGTCACTAAGAGTGCAAACAGTTTGGTCACTAGGAGCGCAAACAGTTTGGTCACTAGGAGTGCAAACAGTTTGGTCACTAGGAGCGCAAACAGTTTGGTCACTAGGAGTGCAAACAGTTTGGTCACTAGGAGCGCAAACAGTTTGGTCACTAGGAGTGCAAACAGTTTGGTCACTAGGAGTGCAAACAGTTTGGTCACTAGGAGTGCAAACAGTTTGGTCACTAGGAGTGCAAACAGTTTGGTCACTAGTAGCGCAAACATTTTTATTTCAACAGTTTGCAGATTTTGCTTTAAATGAGATTCCGCTAAATATCAGTACATAGAAAAAACAATATTTTATTTAAATTTGTTCATTTTAAACGAAAGTCAGAGGAAAAATCATACTAAATATAAAACTCATTTTCTCGAGATATGTGTAGTGAAAGTGATTCACTAAATCAAAGAGTTATACGATAGTAACCAGCCTTTAAAATGATACATTTATATTATGAATCACAATAATGATGGGATCTGATTGTTAGTCACATATTTTGTGTTTTTGACCAGATGCTTATGAGAAATGTTTTCAATGTGATGATTTTCTTATTTTTAAAGCCAGATTAGCATCTTTCTAATAACTATTCAATATATAATTTTGATAAATATGCAGTCAAACGCTCAATCACAGGATCAGTTTGTTACATGCTGGCATGTCATTTCATTCTTATAACAAACTTGTAATATGTGTTAAGTTACGGTGTTTGTGTCATGTGTGGCTTTTCTTTCAGTAACCTCAATAAAAACTAAGCATAACAGCAAATCTACGGGGGACAAGAATAAGTATTTTTCATTCTGAAATACGTCTTCAAGTTTGTTCATATGAACAGATTGACTGAAGCATATAATAATGGTTCATATGCCCGGGTGTAAAATGATGATGTTAATAAATGTACCAGTAAGGCACAGTTAGCCATCCAATAGAGAAAAAAATAAAATATTTAAATAAATATCCCTGAAAATATGAACAAAAACTTTAGAAATATTTTTAAAAATTCTTATTAAACTTGACCACATGTATATGGTGAATATTTCAGCCACATAATAGTTGTACAGTATATAAAAAGTCTTTAAATTAAGAAAAAAAAAACGTGATACTTTGTCAAAAAGCTAAATCCAACCCATCTAGACACCCTAAAGCAGCTTCGCTAAATCTGTGAATACCATATAATTACTCAAAGAAGGACCACATAAGGCAAACTGCAACTGTATGATCTATTATTTTAGGTATAAATCAGTTCCAACATTTTGCCAATTCTGATAGTGATTCCAGAAACTCAATTAAGATAATGAACGTAAACTCGTTGGTTTTCAATTCAATTCAATTTAATTCAATTCAATTTCTTTATTTACACAATTGAACATTATACAGTTTTCTGTGCAAGTCAGTAAATACATAATATAAACAACAAATTTAAAATAATTAAAGTAAAGTGTAAATCACAATAATGATTAAAATAAAAATAAAAATCTATGTACATCAATTACCATTTGACATTTCGATCTGCATGCCTCAAAATGGGGCCCCCTCGAGAGCCTCTTGAAGGCTATAAAAAGCTCTCCCGATCAAGTAGTCTTTTAAAATAGTTTTAAATGATTTTAGGCTATTTTGGGTTTTTATATGATGTGGAAGAGAATTGAATATTTTTGGTCCTAAGTAAAATAGTGAGTTTTTGAACAACGACAATCTAAATTTATTGATTACCAGATTATTTTTGTGTCTTGTGTTATAACAGTGTTCTAAGACAGGAAATTCATTCTTATTTTTAAAAATAAAAACTGCTGAATGATAAATTAGAAGGCAAGTTAAGGTGAGAGTACCACTTGATCGGAAGACATCCCTACAGCTCTGCGACTGTTGCAATCCCCAGACAACTCTCAGAGCCCTCTTTTGGAGACGGAAAACTCTTTCAAAAGTGGATGCACTACAAAATCCCCAGAAAATTATTCCATAGCACACTCTGGACTCAAACAATCCAACGTAGCCCAGCCTGAGAGTTTCTTGGGAGGCAAATGACGAGAGGCACCTCAGGGCAAATATTGTAGAATTAAGCTGTTTTACCAGATAATTTATGTGAGTGTTCCACTTTAAACTAAAATCAATATGGACCCCTAAAAATCTTGTGTTTAGGACGTTATTTAAAGGATTGTTACTGAGAAGAAAGTTACTGGGAATATTCTGTGTTGTCTGAGATTGAAATTCTATGAGTTCTGTTTTTGAGAGATTTAGATATAATTTATTTTTAGTGAACCATTCGAGAAGTTGATTTGAAGTTGCGAGAAATTGCTGAGATAGGATGTGGTAGTTGTTGTGATTGAAAATCAAACAGGTATCATCAGCAAAAAGTGAAACAGTAAGAGAAAGTCTGTTTTGTTCATTTTTTAGGAAATCAGGAAGATCATTAATGTACAACAAAAATAATAGAGGTCCTAACACTGATCCCTGAGGTACTCCAGTTCTGACTGTAGAAAACTTTGATATATATAATGTTTCATTGTTGTGAATCTGGACGCACTGTACACGGCCAGTCAGATAGGACCGAAACCAGTTGAGTGCTACACCACGAATTCCATATTTTTCAAGCTTATTGAGTAGGATTTGGTGATCAACTACATCAAATGCCTTACTTATATCGCAGAATAATCCCAGAGTTTGCTCGCCAGAATTCAAGGAGGAAATGATTTTCTTCAATGCAAAAGCAGTTGCAGATTCGGTATTCCTGTTAGGTCTGAACCCATACTGACAGGAAGACAAAATATCATTCATTTCTAAAAAGTTGTAAAGTCTGTTGTGTACAATTTTTTCAAATATCTTTGAAAAAATCGGTGTAATAGATATAGGTCTGAAAGAATTAGGATCTGTTCTTTTTGAGTTTGATTTTAACAAAGGAATAGTTTTTGTGATTTTTAGGTCTTCAGGGAATACTCCCTCAGACAAAGAAACATTGAAAAGCTTAGTCAGTATAGGGGCTAGCTCCATGGCAAACTCTTTAATTAAGGACGACGAAATCTCAAATATGTCC
Organism: Stictocephala bisonia; assembly: GCA_035578905.1. Classification (NCBI taxonomy): domain Eukaryota; kingdom Metazoa; phylum Arthropoda; class Insecta; order Hemiptera; family Membracidae; genus Stictocephala; species Stictocephala bisonia. Next base: position 893,801 of record JAQJVL010000108.1, read on the forward strand.
CTAGAATAACTATTATTTAAAGAATTAATGGCGTGGAAGGTTTCTGATAAGTCAATTTTACGGAGAAAGAAAGAATTGGATATAGTAGGTACATTTGAGACAGTATCCATTCGTGCGTGTGATGAGTTCTTCGAGGATTGGCGTAGACGCTCAGAAACATTTAGAAATGATTCATTAAGAATGGAGGCGATACGTTCAGGATCCTTAACCATCTCGCCTGCGTATTCCAGCTCACACACTCCATGGTTGATAGCGTTCTTTGATGGCCTGCAACTGTTAATCACCTCCCAAGTCGCTCTCACGGGGTTACGGCTTTCTAAGATAGATCGCTCTGCCTGCCTGGACTTTGAAGCTTTAATAAGGTTCACGTGACGTTGCTTCAGAAGGTTGTAGTGAGCTTTAAGCATGGTGTTCCCGTCCAGCTGCAGAATGTATGCGTCCTGTACATTACGCCTACTCTTTCGAACTTCTTCAGTGAGCCACTTGGGTCTCCCTGGCTTAGTAACCACTGTTCTAACCAATGGAAACGAGGCATTTATATATTTAATGAGAATATCAGAAAAGGTAGGAAACATTGTGGCAATTGAAAGGCTTTCTAGTACTGACTGCCATGATTCGGATTGAAGAAATGTTCAAAATTTATCTTTATTTTTGATTGAGAATTTTTGAGCATATTTTACCTTTTTAATAAAGATAGGTTTATTTATGGGAAAGAAACATTTCAGTGACTGTCCTTCATGGTCAGAGAGGCAGGTGAATATGACGTTAGAAGTAAAAGAGTTTGCAGGAATATTTGTTATTATGTTATCCACGCATGAACCACCATTGTCGTTTCTTCTGGTGACATCATGAACAGTGGTAACCAGATTAAAACTATTTATAAGGTCGGTGAACTGTAAAGACTCATTAGAAGATTTTAGGATGTTGATATTGAAGTCTCCTAGAATTAATACATGATTAGAATCTCTACTGATAATGGACAAGACAGCCTGTAATTTTTCAATAAAGAGGGCAAAAAGACCATCCGGAGACCTATAAATGCAAAGAATAACAATTTTCAACTCAGGAACCGAAACAGCTGCCACCTCAAAATGCAACTCAACGCTGTGCTGCATGATGTCATGCCTATTTTTTATCTTATATTTCAACTGTTCGCTCATAAAAATGGCAGCACCACCACGTGCAATGAAGGTTCTACAAAAAGAGGACAGGAGAACATAGCCACTAATTTTTATCGCATTAGCCTCATCACTTGTAAGCAGGGCCGTAACGACCACCGGGGCAACCGGGGCAACGCCCCGGGGCCCCCGAGCCTAGGGGGCCCCCGATAAAGGGGCATAATTGCGTACTACTTCCGAAAAACGTATTTTTTATATATTTAAAAATCAACGAAAATTTTATAATAAAAATGTAAAAAACTAGAGACTGAATTTTGAACTTAAAAAATATACGATAAAAATATTTTTAAGACAAATAAGCTTATACAAAATCATAAAGAAATATAATTTTCTTACGTCAATAATTGTTGCTCGGGAGTGAGTCATTGCCCAGCCGGATGTTTGAGATAAACGATAAACATATTACTGTAACCGGAAGTGCACAGGTGTTACCACGACATCGAAAGACGTCTGCGTTGCCAAACTTTGCTAAGATAAAAAATAATCTTAGCAATACTGTATAGTGTTTGCTTCTCGTCATTACCTCTCAGTACGTGGTTGTGATAGGACATTCGGGACTAATCGTGACTAAGTTGTTTGTGCTGTAATTTACTCAGTTTTTGCGATCGACCTCTTCCTAAAGTGTGTGCTAGTGTGCTAGTTATAATGAAACGGTCATATTTAAGTGGAAGTAAAAAAAGACAACTTAAGAAAAGAAGAGATGAAGAGTGTGCAAAAAATTCAAAGTTATCCCAATGGCTGGGTAGCGCCAGTGAAAGTCATTCATCAAGTGATACTAACAATACAGGTAAATTATCGTATTTCAAATAATACTCTAGGCTTAATTTTTAAGATTGTATTGCCAGAATTCTACATTTTTCTGCTACTCAGATAAAATTTAACTCATAAAAGGTGGTTTCAGTATTCCGCTAAGATCTTGCTTTTACTGCATTGATATAATTAATTGTCATGAATGCTACAGTAGTATCGCTACAGTTTGATATATATTTTTTAAATTTAGAATCTTTCAACTCTTATCTCTTCAACTTACAGCCTCCTTATCAGTATCCTTATCAACGGTGGCCAGCTGATGTGCGTATTTTTATGTCGATTTGCGGTAACCTTGGCCTTGTTAGTTTTGTTGTTATACTTCATTTTTCCTGTTGATTTAAAATTATTGTTTAGGTTTGTTTGATACTAATATTTAAGATTATATTGTCATTTTTCGTGCTGGGTGTTTTTGAATTCTTTGGAATTTTCAATTTATTTCTGTGTTTGTGGTTTCTCAATATTTTGTTAGTTTTTAAGAACTGCTTTGTTGTAAATTTTTTTGTTAACTGTAGGCCTAATAACGCATGTATATTTACATACATTTAAACAACAAAATTTAACAATTTATCAGTTTATTTCAATTTTTGAACATACAGTGCGCCAAGATTAATTAAACAACTTAACATACAATAGTGTATAAAACTATCAAAACAAATTTAACTCCACTTATCTAAGATTTAAAGAATTGACTTTCTGGAATTGAAAACATGAGAAATCTGATTTTAATATTACAACATAAACATAGTGTTAACATATAGTTTCAGCTACATAATTACTTAAGAGAGGAAATTATATGCACAATTATTTTATGAGTAACAGCGCTGTTAAACTTCCTTTTTCATTTTGTTGTTTTTATTAGTGGCCCCATTGGGCCTATATAGGGAAGCCTAAATTATATAATCGCATATATCAAATTTATGTTTTAATTAGATTTAACAAATTAAAAATGTTAGTTATAAATGATTAAAGTTATAATTTAAAGTAGGCTAATTAGTTAATTAAATTATTGTTTAAGAAAAATTTTACTGCACTTTTGGAACTTACACATGAATTAATTAAAACTAACGTTTTAGTTTAGCAAAAGCAAAAGCAAACAAGTAAATGAGTAATTATAAAACTTTCAAAAATGTTTTTTTAACCTTTATAAAATTATTTTTAAAATTAGTTAGTTATTAATAGGTACAGAATGATTAGGCAGATTATTAAACACCATTTACATGAAAAATGGTAAAGGAAATAAAAGCATACCTGTATCGTTATAGAATTATAATGAATATTGACGCTCGTGTGCGCGCGAGTAAGGTATTAGGGGGGGCCCCGCCAGCCAGTCTTGCCCCGGGGCCCCCTAAGTTAACGTTACGGCCCTGCTTGTAAGCCAATGTTCAGTGAGGCATACAAATTTATAATTCTCATCATGCAGCACAACTTCAAGCTGACCTATCTTATTTCTAATACTACGGACATTCTGATGGAAAAATGTTAAATTGTTTTGATCACTTACAAAATGCTGAACTGATTTATTTACTCTAGTATGAAGATGGGCTACAACAGGGGTACTTTGATCTTTTGTATTAGCTATTATATTACTCCCAGACTCCCTAAAAAACTATTGTCATAGTGGTCACAAAGGGTTTTTGAGAGGATAGGATTTGCATTTGGTGACTGAGAGGCTTCAGGTGTTCGAGGAGAAGGACTGAGGTCAGAATCAGAGTATTGAGTTAAGGACAAGGGTGCTGCGAAATATTGAGATGTACTAGGGATGTTGGGATTGAAAACAGTGTGTTCTGAGGCAGCAGTTTCGGCTCCTAAACCCACAAGAGGGCCCTCTTTTGCCCACATTTCTACTATCTGCTTAATCTCTTGACAAATCTGTAGCTTCCCTTTATTGTGGAAGTGTATTCCCTTTTTGGAAAACATCTGAAAGGATTTTGAGCCTAAGTCCAAAATTTTGAAGTTTGTAAAAACATTTCTCAGCTCCTTGATTTTACTGTTTATATGTCTGATGGACTTGTTTACATTTGAGTAGGGGCTGAGGTCAAACCTTGGTGGAATTTTATTTAATAGATACTAATTACTGGAACTATGAGTGCTTTAATTTTAAGAGCTAAAATAGTGCCTAGTCAACAGAGATCCAAGATATATAGAACAATAGTGACATCAACACAATAATAAAAGCAGACAAATACGGTGGACAGGACATATTCGAAGAAGAGAGACCGAGTCTATCCTGAGGAAAATTGGAATCGGGTAGCCAGCAGGAAGAAGACCAAGACTACCAAGACCAAGATTGATGGTGGGATCAAGTCCAAAATGATATTGCCAAAATTAATGTAAGTCTAGAAGACACAGAGGACGGAGAATACTGGGGAGGACGTGCTGCTGAGGCCAAATCCCTTCTTGGGTATAAATGGTCATGAGAGTACAAGTAAGTAAAATAATGCCTATTACTTTATAATTATAAATACCTCGTATCGTGTATTTTAGTTATAATAATAAAGGAAACAGCTGGTACCCAATGAGAGGAATCATCTTATATTTAAAACCCTCTTGGACTGTCACAATTTCAAAATGTCAAGTATGGGGCAAGGTGTTTTATTTATTTACTGTGCGACATTTTATTTTAAAATATTCCTACTAAAAAGTGAAACTTGTGAAATTAAAAGTGTGTGAATTTAAATGAGAACTATAATAAATAGATTTGGATACAGCTGGAACCAAGGGGATACTGCGAAAACCCTACGGCAAAACATGGTAGAAATGGGTAAGGTCCCTGAACAGCTGATTTTGTAATACAAGGTAATTTACATAAACTACCTTTTACTACTACTAATTTACTACTACAGACAAATTTAGAAGTAACATTTTTTTAATTCGAATGATTTAGATAGTAATTTATGGGGCAATTTGAATAGTTTCGAAATTGAATTAGAAGAAAGTTACTCAGCTTAAGACAATTTACAGAATAATTTATACAGTAAATCAGATAAAAATTCATAAGCTTTATTAAATAGTTCAAATGATCTAAAGAATAATATTTATTTTTTTTATTTATTTATTCATAAGACGCCGATTGTCAAGATATGGGCGAATATGGATTTCAAATGAGTGTGATAAATAAATAATAAATAAATAAACTTTTTTATTGCGTAGTAACAATTTTTGACATGTCATGCAATCGTCAACATAATATAAGTATAATATATAAAATGTATTAAAATTCTAAAACTAAACAACAAATTGTCATTCACTCCACATTCAAATACATATATTTCTAACATTCACACAGCCACAATCACACTGCCTTCCTGTCCTGCTATTTAATCTTAATCTTCCCAGCGACTCATCATGAACTCATCCACAGAATAGAACGCTTTAGACACCAAGAGGTGTCTAAGTCGAGTTTTGAATTGAGTTTGGTTATTAATTGGAAATCCTTCAGGGAGTTTGTTGATTAGTCTGACACCAACCTGATGTGGCATGTGGTCTGATAGTGCCAATCTATGTTGCTGTGTTCGGAGGTTGTCCCTGCCTCTAGTGTAGTATTGGTGAACGTTTCTGCCACGAATCAAGGAAGAACGTGATCTGCAGTATAGTATCACCTCATACATATAAAGGCAAGGTAAAGTCAGCAATTTTAACTCCCTAAAAGAATTCCGGCACGACTCTCTGTGGTTCAATTTAGCAATTATTCTGACAGCCTTTTTTTGAAGTTTAAAAACTCTTTCCATTGAGTGTAGATGAGCGAATGTAGTCATTGTTACAAACTAAGGCCGACTATTCCTTAGAAAGTGTCATTAATTAATAGCCCAATGACAAATGAACAGCCGGTGGTTATCAGCTGATCCTTCTCAAAATGTATTGACTCTGATTGGGATCGAACTGAGAACCATTAGCACATGAAGCTGGGATTGAACCAACTACGCTACCGACCAATTATGGAACAGAATTTAAAAAATTTAGTAAATAAATCAAAAGAAAATTTAAAAACTTTGGAAAATAAATACATCAACCTTGAAAGTAAAAATAAAATAGGCTAATGAGCAGTTTCAAGTAAATGTATCAGGGTAATAGAATTACACATAACCTCTACATTAGAGAGTGCCCTTCGCTCCTTGTCTGAGAGACCAAGAGAGAGCCTAATACCATCCTGTCAGTGCCAGAAACCACTCCTACAGTGGCGCTCTCATCAGGCGTAATACTGAATTTTCATGAGAAGACTATATGATCTCTCTTTAAAGCAATAGCTGTGCCTGTCTCTACAAGGACATGCCTTTATAGTCATCCAGATAGTACCCATGGCAGACAGGAATTGGTTAAGTATCTGGAGATGTGATATGAACATTGGCAAATTGACCAACTATAATAATCCCAATTGAGAAACGGTTTAATTATGGCGAGTTAATTTGAAGCATATATTGCTCAACTGATGACAAGAGCTCTCCAGTGAAGTTTGCTTGCACTGAAGAGCTCGAGAAACAGAGAACCAAGATAGTAAAGGTACTCTATACAAAAGTGTAAAAGTTGAGGCCTCACAGGAGCCTACATATGACACTCTACAAAGGAGTCCCTCCAGCTTGAAGCAACATCTGTTTCGCCTAACAGTGGAGAAATTGACAATATCAAAGCTGGGCTGCAGCTACAATCTATTGTATTGGACAACTGTAAGAAATCTTGTGAAAAAGGTATCTCAGGAATCTAGAATATTTATACTGGTCTTCATCATCAACCCGTGAAAACCCAGTGAAGCTAGAAGAGGATAGAACCCACTTCAGGGCAGCAACCTCAACTAGGGACTTGGAAGAATAGCCTTAAGGAGGGAGTAGTTTTGCAGATCACGCAAAATCGCTTTCGGTTTCCAACCAATCTAGGAGCCCCCAAACAGTGCGATCATTTCTGAGCATTATTAGAACCTTCGAAAGTGGTGGTCGGGATTATTCTAATCTACATAACTACAAATATTTGGACTGCAGCAGAACATTATAAAAGACACTCTTCAGCCGACTAGTGTCAGTCTACAGAGCTAGTGTCAGTGGCAGTGTGAATCTTCAGCTTGGAGTGGGAGTGACAGTAAACTGATGTCAGTTCAAGAACAGTGCAGATATTGAACGAACATAAACTTATGGGTGTTAGGTTCTTATTAAATACTGGAAATAAGAGTGGTTAAATTTAAGGCACTAAAATAGTGCCTAATAATTTACATTTTTTGTAAATATCTCAAATTGAATAGTTTAGTTAGTTGGTGAATGTAAACTAAATTACTTTAATTATTGGTTAAATAATTAAAGTAAACTGTTAGTAATCAGAAAGTGAAATTTCCTTTTTATTTAGGATACTGTTAGTCTGTACCGGTATCCATTTTTATTATTAATACTATCTAAATTAAAAAACCTCAGAAGATAATTAGGCCTCATTAAAAATAATGAATAAAACGTGTATGTATAAAGAACTTAAAAATGAACAAACTATTGACCCTATTTTAATGATCTCAATATATACTGGCATGTGATTTTATTTTGTTGCTGCTTAGACTAAAGATTCTAGTACTGTTTATATATTCATTATTTGACCACTTAACACAATTCTGTTATGTTACAAAAAAGTTAGACGAACAAAATAAACAAATTTTACAAAACAGAATTACAAGATCATCACCAAAATTAGCATAAAACAAGATAATTATGCGATACTAGCGCAGAGTAATTGGTGCGGTAAACTTATCAACTAGGGCGATGGTACTTAATGGCCGTGGGGGGGAGCAGATCTGTCGAGAGGGTCTCATGATTTGTTGTCCTGCCGTCGTTAGTCCCCGTTCACGCACAGTCCAGCCAGTGTTATGTGCCGTCGTCTAATGCTCGACACTACGCTCTAGTCTTGTACTATCTGTCTACTTTAGGTTATAAAAGTGATCAACAAGTTCAGTCACCATGGTCGCACCTGAAAACCTTCTGACGGTGGTAAACCCCGTGTTCAGGACCTACCTGTTCTACTGCTGCGTGCTAGCCGCCAAGATGATTGCTATGAGCTACCTTACCGCCAAAACTAGATATAGAAAACTGGTAAGTATTGTATTTTACTTTTCGAAATAAGCTTGATTGTTAACCCAAAAACGGCTATTTCAAGGCTACCCGATTAGCACTTTTAAACATGAAAATGGTGTAAATTATATATCTTGTTAAAATTACACATTTGTCTCAGGGTAACAAGGCTACTCAAGAATGTTCATGAAGATGAAATATGAGCAGTCATTTAATTTTGACAGGAATCTGGAGGACATGACTAAAATTTCAAAAGGCGCATTTAGTTCGGCTCTTAATTTATTTTATTTTTGTATGAGTTAACTGTTTTAGTATAATTTTTTCTCAGTGTGTTAATTTGGTGTTAATCAGTCATTGTGTGTGTCTGATTTTTCGTTCATAAACCTGAATGTCTGGGACAAGAGGTAAGTTTGTCCCCTTTTCAGCAATGATAAGCGTCAAGTGAATCGCTGGTTATCTTACTTATCGACTGCTTCTGCCAAGACTGACGTGCCCATCACAGATAAAACACTTACTATTGACATTCAAACCACCGAGCACAGATAAATAAGCTAGTGATCACAACTTGGTTAGAAAAATGTTGGTGGAACTAAAACTATTGTTGAGGCAGTTTCCATCGCTGTGGCGAACTTGACGAACCTGCGAGGGAATGTGACGAAGCTGAGCGGCAAGGTTAACCAGCTGGGAGAGGGGGTGGCTAGTCACCAAGACCGGCGAGATGGATGAGTACCTGCGGCACGACAGCCTCCGTGTCCAGCTGGAAGAGGGGGTGGCTAGTCACCAAGACCGGCGAGATGGATGAGTACCTGCGGCACGACAGCCTCCGTGTCTTTGGGTTGAAGGAGAAGGCCGGAGAAACCGGTGATCAGATGTGTCATGACCACCTCGGTTTAGACTTCCTGACACTGCTATCTGCAGGAAGCATCGGGTTGGAAATCCGCTGATGGCAGTCTACAATCACGTCGCATATTTGTGAATTTAATTGGTCGGTAGCGTAATTGGTTCAATCCCAGCTTCATGTGCTAAAGGTTCTCAGTTCGATCCCAATCAGAGTCGATACATTTTGAGAAGGATCAGCTGATAATCACCGGCTGTTCATTTGTCATTGGGCTATTAATTAATGACACTTTCTAAGGAATAGTCGGCCTTAGTTTGTAACAATGACTACATTCGCTCATCTACACTCATTCGAAATCCATATTCGCCCATATCTTGACGATCGGCGTCTTATGAATAAATAAATTAAAAAATTAATAAATTTCTCAAACTATCGTAACAGGCGGCTATTATTCACAGCTCCAAGCGTCTCAAAGGTTCTGGCATCACCATTCAAGAGGACTTGACAGCCCGAACACATAAAGTGTACCACAAAGGAGCCGAGCGATACGGACGACGCTCGACGACCTAGTGTACGTCGACGGCAGACGAAAGCTAGGTGTGACGACGAGGCTATCGGATCTGGAGGTTGAACCATCGCATCCAAAATGATCATTTTTAGTTTGGTAACGGTAGTTTTCTCTACTTTAGTTAGCATTAATTTAATTTAATTTATCTATTAATTTAATTTTGTAAAGCTACAAGTAGGCCTACGCTGTGTTTCTTATCATGCATCACTGTTATTGAACTTTTAGGTTGTTTTTATTCAATGAATTTAGTTTTTCTGTTAATTACCAAACATGTTTTAACGCTACATTGTTTAAACGTCTTAAGTGGTTATTTCACTTCACGAAAACGTTGAAAACAAGGGTTTCTATTTCAACGATAATAAAAATCGTACCATAACAACTGAAGTGTCGTTTGAAAGGTGAAGACCTATTCTGTTGGTTTTTGTGAAAATTTTAGTACTTTTATAATCTCTTTTTTCTGTTAAATATGTGAACCTTTATATTTTGTTCTTGACCAATTTAAATTACAAAAACTAATGATATCAATTTATACTCCACAGTGTTCCATATAATTCGTTATAATAATAAAGAAACACCGCTCAGTTTAAATAGGAAGTGTGTTGGCCAGCTGACGGAAGATTGTATGGTTACCGACAGCCCCATTAATTCCTCAATTTTTATTTAAATATCATTTATCGGCCTTACCTTTATTTTTTGTTATTCCTCTATTTTAATATTTTTAGATTATTTAGCTTAGTGATAGCAAAATATAATTCACAACAATATGCAGTTTTATTTCATTAATGATTAAAATTTCTATGTTTTAAATTTCCTTTTTAGTAAACAATGTATCATTATTTATTATTATTTTACAGTAAAGTTTGCCTAAATCCTACCAACACAGTCGTTATTTAATTAATATTGGATTATTTATATTCTTGGTATTAAGTTTTTTTATTTTGTTATAACCTGCACTAAATATTTCAAAATTATTACTATTAGCTGTACCCACCGCTTCGCCGGTCATAATATTGAGTTTGATTATATAATCTAAATGTGCAGCAAGCTGTCAGTTTGAAGCCTTGCAATCAAAATATAAGTAAAACTTTCAACTAAGTCAAGAACACTACAAAATTTACTAAATATTTTATTTTTGAAAAACAATTATTTAATCAAATATCTAATTTAGAACAACTGTATATTTTACATTTAATTAATAAAGCTCCATAAGAATAGCATGGGAATTTTGGAGGCCAGTAGGACGGAATCCTGAGGTCGGAGAGGAAACTCCTTTCTTAGTGAGCCTCCAGGGGCCAAAATAAACCTATGTACCACATTTCCAGTTAATTGAACTTATAGTTTATGACGTATAGTGTTGAGTGGTAAATTGCTTTTATATGTATATACAGGGTGTAACTGAAATACTTGGTAGGTTGTATCGAACTTCGGGAGGTTGTTCCTGGGGTCAAAACAAACCAAAATTTTCATATCAACACATGTCCTACCTAATATGCACCGTTTTCTGCTTGTATGTCCATCTGTGTTTTTTACATTGTAATTTTTTCTCAGCAACCATAATAGATATAGTGTTGAAACTTGGCACATACTCTATATTAGTAAAAAATTAAAAACAAATTCGAAAAAATCTCAAAATGGCGGTTAGTTAAATTCTGTAACGTTAAATTACAAAAAACTACATCCTGTATTAAAAAAAACACAACAGTAATAAACTGTAGCAAATTTTATTATAAAACTAACGATACCTTATTTATTTTAATCAAACAAGAAATACCACAAATTATCCATTTCTTGTTTGTTTTCAATAAATAAGGTATCGTTAGCTTTATAATAAAATTTACTAAAATTTATTACTTTTGTGTTTTTTATACAGGGTGTAGTTTTTTTGTAATTTAACATCAAATTTTTAACTAGCCGCCATATTGAAATTTTTCAACGAATTTTTTTCAATTTTTTAAGTAATAACGTATTACTAGTATAGCATATGTGCCAAATTTCAACACTATCATGGTTACTAAGAAAAATAATTATAATGTAAAAAACACAGACAAACAGAAAACTGTGCATATTGGGACATATGTTTATATGAAATTTTTAGTTTGTTTTTACCCCAGGAACAACCTCCTGAAGTTTGTCCCAGTATTTCAGTTACACCCTGTGATTTTAAATATATGAAATCAGTTTGTTCTCTTGGTTAAAAAAGTATCAAAGTCTAGACAAATCTGTAAGTCTACTCTTAGAGGCCGTAAATTAACCAATTTGATTTACATGCACAAATTGAAAATCTAGCTCTACCTAAGGATGAAGGAGGTGAGATAGAGCAAAAAGTCATAGGGCAAAAGTTGTAGATCGTCTCAAATCAGGAACACAAAATGGTGCTAGTTTTGCTGTAGAACCGTTCATCTAGTCGCTATAGTCCAATTAGAGAAACGCTTTTTTTGGCATTTGAAATTTGTTGCATTAAAAAGGCTGCCATCTTCGATTTACTACGAATTTTTTTTAAATCCCTTCTTATTACACATCTACAACATAACACCTTTGACTCTAGTCACACATAGTTAATACTTCTTTTCAGTGTGGCCGATTTCCAACAGCACATAAAAATGCAATTATTAGACCACAACACAAGAAGGTTAGAAAAGATGATTGTAAAAATTACTGGCCTCTTTCTCTGATGTCAACTCTATCAAAAGTATTTGAACAGATTTTTCTTTTAAAGCCTCTTTCATTCATGACAGCTAATAATATATTATCTCCAAATTAATACGGCTTTACTAAAGATCAGTCTACGGTAGATGCAATATTTTCTTTTCTTTCTCAAATAATTCGTTCTATGGATTCTGATTTTTTTTCAGTTGGAATGTTTTTCAATTCAACCAAGGCCTTTGACATGATTGACCTTAGTATTCTGCTTCATAAGTTGCATTTCTTGGGTGTGAGAGGAGTTTCCCACACTTGGTTATCTAGCTCCGAGTGTGGGATAGAGAGAGTTAATAACGCTGAATAAGAAAAAGGAGGGCCGCTGCTCTATTGGAGCAGACGACAGGCAAAGGGACAGAAATAAAACAATCAGAGAGAACTGAATCACCCCAGAGGTTGTTCTCGAAAGGAGTACTTGTGACGCTTCAGAGAGTCCAGTCGAGTTGTTCTAGGAAGTTGACGAAAGGCTGCGGAAGCACGTACGTAACGAATATCCATAAGACCGACTGTGCATCACATAAGTGAAGGTCTTGGAGGTCTGGAAGTAAGTTGAAGAACACTAAAGAGCACTGAATTTAACGTTAAAATTAATTGAACAATTAGAAATAAAAAAAATTTTAAAGAATTGAAAACAAATGGTGTCAATGACGTCACACAGACGTATCAGCTGGTTCATCTGTTACACTGAATGTAGTAATAATCAGTAACTGCTTTTCCTAAATCACTGTATCCATTAACAAAAAGCTTCATACCCGTTAATAACTATTACTAAGACAATACAAATACTTATAATAATACCATTATTACTAATATGGAAATTTGGCCAAAATAAATAAAAAATATACCGTTTTCAGACAAAAGAACTGGTTCTTTTTATTAAAAAAAAAAAGCATAATAACTGTTGTAATAATTCAATAGTGAATATTTCTGTTATGCTCAATTTAAACAGCTGTTTCAATACTTGACACATGTTATTTATTTATACATTTCCAAATCCAAACCAAACAACAATCATTTTATTGGATTGATTGGACAAACCAATGGAACCATATTTTAATATTAACCAACTGTTAAACAACAATATCAATATGTAAGTAAATTGATAAGCAATACGGTGGCAATGTCAGCAGCTGAGAGCGATCGTGCGTGATTATAATATATATTATTATTGAAAGTATTTGTATATCCTTAGTAATAGTTATTAACTGGTATTATGCTTGTTGTTAATGAAAACAGTGATTTAAGAAAATTAGTTACTGGTTATTACTACATTCAGTGTAACAGCTGAACCAGCTGATATGTCTGTGTGACGTCACTGACACCAAGATTTACTGCGCATCATGCGCGTGAACCCTACCATATTATTTTAGACTGCGCATCATGCGCGTGAACCCTACCATATTATTTTAGTTACCGTGATCTTCCCTATCTGTCCAATAGTCTCCTGATAACTCCCGGACGAGAAAATCTTCAGAACATGATCATTGATGTCAGCTGTTTTGGAATACATAATCTATTGGCTGTGTGCTATCGAGGTGTGCTATAATGTGCCTAGTCACGGATTTCTGATAGATCTCAAACAGTCACTAGCTTATTTCATGGATCCTTATTGTCATGTTATTGTAATGGGGGATTTCAACTAAAATTAAGAAATTTATACAATTTTTGGAAAAAGTTTTGGGCAACCATGAATAAGAATCTGAATGTGATACAATAACGAATTTTTCAGTAATAAAAATGTAAAGTTGATGTAGTAGTGATTAGTAGGTCTACAATTTTTTGTTCTAACTAGAAGACAATTTACTAAAACTTAAATTAAAATGTTAATGCATATGTTATGGCATGAAATTAAATGAGAAAACAATAGTGTGCCTGGATTTTTCATAGTCGTTTCTTGGTAAACAACCTTCAAACTTGGGTATACATAACTTGTGTGCCGACAGTAAGTACTAAAATTATCAGTTTTCATCTGTCTGCTTGGTTTTTTTTTTTTTTTTTTTTTTTTTTTTTGTTTTCTTAAGAACCGTTAAGTGATCATTATTTGTATAGATTTTAATTATGTTAGGGCAGGGCTGTCCAACTTAAAAAGGCTGGGGGCCGAAACTGTAAGGCAGGGTGGAGCCGGGGGCCACATCTTGAAGGGGAGGGTATCCGGGAGGAAACTCCCGGGATATAATTGCAGTTTTTTAACTTATGTTTTAGTTAAGGCCAATTCCAGTAAACTGAAAAAACACTTACATAAAATTAAAATATCTGTGTCATGTAATTCTACTAGTTTCAACAAATTTTTTAATATAAATTAAAATTTAAAAATGTTATAGTTCGAATAGAAAACTGAGTAAAGTATTTTTTGATGGTATTAGCTTTCTTAGATAACAAGGCAATAAAACACATTTAAGTTCTTACAGCTGATACAAATGTAATTATTAAAATAATAAAACAAAGTGAATTAACATAAAATATGGTAAACATTAGACAAGAAATATTTTACAAATAAATTCAGTTCACTGTAATGGTTGAGGCTGTGCAGCTGCACCCACCAAGGACTGAATATCTACATCCAGTGCAGTAACATGTCAGTTAGGCTTGTTCTGTTTTTATTTTTGAAAAACTTCATGGTTGAAAAGACGCTTTCACATATGTAGGTGGTTCCGAACATCAATCATTTTGGACACCCACTGCCAGCTGAGCTTCAATCCTCGTGCATGCTTTTGGAAATATTATCGCGGGCCACATAAAATGGCCTGATGGGCTGCATGCAGCCCGCCAGTTGGAAATCCCTGTGTTAGGGGTTTTTAATACTTAAAACTAATTTTACAATATGTTTAAAGTGTTTATAATGGTAATTCTTCAATATTTTAACTGTACATTACTTTGAAACATAAATTATAGACACTTTATTATAAATTTATTAAAAATTCTTTACTTTTTATAAAGGTATAACAAATTTGTAAAATATAAAAACAAAACTAGCAATCCCTTGCTTGTCAAATCCATTCATAAATAAAAACATACACAGACACATATTTAACCATTATTGCACCATGACACTTGGAGAACGCAGAATGCCTCACAATAAATGGTTAAATGTGTTATTTATGCATGGATTTTGACAAACAAACGCTTTAAACATTTGCTTTTGCATTTACAATGTTTTTAAGTTTTGAAAATGTTGTGTCAGATTTCAGATTATTTATTAATTTACAGTTAAAATATTAATAGAGCTGCCACTTTAAATAGTTAACCATATTATAAAATTATTTTTAATGTAAAACTCCTTAATATTATTTCCCCTGAATAATAATGTGAACATTGTAACATTAGTGTTCTTAAGTTGAAATGTAATAATAAACATAATAACAAAAATAAAGTTGAATGTGTTTTATAAACATATACGGACAGAGCGCTAGTCGAAAAAAAATTTAAACTGCTAAAGCACATACCACATAGAAATAATGAGATAGCACAAGTTTAATGAGAAGGATGATTCTGTTTCTTCATTGTACTAGTCAAACCACTTGAAATAGTACCTAAGGCCAGTTGATTCTTGAACAATATATTTAATTTGTTAATTATAATTTGAAAATGATATAAATTCATTTATTCATGTAATAAGAAGTGTCTTTGTTTCTTGTATACTGTATAGTGTAGTTTGGTCGGTAGCGTAGTTGGTTCAATCCCAGCTTCATGTGCTAAAGGTTGTCAGTTCAATCCCAATCAGAGTCATAATAAATTTTGAGAAGGATCAGCTGATAATCACCGGCTGTTCATTTGTCATTGGGCTATTAATTAATGACACTTTCTAAGGAATAGTCGGCCTTAGTTTGTAACAATGACTACATTCGCTCATCTACACTCATCACACTCATTCGAAATCCACATTCGCCCATATCTTGACGATCGGCGTCTTATGAATAAATAAAAAAAAAATAAATAAAGTGTTTTAATAACAAAGAAAATTAACATTAATCACCACAAAATTTTATTGAACAAGATATTCACATGACTCTGATTTTAGAAGACATATGGCAAGGCAGCTAAACTCTAGATAAACTGGCTTTGTCCCCTGTTTCAGCAAATTATTGCACTGAATAAGAAAAATTAATTAGTCAAGGATGCATTCGAAGTAGCAAATGCACTGCTTGATCATTTTTAAAATAAAATTACGAAAATGCCTGTTATCAAATTTTAGAATTTTCTTTCAAAGGCGCAGAGGGCATCAGGTAAGTTGAGAATATGACCTATGACAGGACTTAAAGAGCTGGTAAAATGAAATGTTATCTCCAATGAATCATACTACTGGTTACAACATATTCTCATCAATGAAACACTTGTCACCTAAGAAAAAAGACAACATGATGAATTCCCGCATATAAAAACAGTTTGATAATATTAATCATACCTTCTGGCATTCCATATCGCTTTTAAGTTGCGACGCGTTTGTATTTTACATTGAGATGCGACATATCATCAGGCATCTACTATGTAGCTTCTTCTTGAATATTAATATAAAACAGTCATTACACACAAGTTCTTAACGAAGATCACACTTTGCAACATTTTGTAAGGACTTAACAAAGTCTTGGATGTACATAGGAAATAATATTATCTATACATAAAATACCCATGATACCTAAAATATTCCAAATTTAGTTGTTGTATAAATAAAAGGTTGTTAGTAGTGAAGGTCATTCCTTTTCAAACTTCACTAAACATTTTTTTCCAAAAACTTTGATTCTATACAAAATGTTGATCAAAATATGCTTTTCAGCACTGACTTTAGTAATATTCATAAATGGTATATAAAAAAACCATTAAATAAAAAAAATCAAAACATTAAAAACATATAACTTAATTAAATGATGAAGGTTTACAGATAATGATGAGCATTCTCTTTTGTTCAACATTTTTTTTTCTTTAACTGGTGTTACTCTTGTCATGAAGAACACAAACAAAAGGCTTTATTAGATTTAGTTCATTACATTTATTTACAGTAGTATATTGTGCCGTTTGCACATTACGATCATCTCCCTCAGACAGCTCACACTTCCTCTGTGTTTCATTTACTTTCTGTGTCTTTTTTCATTTTCGTGTTCCATATTTCCTGTTTGTGTTCGTTCTGTCTTGTTCATCGTCATTACACTGCTGCCTGTCGTCGTCAGTAAAATGGTTGGCTAAATCTTTTGGCTCCAGGGTTCTAGAGGGAGATGGATAGTTAGTTACCTGCTTGATATTTTCTTCTGTCTGATGGTGCCTGGAGGCATAGGTGCGGGACTTTCAAGTTGGGCCTGTCTTTCTTCTGTGCAGCCCAGAGGGGGCTGACACCTTCTTCCCCCCTTCCCCGCTGTGAGACAGCTACCTCCAGGACAAGTCATGAGCACGCAGGTGACCTGCCCCCATTTTATTTTCTGGTCCTTTTGGCCTCCTTCTGGACTTTATTTTTCAAGATGTGCTTCTTGTGAAGATTTTTGTGTATAAGGGTGGGACTGTGTTGAAGTGGGGACATTTGTTTAAGGGACGGTTTTTTCTGTGTTTTAATTGAGAGAACAATAAGATTTTATTTTTATATTTTTTTATTTTATTTTTGTTTATTGTGATAGGGTTTTTCTTGGTTCTCGGGGGCTTGATTTTAACTTCCTTTTCTAAATATGAGCTGCCCTGCCTAGCCCGCATGATTTGAAGGAATCATTACACTCAATTATTTTGTTTTTTTTCTCCTTTTCAAAATCGGCTAAACCTCGGTATTAAGTTTTTATGTTCCTGAGACTCCGGCCGTAAAATCTGCCGTTTTATACTGTTTTGTTGTTTTAATTAATTAACCCTCCATCTGGGCAAGTTCGCATTTGCGAACTGTTTTGGCGTTACTAAAACGCGCAAGTTCGCAATTGCGAACTTCACGCCGCGCTTCGCTAAACAGGTCATAGAATGCGCATATGACAAGCTACGGCAATGATTTTGATCTATTCGGAAACTACGTTAAACATCGAATAATTCTTTATAACTTAATAGTCGGTTATTTTAAATCGATAATTTACACGGCTTTGTGAAAGTAGCTATTGAATGCACGTTGTCGCTATATTGGACGCTTTGTACGATTTGTTGTTTGTTTGCACTCACAGTAAATACTTGGTTTTTCTGTTGTAACTATCCGTTATAAATCGTTGTAATAAATCCGTTATAGAGCATGTTTCTAGCTAAATTTTAAAATATAAATCAACTTCGTAGTGTTTATAGAAAATTTATAAAATATTTTTCATTGTTGCTGTTACCGTGGCAACAAATTTTTAGGTTTTGTATTGAATCCATTTATAAATTTATAAGACATATTGTATACTTCTAAACGTATATAATGTATATATTTTCTGAAACTAGATAAAATTTAGGACATTTTTACTATGTCACATTTAAAAATTTACTATCACAACATTGTATCCAATGGGTACCCCCACCCCCTTTCGCGACTTATGAAAAAAAAATTCCAAAGTAACGTACCATAAAAAAATCAAAAATATCTTTAGGTTAAGTTTTTATACATTATCTGGTAGCCTACATTCTTGAGATCATTTTTATACCATAAACAAGTAGTTTTATTACAATTTACTTATTTTTATGAATTTTATAAAAACATCTTACAAATTGGCCAAAAATCGCGACCCAATACTGAAAAATATAGTGACCGGATCGAGGGTTAATTTGTTATCTCTTATTTATTTGTAGCGTTTTATTTTGTTATTATTTATTCATGTATTTTTTAGTTGTTATTTGTTACGTAATTCTATTGTTGTTATTTGTTTTTATAGTTTATGTCTGTGTTCAAAATTTAGAGTAATATTTTTTATTAGGCCATTCAAGAATCTTTAACTTTCAAACTGGCAACAGCGTAATTTTTCATGTTCAATTAATTTTCTATTTCTGTTGGCAATTCATGAATAAAAAAATTAATATTTTTAAATAAACTATATTTTGGACGTAACTTGTGTTTTTTAGTTCTGTGTCCTCCTGAGTCTGGTGCCATCGTACCCACCTTCGATGGGCCTAGTTATTGTTTTTACGAGGGTGGGTCTCAATATGAATTACATAGTGTCTGATAATAAGTGACTACGTCAACCGATCTTGAACAATTACAACCCTCTGTTTGTTAGTGTAAATTTAAATTTGCATACAGTAGTGATATCCCTCCCACACATGTACAGTGGTGATGACATTCAAACCCAGCCTTAAACATAGTGGTAATGACTTACCCTCCCAAGCACTCCAATACATGTACAGTGATGATGACTCTTCCATCCACCCATAAATGTGATATTAATGACCTTCCTACTCACTGATACATGTATAGGGTTGATAACCCTTCCACCCACCCATAAGCGTAGTGGTAATGCCCTCCCACTCACCCATACATGAACAGTGACGATGATCCACCTGTAAACATAGTAGTAATGATCTTCCCACCCATACACGTAAAGGGGTGCTGACCCTCCTACCCACCCATACACGAACAGTGGTGAAGAATTCATAAATTTATTGTCTGTAAGGTGGGTGGGTCATAGCCTTTGTGTTGTGTTGGATGAGTTGGTCATATCTATCATGTCAAGGTAGTTGCTCATATTTGTCATTTTTAGATATAAAAAGCGATGCTAATCAATACAAATTTTAAGTATATAATTGAGGCCAGCTTAAACAATGTTTTCATTATCAAAACCAACAAGTAAAAGCTATTATTACTGAATTACTTGTTCATTATTACGAGTTTATTTTAATAATGAAACCTTTTTTTCAAATGCCTTCTCAAGTATACATTTTAATCTTTTGTATTTTTTATCTTTTGTATCTTTTGTATATTTTAATTTTTTAATCTTGGATAATGTGGTTTATAAATCTTCAAATCATAAATGTCCAATAAATAGTTTCTTCATGGAGTTACTTGTCATGTCATGATGATGGATGGGTGGGTGGGTCATAAATGTACTTGATGTATCAATAGGGTTTATCAATATTAATAATTTTAACAAAATCTTCAGTTTTTTTTACTAAAAAGGTTTAAAATAACTTGCCTTGTTGATTTTTATTTAACAGTGTTTTGTAGTTATTTTCCTGTTTAGTTGTTTTGTATTGTTATTCTATATATGTTACAGTAAATTGTAAGGATCATATGTACAACATGAGAGACCAATAACATTGTTAGGCTTGCAGTGATAAACAGTAAAAACAGTTTGTTCCAGTTACAAAACTAGTAAAAAAATCCAACCTTTTCTTTAACAATATTTCTTTGAGCCACTGCATAGTTCACAACTATTATATCAAACAGAAAATACCTTTAAAATGTACATAAACGAAATATTTTACTACTACTGTAATGTATTGTATATCTGCTCCTGTCCTGTTCATTCCTAGTCTATGCCATCATCTGTCTCTCCACAGCTCCCCCTCACACACCACAGCCCACAACGCTCCTCTTCTCAACACCTCCTTTCTACATTGTCAATCCATCTACTTCTTGATTTTTCTCTTGGTTATGCTTCCTATAATTCCTATTTCTCCCATTTTTCTTCATATTCTGTACTCTTACATTCTCTTAGTATGCCCATAACAACTAATTCTTTTTTTTCCAATTCTTATTCTTGAGCAATATTCTTCCTCCACCAGGTCTCTCCTAATTTCTACATTAAACATGTTTTTTAAACAAGTTTGAAAATGAGTATAAATGGAAACGTTACGATACAGCCAATACAGATAGTATAATTATGGACTTTTAGAAGATTATTTTGGCCAAATACCTTCAGTATTTTTCAAATGAGGCTTAGTTCCATATTGGAAAATTAATAATTTAAGCTAGTAGGAAATTGAAAAAAAGTTCTAATTTCTTTCATTTATTTATTTAACAGACCCTGAAAAAGGCCGACTGTCCCCTTTTAATTTTCTGAAAACCGCATAAAAGTCGGTTCAGCCAACTAAATGAGGGATTTTGATGAACATCCAGATTCATTCAAATTTTACAGGTAAAAAATTTGGAAATGTCTTTCCTAAACTACCCCAATTGTTTTCAACTCCAAAATTAAATAAAACAAAATTGGCTCTTTTATCAAACTTCATTGTCCCCTCTGTTCACAAATGTTTTAGGCATTAGAAGATTCTTAAATCATTACTTGATTACTTTATAAAAATGGAAAAAGCTGATATACAAATAATTTTACAGGCTTTTGCCAATCCAGAAGATTCAGCATTTGCATCCAAAAGAGCAAAAGTGAAATATGACGACGAAGATGTTGAAAGAGTGAGAAGGTATCAAATTATAATTTATCTTTAAATAAATTGTTTTTTATTCATTCTACCTTTCTTAATAATTCGTTCTTCTTATTTTGGTAGAATAAAATATAACAGGTGAAAAAGCTATTTCCGTTATTTTAAAACAATAATATTTTTATCTTCACATACACAAAACGCATAACGGTCTATTTACATTGTTTATACAATACTCTTTCCCTTTAAAAGCTCACAACATTAAATTTATCCATTAGCAGCATGACTCACCCATCAAGACTCATCACAGTCCATAAAAACTCTCTAAACACAAGTTACACTCTTTGTACCTACAAGGCTCATAACAGTCCATATAAACTCTCTAAACACATTTTAAATTCGTTGTACCTACAAGACTCATCACAGTCCATATAAACTCTCTAAATACATGTTAAATTCGTTGTACCTACAAGACCCATCACAGTCCATATAAACTCTCTAAATATATGTTACACTCTTTATACCTACAAGACTCATAAAAGTCCATATAAACTCCCTAAATAACTGACACACTCTTTGTACTTACAAGATCTTTTAAAAATTAACTTGTTCTCTAAACACATCTCATTCTCTGTTCACAGATGTATAATAGCAGCCATTTATTCTCATTTATATATTTTGTTACATTAAAAGTGTTCAAAGAAAAATAAATATGTGTAATTATATTACTCATATTGTCCTGGGGATAATATTAGAAGACATTTTCTCTAAAAATTATTATTTAAGTCTTAACAATAGAAGGGCTCATGAAATAAAAATGTATTAACAATTGTTTCAGAGCTCATATGAATGATCTGGAAAACATCCCAATATTCCTGATTGTCGCCTTAGTATACGTAGCAACTGACCCTGTTCCTTGGATTGCTGAAAATGTCTTCCGTGTCTTCACTGCAGCTCGAATAATCCATACTATTTGCTATGCTGTGATTCCTTTGCCCCAACCTTCTCGTGCCCTTTCCTTCTACATTGCAAATTTAGCCACTATGTATATGGTGGTCCAAGGAGTTAGGACATTTACATTTTAATCAATATAATTATTTATTGTTTTATATTGTTGTTAAGAATGTTTACCTTTTGTTTTCTAGTTAAAAATGTTTGTGACTTACTGTTATATTCTTTTTGGGTAACAAGTTATTTTGAAATTTGTCAACAAGCGAGGAATATATTTTTGCATATTCTACTGAGAGATTAAAGGATTTATAAATATCTAAAAATTTTTGGCCAAGACAGTGCAGAAGTAATGTACATTTTCTACTATCTGTTTCTTGGCTAAGCCAGTTGCCACAAGATAAATGTCGAACCTTTGGTACCACTGCGACCAATTCTGAGACAGGCTGCCATTAAGATTTAAGGGCTCTATTTGGGATATAATTCCAGAAATATCTGCTGTTTCATTTCCTAAAACATTGCATCTATAAATGGATGTCCTGATAATTGAAAATTATCAGTGCTCACGTAAAGTTATTGTAGGCTACTTTGTATTTCAATTATACATTGATTAAAATCACTTCACCGTTGAAACTGAATGAATTTAGTATTTCTGGCATATTGTTTAGGTGTTTTATGGTAAAAACACGTACTGCAAATTAAACATGAAGTATGTAATTAGAATGTTAAGACAGTGAATAAAATAGAGCAAAGACTTCAGTAGCTAAATTGTCAAGGAAGAGCGAGAGAATAATCGGAGATAGAGTCAAATAGAATATACAGTCTTGAGTTACTAGTACAGTCTCTGACACAAACTATTATATTTTAACAGCATAGTACTATATTAAATTCATTTATCAACACCTTTCTCGACTAATTAACTTAATATATATACTTTTTACAGTTAATGGGGAGTAATAGTACAAAGTAGTTAATGGGGCAACAACATGCTTATTTGCAGATGATACTACCCTTGCTCTGAAAGCTTATAATAGCTTGGAGTTAGAAGTTTACAGGATCTAGTTCTGTTCTACAGTGGGCTAATCAAAACAAATTGGAAATTAATAGTTCTAAAACAACAGTTGTTGAATTCAAAATTAACCACAGTAAAAGATCAGATATGATTTCTTATTATATTGCAGATGAAGCTGTAATACCCAGCACAGTGGTAAAGTTCTTGGGTGTCCTAATTGATAGTAACTGAAAGTTCCAATCTCATATTGATTCGGTGTGCAAAAAACTTTCAACTGTTATTTTTCTTTTAAAACTCTTTCTAAATGTTCTGAGAATAACGACTTTCAGCTTATTATGGTATTATTCATCCTTTTCTGACATAAGCTGTTAAAATCTCGGGCTACGAGTCAGTCAGAACTAATTTTTTTTTTTCAAAAGCGAGCATTAAGACCTGTTATCAAAAAACACCATAGATTTTCTTTCAAGACACTTTTCTTCGATAACATTTCCCTCAATATAAATCCATAATATCCTGAACTTTTCCTGCATTAAACTACATCCACAACGTTCACAAAACAATGCTCGTTACAAGTTTAGAAATCATTCTATTGACATTCCACGGCATAGAACTTCATTTTTTAAGAGACATACTAATTAAAATATTGTAAAGTTGTTTAATGTTACACCGGCCTCAGTTAAGGAGAATGTTTATGATGTGGTTGGCTTTGGAAAGGCAGCAAAAAGTCTTCTGTTAAGTAAATGTTAATATAGGGTTAAGGACTTCTTAACAGATCAAATAGATACTATTAAGTTGTATTTTGTAAGAATGTTCTGTTCTGTATAGATTAATGACACTATTGTACACTGTTGTACTGTCAAAATAAAGTGATTTGATTCAGATTCTGATTTTTAACAAAGAGTATCCCACAAAGAGGATTACCCATTTTAATTATATTAAAGTGTTCTTATCTTAGCAATCCAATTCCAAGGTATAGAAACATCGATTTAGTCATCAGTCAATTAGATGGATTTATATTTATTACTTATAAACTGGTCTTCGATTGGTTGGATTTTGTATTTATTACTTATAAATTAAGTCTTCCTATGGGCCTGATCATTGGTCTACGGACTTGAAATCCATATCACAATATCTTATAGTTGGGTTGTTGAGGTACAAACATTTTAGTATATTTAAAAGCAATTCAGGTTACCAAATGAATGCATTTTAATTTCTAGTGCATGTTCATTTTCCAACCAATAATCTTTTAAATTGACACAATTTTTCATAAATCTAACAAAAGAGCTAAGTGAATATATCAGTTCTCTTATAGTCATAGACACAAAATGGTATAACAAAGAAAATTAATTTTGTCTGGTTTGCAAAATAAACGTTATTGTTTACAATAATTTGATACAAATAGAAAAAAAAAATGTAAATTAATTATAGAATTAATAATAATGCAAAAATACCAATCATAATTTGATCTTACCATCAATTTAATTTATTCAAACTGAAACCCATCACTTAACACAACACTTAAAAAACACAAAATTACGAATAGCAGTCATGGGACTGTCTGAAATATCAAAAGAAAACAAACTCCTAGCACTGACAGCCACTTATAAAGTAATTCCATTTGATTTAAGTTTGTTCTCATCAATTGTATAAGGATTAATGGTGTTGTAACATTTAAAATTCGGTCTGTTGACCACACCATTGCTATGGAAAGTGGATTTTGTCTGAGAAAATAATATGCACTAGCCAATTAGGATTACGCTAATAACATTTAATGATTCAAGAACAGAATTCAACTCTTCTGTCCGAATCATCCTCAAGCTGATCATGGATTATAGGTGCCTTTTGTTTGCTTTTCTCAACAATCCTTTGCAATGAAGATTTGGAAATTCCAATTTCATGTTAAATTTTGCTTAGTGATGCCAATTTATTACCTTGTCAGCAGAATAATGAAGCCTATACTAGTTCTCTTTTTCGTCGAATGGTATTATAGAGTACTTTTTCACTACGCTTCCTATTTCACAAAACAAATTTTTCCGTCTAACAATTGATGGTTTAGATGGTGTTGGAACATCACCTTCAAGGTAACTTGAACATTTCTGACTGATTTTACAACATTACCAATATCATGACCCATCCACAACACTTTTTTTGCTCATCTGTAAACACCATTTTTCTAATAAAAATACTGTATAACTGCACTCAAAATAATCACACTATAATGTTTGGTTTTACTGTTGTCTTTTTTTTTTTTAACCACACAGCTGTTCAAAAATACTCTTGAACAGTTGTTTACAAGTATTTCACAGAAGTAAAGAATTTGCTTCAATAAGCTTGACCCAGCTGCGGCCAACGAAAATAGCAGTTAGAAAAAAGTTGTCTGACTTTTTAATATTGGCTTCATCGCTTATACCAACTAATCTGCTAATATAATAGTTCTCCCTCTTCCTCTTTTTGATTTTCTTTTTATGCCTCGCAAGACCCTTTGAGTTCACCTCACTTTCCGAGATTCTGTTCCATCATTTCCCTATTTATATTCAATCTATATACTGTATATCATAATTGGAGCATAGAAACCATTAAATAGTTTTGGCTTCAATTGCAGCATTCTTATAGCAGACCTAACAATTTGAATAATATCGCAACTTTTTTATATCACTGAATAAGAAAATAACAACAATAATTTAACTGCTGACTGAATAACTCACAGTTGTCCAAACTATTCTTATTTGCCAGCAAAGTGGCTCAGATAATAAGGAGGATTGCAGAGTGTACAGTCAAGGTTCAATCTTCCTAACCTGACAGTCAACAATTCAGTTATTAATTACATTCACTCACAGCCTAACAGCCTATTTAAACTGGGAAACAAAGTTTAAATTAAAATAAAGTTAAGAGGACCAATTGTGCTGTGGCACTGAGTCGAGTCGTCCTGGATAGTCGCCTTCCTCTATGTGGTTTTTGTTTGTGTATCTATGTTTCTTTTAGTTGTTCCTTGTTTCCTGTCGACTGAAAACAACTCGCTAGTTCATGTAGCCGACGATCTTTAACTACATGTTTGGCTAGTGTTCTGTGTGGCTTTTGGCTCCAGGGTCCGAAAGCGAGATGGATCGTCACCTGCATTGCCTTCCTACATGATGCCGCCTGAGGACCTACGGGTTAGGCCGACCACTTGACCTTCTTTTCGGCCCATAGGGAGCTGCCACCTTCTTCCTCCCTTCCTCGCTGCGCTTGTTCACCGTTTCCCAAGGCAGAAGGCTTCAGCGTGCATGTAATTTCAACCCATGTATTTCTCTTCCTCCCGGGGCATCAAATGTTGG
Organism: Stictocephala bisonia; assembly: GCA_035578905.1. Lineage (NCBI taxonomy): Eukaryota > Metazoa > Arthropoda > Insecta > Hemiptera > Membracidae > Stictocephala > Stictocephala bisonia. Next base: position 920,441 of record JAQJVL010000108.1, read on the forward strand.
TGTTTTAATAAGATTACCACGATATAGAAGATATCTAATAGGGTTGTGTGGATGTCTGAACCAGGGGGGGGAAGTTTTTCACATTTTAGGGGACGTTGGGACATTCTGTGTGTGTGGGGGAAACATGTTTTTGAGAGAAGTTTGTCTTTTATAGATTTTATTTTAATTTATTTACATTTATATTGTTTTGAGGGGTTTTAGAATTCTATTGTTAACCCTCGAGCGGGCGCTTGCGGAGTTTTCCTCCGCACGTTTAGTTTTTGTTAAAATAAATATGCACAATTGGTGTCGACATTCGTGTCCGGCTACGTACCTCACGAGCCTCATTCCGGGAATCCCCCAAAGCTATTTTACCCCCTCCTTTCCCCTTGGTTCCTTGTCAGTTACAATTCAGTGACGCAGTGTCAGTTTGCGGAGGTTTTCTCCGCGTGCGCCCTATCGCGTAAGTGGTTAGTGCGCACGCGATGTTATTTATATTCATAACACGTCAAATTGGCCAAACTATGTGTATATTTATACATATACCAAAATATATGTGTGTTTTTATTTATTATTTAATTTATAATTATTATTAAATATATTTTGTTTGCATAGATGTATAATTGCATTATTGCGGAGCAAAACTCCGCATGCGCCCTCTCACATAACACCAACAGTGATACCCTCTTTATACTAGAAAATTACTTAATTTGTTTAATTAAAATATTACTTATATTTAGTTGAACAATTAATGTTATTAACAATGACATTTGGTTCCTAATAAAGTTATTCAACATTTAAATAAAATATTGCGTTATAACCAGAAGTAAAATGGGTAAAATTTGTGCAATTTAGTGTTGCGGAATAAAACTCCGCATGCGCCTGCTCCCGTTTTATAAGTGAAGCGCCCGCTCGAGGGTTAACGGGGTTCTTGGGGGCTTATAATTAATTCAGTCTTAATTAGGAACCACCCTGCTTGGCCCGTAGGACTCAGTGAAATTATTACCTTGAACCAGTTGTTTTAATTTTTGTTTTCTTTTCTAAAATTGGCCTAACATCGGAATAACCTTTTGCGTTCCCGAGGCCCCATAGTTTATACTGTCTTTGTATGTGTTATTGTTTTCAGATGTCTATTGTTTTTTATTTATTCTTGTTATTTATTAAATATTTGTAGTATTATTATTTTTATTGAAAATTATTTCTCATGTTTGTCATTAGGCCTACAGAAATGTTTTGAACCCTAAAACGTGCAATAAGCTAATTTCATAAATTTATTTAATTCTTTTCTTTAAAAAAAAGAGAAAATTTTTCTCTTGCTTATTATAACATATTTAAATTTCTCTTTTAAATAAAACTGCATTTTGGACGTAACATGTGTTTTTTTGTTCTGTGTCCTCCTGAGTTTGGTGCCATCGCACCCACCTTCGGTGGGCCTAGCTATTGTTTGTATGAAGGTGGATTGCACAATAAAAAAATTTTAATGAATTAGCAGCAATTTTTGTATCATAATTTTTAACTGCAACGCATCAAATATTCAGGCCAAAAGAACATCATGTTTATATCGTTTCTCTTTATCTTATTACATCAGTCCTAACAAATGCTGTTATAATTGTTTACCAAAAAGTTCCTAAATTAATATTTGTTCAATGCTAGTGAACCAAAAGTCACCTATTTTTATTACATGTTTTAGTGCTCTAAAAAAATTTAAATTTTGTTATATATCAGTCCCTTGTCTATAGCTTGTAAATTCAAAATATTATGACTGTTCCGACTAATCAATTCTTTATCCTTAAGATGCCAATTGTCAAGATTTGGGTATATATTGATTTCAAATGAGTGTTGAAGGAATATGGTCTATTCTTTAGAAAATGTCACTAACAACCAAAAGATAAATTAACAACCAGCCGGTGATCAAAACGTGTTTGACTCTGATTAGGGTTGAACTAAGAATCTTAGATCCAAGGTTACCAATTTGAGTCTAAAATTGTAACAATTTATCTTTAAATATGAACAAAAAGTTTAAATTATATTAAAACAACAAACTTATACAAAAATGAATTATTTATCAATGTTCAAGAAAATCACAATTTAATCAACCTTAACATAAAATGCAAGTCTCAATAACAATTCTACTGGTGACTAGTAAGACAAAAATATACTTTAGATCCATTCTAATATATTTGGCTAGTTGTTCACTGCAGGACATCCTCATTTTGCACTGATGTAACAATTTAGACATAAAACCAAACAAATCTCCTTCGCCTTTTCATGAGCTTGACATCCACAACTAATATAACTTCTAGTTTTAACTTCGACTACTCAATCACATGAATGATCATTTGCCATTCTCCACTTATATTTCCAGTAGTTGCATTAACCAACTCACGTGCAAAAGCGACTCAACATAGCCCATTCCTTACAAGGAAGTTTCATTTTACCGATTACAGTCATAGGGTCTGACCACTAGAAACTTGTTTCGCTGTCACACACATCCCAAGTTTGTGACAGCGAAAATTAGTTTTAAAATAACTGGGAAGCTAGTCCCCAGTATTTTTCCAGAGCTTTTGCAAATGTTACCTTTAGTTTGATTACTAAAGTTTGACAAAAATTAACATCAATATGCTGGTTAAACAGAACAATACAAGTTATAGAAGTTGGTTTACATCACTGATTACTACTGCACACCTACTGTAAAATAGGTTTTTTTAAATTTTTGTTTTTTTATAAACCTAACTGTATATCTATTTTTTTATATAAATTTTTCCCAACATTGCTAAACAGTAATGATCTCATAGAAGTAGGGGCTGAGTTGCTTGAATAAGGGTACTAACCTGTTGTTGAGTTGAGTATCTCTGCCGATTCCGATTGGTGAGAGTGATGCCTCGTTCCCGTAGATGTCGTGCCCGCTCTAGCCACTTACATGCCTGTGCCTGCAGACTCGTTAGTTGGTATAGGGATGCCTCCGCAGCCACAAGATCAAGTGTGTATACATTCAGCTGGTCCAATAGGTTAGACAAACTGTCCCCTCGTTGAACTACATTGTAGGCTACCCAAGCACATAGTCTCTGTTACATAAAGTTAATAAAATATAGCTTCTTATTTCAAAACGTCCAATGTTTTACTGTGAATTACAAGAGTAAAAAATTCTACATATTTTATGAAAGCTTAGTAAAAGATTAATAATATTTTATATTTAGTTTTAGCTTAGTATCAAAGATAGAAGTATTCAAATAAAAATGATATATTGGCCTATAGTAGTCTATAAAAAACATAAATTGTTACGGATTTAACCCTCCGATGGTTTACTATGTTACCTCTGGTGGTTCATCCTATTTTGGCCAAATTTCAGCCTTTTTTAAAAATTTATTTTTTATCCAAATAAGACTTATTACACATCATTTTGTTCATAAAACCATATGGTGTTATATTATGTATTTCAAAATGACTTAGCAAGTAGTTTGAGATTTTCATTTCTGGAGAGAAGAAGAAAACCAAAAAAATCCAGAATATTTTTCACACTTTACAGACACACAAACTTTTCACTATATACAGTACACAAATTCCAAGATAGCCATTTTGTGGAGAATTATTACTGAATAAGAAAATATATACTTGTAAGGGCTTTATCACTAAAATAAAAAAGTGATGTACAAAAACCGATATAAAGGCACACAGTAGTCTATAACAATGACTACTATAACAATGATGACACTGACAATCACAGCTGTCAAGTTCGTTGTTGTAATTTTTTTTGGTCTAGGCCAACGCCAACCAAATAAAACTTTTACCAGAATAAACAGTGGAATCAGCTGTATACTATACTATATACGATGTTTAGTGAAGAATGAACACTCGTAATAAACGGTAAAAGTGTTCGATTTTTCAATGGTAAACCACGGCAGATACGTTGTAAAGGTCGAAAAATCAACATTAAACCATCGGAGGGTTAAAAGTGTTGGCAAAATCAAATTCTGCCCCGAAAAGATCTAAATTTTTAGTTTTAAAAAAATCAAATAAATTTACTATAAATAATACTAAAAATATTTAGTTAAGAATTATATGTTTTATATATATATATATATATATATATATATATATATTTGAGGAAACATATACATATTAAAGAGAAGAAAAATTAAATTGATTTTACTGACAGAACAAGAATAACATGAATTTCTTGTAATTATTAATATTTATAAACAATAATCATATACAAATACTTTCTTCCTTTTTGTTTGAAAAATGTAAAAAATATAACTTTTAAATTTATGCCAGAGTTTATAGCTTCATTTTAAAAAAGAAATAATATAATCCGTTAATCCAAACAAAACCAAATGTTAATATGAGATAGATAAATTTGTTTTAAGCAAGTCTTTTAGAATCTCGTGTTGTCTTTAAAAAAAGCTCTTTAGTGAAAAACTAGTGAATGATGAATTATTAGTTTGGAATTATGATTATTAATTTTCAAATTTTGCTTTTTAATAATGTATGATTGTAATATTCTGTAAATGTGGTTTTATTTACATGCTGCTTAGTATTTGCTATTTAAATCAACAACCAGTCAGTGCCTTCCACACAACAAGATTGGTGCAAGTAACTAGACTGATGCTAAACAAATCTACGACTGCCTTCATTGGTGCTGGTACTTATTAGATATCTGATCAGCACTATGTAGAAATACTTGGACAAGTTGAGGAATATTATCATATAATGAGTGCGAACTACTGCACTGTAGTAATCTGGACTGGTCAAGGCATGCCATTTGGTTAACCTTCAAAACGGAGGTATAAAAGCTTTCTTTACACCCCCTGTGATTGACAAATTGTGGAGGTAAGATCTAGCACCATAAACAACACACTTTTTAAACGTTGCAACTATATGAAGTGTTAAATTGATGATATATGCTTCATACAGTATTTCTTGATAACAAAAAGACCAAGAGTAGTCTTTTATATTGCATAGACAAACCTTTTTGTGGCAGTGTTGCAGTCAGTTATTCATTTACATAACGTAAGTATATTTAGAACTGTTTTTATTGTACTTATGGTTTAATTAATTTGACATAGTTTTCCCTTGCTATGTATCCAGTGCTTTATAGCTTAATTTGTGTTAAGAGACAAATTGGCAGTAAACTCTAAACTGGCTGAAAATTAATGAGGACTTGGTAGTTACTGTAAATTGGAGGCTTTCGATTTTGCACCTTTGAATGTAAGTGATACTTCACTACTTGGTAAAAAAATTATTAGCTATGAGGATTCAACATCAAACAAACGGTTATAAGAAAAATGTTTTTTTAATAATTAATTTTAAAAGTACTGTAGTTTCTTGATCAGAATATTACATGTTAGCAGAAATACAATATAAGAGAACATCCCAGGACAGAAATCTTCTTATCAAAAACAAGCAGCGTATGGACAACATTTTTTTGCTCCAAGGATTTTTATTTTTTAATTTCTTTTTTATTTTGGGTTTTCAACCAAGATAAATCGATTGGCACCAGTTTCAACCCTGGGAATATTATAATTTCTGCCCCAGAGGCTCCTACATAGGTCCCGTATGATCAACTTCTAGCAGAAAAAAACTATATGGAATCATTATCAACTTCTAGCTAAAAAAAGTATCCTTCACATCTATGTGATGAAAGGACAGCCCACATCAACAAACAACAGCTGATCCAAAGTATTTTTTTAGTTTTTTTATAATTTTTGTGCAAGTTTTCCACCTCAATTAGTTTCTGTAAACCGTAATTACCTTTCTCAGGCCAGAGGGAGTTAAAAAATAATCCATTCACATTCTTTTGTGAATCCCTTCGGTTTCTGAGAGATAAACATGGTCTAACAAAATAAATTAGCACAGTAATTCTACAATTTGTACTTTTATTCTAATAACTTTTTTTGTACGACGTTCACTTGTTTTTGCAAAATTGTATTTAAATTGTAAAATAATAGCTTCATAATAAATAATTGGTTCTAAAAATATCCCAGTGTTTAAGAGTTAACAGGCATATAAAATAATGTAACTTTATCAGTCCACATTTGACTGTTCATAATTTCTGATCCAATACCACCTACGGAATCACTGATTTTCCTGACTTTAATCAAAAAATTGTAAAACTGTTTATAAGTAATAATGACAATGATGTGTGTGAAACGAAAGTGAAGCCAAGGAGAAAGAAATAAAAAGAGTTCTTCTTAAATTCTAAATACTTCCATATTGAACTATCTTTAGAATTGTTCTGACATCACCATCAACAACGTGGTGACAGTAATCAACGCCTTAATAAGTAGCTGTTTTAAAAGGATGTCTGTTGAATGTTTCCCTTTCCTTAGTATAATAATGATATTCAAGTCCTTCACGATTTTGACCTAAATACACGATTTTTCCCAATAAAATTAACAAAACATTACTTACTTACGTTTAATAGAGCATTTTCACTGCACACACTAAGCATCTTGTTTGCTAGACAAGATTGTAGCATGTCAACAGGCATGTCTAAGAACTCCTCCATCTCCATTAAATAATTGAAGTGCCTACAGGCTATGCCAACAGCATCCTGTGCTACGTCTGCATAGCCGTGCAGCTGACTCATGGCATAGACAGCAGCACAGTTGCGTACAGTGATAGAACGCTTCAGAAAGGCAACACATGCAGAATGCAGGCTTACCACACCCAGCAAGTCCACCACGCCGATAACATCAAATATGTTATCTTCTGTCAGCTGCAACACAGTAAAAACCATATAAATTCATCATTAATTGTTATTATTATTAAGTGTAAGAGAAGGCTTTTTAGTCCTAACTTTGCCCTTATAAAGACGAGTTTCATTTCATTTCATTTAGGTTTTTTGAACTTAATGTCAATAACTTTTTTTATATCCCAGATTTAAGGGTGTATAGTAAAGGATCAGTTATTTAAGGTTATAAAATTACTAAATAATATCCTTATAACCGGCAGTCCAGTTGGAGTAATTTTCAATCCTATTCCACCCTGTGTGCCATTTCAATAAACACATAATTTTAACATTGATTATTGAGGAGAAAAATTATTTGTACAATTAATGATCAATGTAATACTTGGCCAAAGGGAAATGGTTAGTTTCAACTAAACGTGTTAAATAACTGTAAAAAATACTAACATTTAAATTTTAGAACTTAGGCTTAAGCGGCCGGTATCATAACTAGAATCTACAGTTTCCGGTGACAACCGCGTCAAGGTACTATCTACAATATTTACAAGATGACCAGATGTTTCGCCCATACTGTGATGTGGCATCCTCAGTCTCTGAGTTCTCTGAGTCTCAGAGAAACCACTGAGGATGCCACATCACAGTATGGGCGAAACGTCTGGTCATCTTGTAAATATTGTAGATAGTACCTTGACGCGGTTGTCACCGGAAACTGTAGATTCTAGTTATAACATTTAAATTGTTTGATTGAAATTAATTTTGAACTCTTTTTTAAAAATGTTGATGGTGTTGAAATGATTTTATTATTCTTAGTGACCTCTCAATTTTTTTGTTTCAAAAAGGATCTTGCAACCCTTATTTTTTTAACTTACTGATGATTAGTCATCATCAATGTCTTGTGGTGATATAATGAAGTTTGTAAAAATCATCATGGAGTGTCTTGTCCTTATGCATTTTTCGTCAGAGAGTAAGAATCAATTTTACAGCTGGAATAATATTTTAATAAATGTTGTACTTTGATAGTAAACCACAAAAATAAAGATTACCTGAGGAGCAAAGTCCTTTAGGGTAACTAAATAAAAGAAAGAATTATGGGGTACTGTAATATTGTTGTACATATTTCAGACACAGGTTTTCTAGAGATTTCAATATAAGAGTCTCATTTTTGAGTATGTAAATTAACTAACAATTTGCGTTCATATTAAAATTAAAACAACTTTTCTTGGCCCTCGTTAGGTTCAACATCTTGCTCTAGAACTCGTAATTAATTTTCATATATGTCCGCAATACTCGTTTGGTACAACGGTTATACCAATCCTAATATCCATTTACACTTGCATGGTACAGCAGGTGTACCAGTAAAGTGGTTGATTTGTTTACTCTCTGAAAATACAAACACCCATATTTCATCTTGGAAAGTGCTTCTCTCGATTAGGGACGAACAACACTAACAGGGAGAGTACCAGAAGTCCAAATTTGCTTCAGTCTGCATGAAAATGAAAGTGGTCTGTAGTCCAGTATACTATATATGTGTTTTAATCTTAAAATATGACTGAATTAATAAATTCAGGCTATATTAGGAAAAACATTAGACCAAGAAACGTACGACAGTGATGAAGAGGCGCCAGAAAACAGTCTTTGTCAATTTGTCTTTGAAATCATTTAGAAATGTTCACTTATATGAATATTATGTTATATATTACTTGCTATTTTTGGGTTTTATCAAGAATTTATTAGTGCATAGGTTTTTACAACAATGTTAAAGTTTCCTGATGTTTCATAAAAAAGTATATTTTGTAGGCTAGTTTATGTTTATCTTGATTTAATTTTTTTTAATTATTTTAAATATTTATTCAATAAGATTGTTTTCTTTTACCATCAATAGCCATTTTACGCAAATTATATTAAATATTGTATTATTTGTACATAAGAATTGATTTTTGTGTTTAAATTAATGTTCAAAAAACTAATTTAATATACATCCAACTGTAATAATACTATTACTTTCAAATTGTATACATGGAATGTATTCATGGCTCAGAGCTCAAGCTTATCGGACGTATTGTGCTAGCTGTGTTTGCGTATAGATAATAAGTTGTACATGTTCATACAGTGATTTACAGTTATATTTAAACTTGCTTGTAGTGACTGAAAAGTAGGATTTCATAGGAAATGTGTTAATCTTTCTCCAGAAGATATTAACTTCATTATGAGCGAGAATGAAGTTCGATCCCAATCAGAGTCATAATACATTTTGAGAAGGATCAGCTGATAACCACCAGCTGTTCATTTGTCATTGGGCTATTAATTAATAACACTTTCTAAGGAATAGTCGGCCTTAGTTTGTAACAATGACTACATTCGTTCATCTACACTCATCACACTCATTCGAAATCCATATTCGCCCATATCTTGACGATCGGCGTCTTATGAATAAATAAATAAATAAATAAGTGTGGAGGTGTCAACTTTGTGGTAAAGTGTGTCGCAAAAGTATGGTGATGGAATTTGCCACGAGCTCTGTAACTTATGAGGACATGTTGGAGAAGTATCAAGAGATAAGAGACAAATTTTTAAGAGTAAAGAAGAACTTATGTAGGTCTATCGAGTCCTGTCATGCAGAGGTGAAGGGAAATATTGACCTTTCAAAGAAATGTAATGAGGAAACCTCTGTCTTGAAAACAACAATTGAAAGACTGATGGAAGAAAATCAAAATTTGAAGAAAAGAGTAACTTTTTTGGAAGAAAAAGTAGACAATATGGAACAATACTGCAGGAGGACTTGTTTTGAAATTCACATCATTCCTGAGGTGAGCAGCAGGAAGACTCCAGCAGAAACGATGGATTTGGTGAAGAAGGTGGGAGAGGCTATGGGGCACCCCATAGAAGAGGTGATGGTGGACGTCCATCACCCTTTGAAGAAGAGATCTAGTGGAGGTAAACCTACCGAGATCTTAGTGAAGATGGTACGAAGAATGGACACTGAAACTCTGTTGCAGAAGAAGAGGGAGAAGAAGGACTTGTCTAACCGACACTTGAATCTGCCTAGCGACAACCTGTATGGATTAACGAGAGCATGAGTCCAGCGAGGCGCCGACTTCTGTTTCACGCGCGGGAAGCCAAGACAAAGAAGGGCTTCAAATATCTCTGGATCAGAGGCGGAAAAATTCTGCTTCGTAAGAATCACAACGACAAGGTCCAGGTGGTAGCCCACTTATTTAACCTTGAATCTCTATAGCTCTTTACATAATTGAGAATAACATCATAGAAAACTAGAAAAATGTTGAATTTTGTTTTATTTTAGCTGTCTATGTTCATAATATTGTATTATTCTTTTTTTTTAACAAGTATAAATTTTAATGTAAAATGTCATAACGATTGTAGTTCAAGACAAACTTTTATACGTTTTAATCTAACTTATTAGTACCTCTGTGCATACATTCAAAGATATACGTACTTTTAAAGTAACATTTCATTTATTAAATTCATTAATTTTTGTCATTTTTTGTACAATCTCTATTTGTCCTTTTGTATAATACGTCTAGTTGTATATTTTACGATTTTTGCCATAGTTCACATAATATTTTCATAAACTTTTAGTCTCAGACACTGTTTATGACTGTTAATGGAACTAAAATCTCTATCTTTAAAAAGAGTCAATTTATTTTTATACAATCAAATTTTACAAAATCTTTCAATATACTTTTCCTCTCATTGTGTTTCAATTTTAATGTAAATTATAAAAAATTAGTAGATTTTGTAGTTGAAACCAGTTATTTTAACAACAAATGTTATTGCAACAATAAATACAGTACCGCTCAAATTAATTGGAACACACAGGGAATTTCACTCTTTTTATCATGCGACAGTTGGCATCACTGCTACATCACTTGTATTGAACAACCTAACCTCAAAAGCAGTTAGTGCACATGTGATTCTTTGTGTTGAACACATTTTCAGTTAAGTATTGTGTGAATTGTGTTATTGTTGCGCGTTTTCGTGTTTGTTAAACAAACTATTGTAGTTTTTCAATAACTCAACTGATGGATACCACACCTAGAAAACGTAGCAAGATTATTACACTACATCAGTATGGAAATATGTCTCAGAGGATGATATCTAAAGAATGTAAGGTGGGTCTAGCTACTGTTAACCAAATTGTTAAGCAATTTAATGATACTGGCTTCTTTTCTGTTAACAGAATAGGAAATTGTGGTCGTAAAAGGAAAACCACACCACAAACTGACCGCCAATTAATTAGGACTAGTAAGATCAACCCCAGGTTGTCGGCTGTAGATTTGGCACGAGAAATTAACAAAAAAGGGGTTAATATTCATGTTAGTACTGTTAAAAGAAGGCTGTCTGAAGTTGGGCGAAAAGCTTACCGACCTAAGAAAAAGCAGCTTCTTACTGTAGCAATGAAGAAGAAACGCTTGCAGTGGGCTAAAACCTACAAACAGTTCACTGTTGAACAGTGGAAAAATGTCCTTTTCTCTGATGAAACACATTTTTTGGTTCAGGGACATAAAGTAAACTTTGTCCGCAGAAGTGCGAATGAAGCTGAGACATCAGCTCACATCCTTCAACAACCAAAACATCCACCCAAAAAAATGTTTTGGGGCTGTATGTCCTATAATGGTCCAGGTCCATTAGTTCCCATAGAAGGTATGATGAACTCAGACAAATATATTGCTTTATTAGAAAGAAGAGTCGTTCCACTCCTTTTGCAAATGTTTCCAGAAAGCAATGGAATTTTTCAACAAGACTCGGCTCCATGCCATACATCTAAAAAATGCAAGAAATTTTTTTTGAGAACAAAATAATGGTTCTAGAATGGCCTGGCAATTCACCCGATTTAAACCCAATCGAAAATCTATGGGCTATTACTAAAAAAAGGATTGCCAAAGAAGATTGTGCTACAAAAACATCCATGATTACTGCTGTAATCAAAATATGGTTCCACGATGAAGAAATAAAAAATATATGCAAAAAACTAATAGAATCAATGCCAAAACGCTGTGAAGAGGTTATAAAACACAAAGGAGGACATATTAATTATTAGGGAGCTGTTTGTAATTTTTTTGATCAATAAATTGTCTTTCATTTAAGAATCGTAGTCGTTTACCTGGTGTTCCAATTAATTTGAACGGTACTGTATATAAATTTCAAGTAACATTATTAAAATATGAAACTTATTTACTTATTGTGTTCTAATTTTGTTAACAATTCCTAATTATATAATCTAGAATTGTTTTATATTTTCTAATGAATTTTAGTTTTAATATTATTTATCAAAATATTTATAGTTTAAGAGAAAACTTTGATAGATTTTTAGTTGAATTAGCAAATTTAGAAAGATCTCCAGACATAATTATTTTAACAGAGATTTGGATTTACGACAACGAAGCTAGTTTGTATAAAATAGATGGTTATTCGACGATAGTTAAGTGCAACAATGAATATCGGTCTGGAGGAGTTGCGGTGTTTGTGAGGCAGGAGCTTTCATGCGGACAAATCTTATCAGCTGTCCGATCGGCTGATTGTCTGCTGTAGTCGCTGACCGTCCTTAGACCAAGTTGATGGTTTTGCCTGTCTATCCATTGCATAGCAAATCAGTGGATTTATTTATTGATGATATTGAGGATGTTATTTAAATATATTAATAACAATTTTATACTGATAGGAGGTATTAATTTGAATATTTTAAATAATAGTGTTAATACTTGTAAATATTTAAATCTGATGGCTAGTTTTGGCTTAAAATCTTTAGTAAATGAAATCACAAGAGATACAAGTGGCTCATGTATAGATCATATATTTCTTAAAATAATGAAAAAAGACAAAATTCTAAACTGAAATCACAAGAGATACAAGTAGCTCATGTATAGATCATATATTTCTTAGAATAATGAGAAAAGACAAAATTCTAAACTATGAGTCACATGTTTTTAATTTGGCTATAACTGATCACTCATTAATTTCTGTTTCAATGTTACTGGTTGAAGGATGCAGAGAGAAGCGGATAAAATAACAAATTAGGATGGATTATACTGGATTAAAACTTAAAGTAGAGAATATTGACTGGTCTGTCTACATGTGTAGACTTGGCTTTTGAACAGTTTCTGAAAATACATTCAAGGAGTATAAAGTAACATTGGATGGTTGTAGTAGATTTAAATGGCTGAAACCCTGGATCACAAATAAGCTATGTGCGCAAATAAAAAAAGACAAATTTTATATAAAAAAGTAAGAGCTCAGCCATATAATATTAGATTACAAAGATACTATGACTCATATTCTACAAGAATCAAACATGAAATTAAAGTTACAAAAGAAACCTATTACTTAACAAAGTATGCAATCCGAATAATATTAAAAGATCGAACTCTGTACAAAAAATTTTTACAAAACTAGGCATTTTTAACAGTTTTTTTTTCACAATATATTTTGATGTTATTGTATATATAAAGGGAAATTTGCTCTCCTTGCCAGTTTTGGGTCCTAATCATAACTATTTAACCAGGAATCAAGGGAAGCTAGTATAGCCGAAGCATAAACTAACATTTTTCAAAAAAGAAGTCTTCTTATGCTGGAATTAAATAGTTTTTATTTTAACCCTCGACCTGGCGAAGTGCGCTTTTAGCGCACTGTTTATGTGTGTCGAAATGGCAGAGTGCGCTTTTAGCGCACTGTTGACACGACCCCATATAACTGTCATTATAGTACGTATTTATCACGCTACGACAAAGTTTTACATGCCTATGGATTCTACGTTAGTGGCCGGTTCCAACGATATGCATCGATAGTCAATATATCGTTTATTTTGGTGACGTCATGTGATTGAAAACAATTCTTAGCAGCACAAATTCATCTATTACATGAGGAACTCCTAGCCCTACACTAAAGGACACCAATGTAAGCATTCAACAAATATTTTCAATGTATAGCTCTTATTTTTACCTAAATTTTGGTATAAGTATGAACTCTGTAATGTATATAGTTTTTTTTTTTAGGAAATTATTGAATATAACAGTATCCGCGGTAACGAAATTTCTGATTTTTGTACTGTTTACATTTATAAATTTCCAAAATTTATTTTTACCTATAAGATATATATAATGTTTATATTTTCTGAAACTAGATAAAATTTATAAACTTTTGGCTATCTCACATTTCCTAATTTATTATAGCCACTATGTTTCCTAGGGGTACCCCTCCCCCTTTTCATGTTTTATAAAAAAACTTTTGAAATGTAACAAGTCACAAAAAAAAAACTAAAACAAAATTTTTTTTTTTTTTATACTATTTGATAGTTTACTTCATTGTGATCATTTTGATACCAAACATAAGTATATTTACAGTATATAACTATTTTTTATGAATTTATTAAAAAAGGCTTACACACAGGACTAAAATCACCCGCCAGTACAGACAAAATCAACTGCCAGGTCGAGGGTTAAGTTGTTCCCCTTTAATTTTATGGAACTCATTTAATTAGCCTAACTACACACAAATCAAAGTCATCTAGTTCATTTTTATTCTTTATTCTATGCCTATTTTTGTTTGGAGTATTAAACTGAGATCCAGTCTGAACAAAAATTTTGTTTTCTGCAATTATTCTCTTAACAGACGCCAGTGATATACCTGTGGCTTCTGCTAAACGACGTTGAACCTATTTTAAATGTATTGCAGCTTCAGCTTCACATTTCATAAACGTGTACACATTAACAATAATTTCTCGACTTTGACTATCCAATAGTTTTCGTCCATCAATTAGATTACGATGCTGCTGAGCTTCCATTTTATCACAAATATATACACCGATCAGACAACCACTACATACAAAACACTAGACTACAAACAACACGCAAAACAACGAAAGTATGAGCATGTGAATGCTAGGTATAGGCGCTACGGAGCGACATGGCACTGATAACTGACAGTAGTGAAATGAGTCAGTTGCTACCCCCACTCCTACATTTCCTCACTGGTCTACTGCATACCTTCGGCCAGGGCTCATGCTACTGCTGCCAAGTTGTACCTTCACATGCCTCAAACATAAAAGAATCTTATCAAAATTAGTTTGAATACTACAAAGGGTGCATAGCCATCAAAAAGAAGGATTTAGTTTACCCGCGTCCAAGTTGGTTGCAAGTACATGTATTTCTCCACGTACCGTATTAGCTTCACCTGCCGCCACTATCAGACATGCCATCACAGATATCCAAATCATTTTTCAACAGATATTAGTCAAATGAACTTTATTTTATTGAGGAATTAGTTTGTACCAGGGAAATGCATTGAAAATATATAATTTGTCATTAAACACAACTAATAGCAACTTTTTTTAATTTAATATTTCATTTTTACACATTAGCCAACTTAAAAAGGTGTTGTAAGTATTCAAAATATTTAAACAAAACTTACAAACATTGTGATAACGTTTCAATGGAATAGCTAGTACAACAGTTTTGGTTCATAAATAGTGAAAAAATATGGTGTCTGGAAATAGCACTGTTCTTATCTAGGAGTAATAGCAAACTCCTGACTCTTAACCCTTCCTCGCTAATATTTGAGTACAATTACAATATTACAGTTGTAAACTTACACCTTAATTGCTTACTCATTTCAGGAAGCTTAATAATTTTATGGTATAAATAAAATTAAAATAAGGTAACTCACTATAATAGAAGAAGAATAAAAGAATCTGACAACACTCTCCATTGCTTTATAATCAACGTCATGTATTGTTATTTCTCGCTGACCAGTCTCTTTTAAACCAGCGCAGAACATTCCCCTAAAATATAATCATATAGTTTATAAATATGCTAACTAAATGTCATATACCATGGTATTTAATTGAAGTCATATGTTTTTTTTACAATTTGATGGAGCCATCAATAGTCAACGAATTTATATTCTGTCAATTGACTGTCCTCTTTAAATCTTTGTTCTGATTCCGATAACTGAATTAAATAAATAAAAATGTTGTTTGGCTATCAGTAGCCTACTGATGCAATAGCTGAAAATTGTATATTTATGATATAATACCAAGTAGTTTTTATCATGTTAAAAGTGGTGACTTTTAATTGGTATAATGTGCAGGGTCCAATAAAAAATTATGGGCCATGAGAATTCAAATTATGATTTTAATTTTGAATGTGTGTGATTTGGCAGCATTAAGTTGATGATCCAGGATAGTCAATAGAATCTGGGTCAGGCAGATTAATCAATGTGTGATCACTATTAAGATATTAAATAAAGTCATAAAAGAGATATTTATATCTAAGAAAAAAATCGTTAAAGTAAATTTTCCAATATATTAACCCTTTTAGTGCCAGACTATGTTTTGGAGTACTTGCAAAAAATGCCAACCCATTGTCATAAAGGGTGTGTGAAGAATGCCAGGCCACTTTTGGCCATTTTGACACTGTTTGTTAAAATATTTATAGCTCTTATTTTTTATTGGAAATTAGCAAACAAGGTCTTGTTTTGTTTGTAAGAATATGCTTGTTGTAAATAAAATGTAATTTTGAGCTGAAAAAATTTTTAAAAAATGATATATAACAAAAATTAAGAAAAAAATAACTATTTTTTTTTTTTTTTTTTTTTTTTTGTCAAGTTTAAACATACATAACTACCTTTTGTATGGGCTAAACCTCAACATTAAAATATATAGCCTAATTTAAATTTAATTGTAAGTACATACACAAAACTTAAAACACTTAACTTCAAAAACATAGTAGATATTACAATGTTTAAAAGATTTTGTAATCTTCCAAATTAACGTCACATTTTACAATTGTTGGCATGTATTTCATTTTCATTTCATTTATTTATTCAGCCAAAAAAATTAACAAATATACCGTATATTGCATTGGCTAAGTCTAAGAGGTACTTTAAAAGTGTAACACATTCCTTGTCATGCAAGACAAGTTGCTGAAATAGCACTGGCAACTTCATCAAAGACTAATTACAGTATAATTTTATGTCTTTAAAACAAAACTAGGCTACTCCACCAGCCAGAAACTCCCGGACGCTGTAGTAGCTTCCCTCTCGTAAAACATGTTTAAGTTTTTTCCTTAATTTGTCATAATTTGGTTCCAGCTTAAGGTCATTGGGAAGTTTATTGTAGAGAGCTGTCCCATTATAGAGAAGGTGTTTTTTGAAAAAAGATGTATAGTGAGCTGGAATTTGTAAATTGTTATTGTTTCGGAGCTGATAACGGGAGTTCTGTTGGATGAAAAAAAGTGGAAAATTTCTTTTAACAAAACTTAAGGTTTCCAAAATGTAAATTGAAGGAAATGTTAATAATTTTGAGGATTTGAAGGTGTTTTTACAAGTGTATCTTTAGACATTTTTACTTGTATAATGTCTTATTTCCAATGATAAAAACAGAAAACAATATAAAAAGAAAATTACACTACACAAAAAATATTTACAACATATACATTTACAAAATAATTTAGTTTATGGATACTTGTGTTTACTAAAGCATAAAACATGAGCTCTCCTTTTACATTTGATACAAACAGTTCTTGAACCACTAGTTCTTACAACTACCACTATATTAACTAAAATAATATACAAACTAATAAACACACAATGAAAACAACTACTTTAATGTAAGATGTAGGCCTAATTTAAATCACAACTAAGAAACACCATAGTACAAATGGCCACAAGAAGTAAACAATGAAGACAAACAATGAAGATAAACAGCTGTTCCTTCAAGTCAAGCCTAACGACCAGTTGAGTTAACAAATTTTGTTTTCTAATTGGCATATTGTCTTCAATCACTATGACAAGTTTGAAAGCATTCGGTCAACAAATAAAATAACAATTATAATAAACACGGCGTGCGCTCATAGCGCATGTCGGCAGTTTTAGCAAGATCAAGGGGTGTGCACTCGTGGCGCACGTCGGCGTTAAAGGGGTTAAGAAAATAATATTAGTAAAAATAATAGAAATGAACATTGTCTGGTTGATAAGTTATTATATTATCAATGCAGAATACCTGAAGAGAATGAACAACTAAAGAGGCGCTATATCTCAATATAAAGCTATTAAAATTGTAATTTAAGTCAACAGTATATAGTTAGCAGCAAAAAAGACGAACCATTCTGAGCATTTTTTTTTTTTTTTTTTTTTTTTGCTTAGGCCTACAAAAATACTAAAGGAGCTATCACTTTAATTAATTATAACAGTTATAAGGAATATTTAGGGCCGTAAAAAATTATGTTAAGGACCGCATACAGGCCGAGGGCAGCATAGTGAGTATTCTTGCCGTAGGCTACTCTAAAACAAAACAAGCCTTAGTGAAAACGGCACATTACCAGCACTAATGTGCTTAATTGCTAATGGTTCAAATGCAAATATCTTGTCATTTTCGTAATCAAGCCAAACTTCCAAACAATTTGAGTACCCACATCACCATGCCTTTCCGATTTCCCTAATTTTAGTAAATTTTCAAGCTTTTCCGCTGAAAAAAATTATCATATTCTTGTTTCTTAACTACAAATTTACTACTAAATAAATTTTCAGCCAAAAATTCTACAAGGCCCCTGTTCTACATAATTACCTTAATTGGTAAGGTCTAGGGCTAATTTAATGTAACATGGTGAAAGTGGAAAACATACAAAGCCTTCAACAAACTGACCTGAAAAAACCAAAATGCCTTTTACAGCAGGTTTACCTGAAATATAATGATGCTGCAGCAAGAATACATTTGTGAGCTTCAATTCTTTTATCTTCTATAATAAGTATAACATCACATAAAACAGAATTTTCATAAAAATATGTCGCTCCATCTAATATTGATCTAGCTAGTAACTTATCTTCATACTTCAAATCGTCAATTATCTCTAATGACATTATTAAAAATAGTATTATGTTCCAAAATGTTACAGTTATACACTGAGAGGTTATGTTGTTGTTTTGTTTTCATCCGTTCCTACCCACCCCATTTGATTGCTGCAGACACTAGCTTGCTATTTTTTTACCCTCTTTTCTTATTGGTAAAAAAACCCACATGTTGGTAAAACCCTTGATTATATCATTGATTTTACTATCTAAAATTGTACTATAAATGTTAAGTAAAATCAGTGCTTATTTACACCTACAATAGATATTCCATCTAATAAGAATATTCGTGCCTGTAATTTTGTTAGTTAGTAAGGTCGGCAACCACAGCTGGTTTAAATTACATTTACATAGGACTTCACTAGCACTCTACAATGGACCACAAAAACAACTGATATTTTGAGCCTCAAAAATTAACATTGGATGGGAAATCTATTAGTGTATAAAATCAATGATAAAATGCAACCGCAAGATTCTCTGAATGTGTATTTATTTAAAATCAAATACAAATTAGTTTTAGTCCGTTAGACCATACACCTTCTATTATACCATGTTTAATTACCATGTATAATAAAAGGTACATGGTTAAACAGCTATGATATTGCATTGGAATATGTCATTAAACAATATTCCTCTTGCTAGCCTAGTAGTTAGCATGTTAGTGGGTGGGTGGGTTAATACACAGTACGTGTATGTGTGGGAGGGTGGATTAATACACAGTACGTGGGGGGGGGGGGATAAACAAGGTTGGAGCTCGTATGGAAAGGAAGACTGGACTCTTGAACAAAAACTGAATGGATTTAATTCACTGCATATGCTTGTGGATTCCTATTCATTAATGATATCTGTCTCTTTTCACCTGCTTATAAGGAATCCCACCCACCCACCCGTACGCGTACAGTGGTATTGTCCCACCCGCCCATCCGTACACGTACAACAGTGGTACAGTGGAGTTAAAAGGAACTCATTTAAGATACACTTAAAACTGTGCTCAAAGTGAACAATCGCAATTCTGTTGAAGAAAAAAATGTGTCATTGATCCCAAAAATTCTTATGTATGTTCGTCTTGAGTATATTAGCCACTTCAGAACATGCACTAAGGAACTGGGTGTGTCACATTACAGTGGTATTGACCCACCCACCCACCCATACACGTACAGTGGTATTGACCCAACCGCCCACCCACATACGTACAGTGGTATTGACCCACCCGCCCTCCCGTACATGTACAGTGGTATTGACCCACCCGTACAAGTACAGTGGTATTGACCCACCCGCCCACCCGTACACGTAGTGGTATTGTCCCACCCGCCCACCCACATACGTACAGTGGTATTGACAACCATCATCTTATTGGATCGACTGTAAATGACGTCAATATATCCAGAAACCCCTGAGTCAAAATGGAAGTGGACTCCCAGGACCTTTACACTTTCCAGTCCATAGTAGGAATTTATGTACTAGAGATCGAGGATGTGTAAACCGATAGAAACTTGGTCTGGTGATAAGTAATCAACAGAACGCTTTGGGGTTTCATTGATATAGGCACGCCATTCTTCCATTGCAGATAAGCTTTCCTAAATTCTTTGTGAGTATTCTGGTGAGGAAATTACAGAAAAGGTCTTCAGTACATCGGCAAACTTCAAGTTGTCAACCTTCTTCAAAAGTTCATGTACAGAAACAATGAAAAGAATTGATATAATGCGGAGCCCTGAGGAATAACGGTGAGAACTGCTGTTCTTCAACTTACACAATGGTTAGAGACGGACGGACAGACGATAACCAGTTTTCTGACAGTCGATTGAGTCATAAGTTCACTCTAGTTCCAAAGTAAACGCAAGATAGATGGATAGGGCATCGACTGTGACAAAATTAGTCACGAAGAGCACTGTTAAGTGTTGGCCATCACATCCTCTATAAAAAAGGTTATGGAATTAATTATCCTTCTTAAAATGATAATCAAGTTATATTACAGGAAGAAATCAGACTAAGCTTTTATGAATGGTAATGGTGCTATATATTTTCCAGTTTCGGTTGTATATAGTGTTCCCCAGTGTTTGTATCTAGGAGTTAATGTTATTCTAGTTTTATTAACAACCTATGAATGAAACATAATTTATACCAACTACCTCTTATTTGGAATGATGACAAAGTATTATGCGGGAAATGCTTGATACTAGAGAACCTTATCGCCAATCGCTATCAACGAAACTATTGATTGGGTTTATTAAATATAATTGAGATCATAAATAACGCGTGATTACCTGATGCGTGGTCCTATTGAAAATATCTCAAATTGCAATCTCCAGTTTATGAATCAGAATAGAGTCTTTAGTTCGAAGGATGTTGAAGTATAGCGGCCTTTACAGTAAGCCATAGAATATACTTTCCATGAATTGCTATATGTAATTATTTGCTGGGATTTATTCAAAGGTCAGGTATACATTTAAAATCTCCTATATGATTGTCATATTGTACAATTCCTATAATAATTCCATAAAAGTGGGTGTGTAATTTAGATCAAATATGGATACAGCTAACTAAAGAGCAACTTTAAGACTTATATATTGAACTAGTTAGATCCTAACTGGAATATGTAAATCTGGACACATTTGTCAGAATTCTGAAAAATCACACTGAACTTCAAACTCTAATTTCAACTTATACTTCTCATGGGGAATTGTTCTGGCGTCATGTTTTTATTTGATTATAAGAATATATTGATTAATTAGATATCCTCATCCAAGTTTAATTCATCATACCTAAGGTATCTTATCAAAGACAATTTTCTGGAAGAAATGCCTACCTGTGTGGACGTGTGGTATACAAACAGTAATGGTAACTACAGACTTCACAAAGATGACGACTTAATAACTCATCTACATTTTGTTACACTTTCAGAAGTGAAACCATTGAGTTTTTAATTAATTCGAAATCCAATAACAGTTTAAAACACATTTCTCAGACTACTTCATTAACCTCCCCGTTGCCTTACAAGCCTTTACGAAACACCATATTTTGTGAACTCAGGTCACTGTCTGTTATCTTCTATAAACTTAAAATGATCGTGAACAACGAGTTATAAGAAGTTGTTTATCTATATATCAGGTCCTCATTTCGAATTACGTTATTTATTATATTTTCGGTTAACACCATTTTTACAATAATGAATTTAAGAAAAACATGGTGTTGGTACAAGTACTGAAACACTCAATGAAACAAGTTCTTTACGGCAGTTTTGCTCACTCACATCGGTTGAGTGTGAAGACAGTTAAGAGTGAACAATTCAAATTATTCAAGAATTGCTTGACGTAAAAGAGAATTTGAGAACTATAGGAGTCATAGGAGTGGAGCCCAGTGGCTAGAAGGATTAGTAAGCCAAGCGATCCCTTGCTAAGCTGTATGCCAAGATTCTCAAGCTGAGGTACCAGCCGAGGTTCCCTAGCAAGCTTAAGGACATCCCATAAAATTCTGGCGGTTGTAGGTTTGAGGTCGTTAATTTGAACATAATGTGTATTGTATTTCAGCAAGTGATGTGTACTAGGATCATGGAAATCCTGTGTTATGCGGAAGTGTAGAGTGTTTAGGATGAACTGAACGGATGAACTAGAAAGAGATCCTTTGAAGATGACAAATCGTTCGGTAGCCCTCATCGAATGAAGCTAGTTTGAATTGAACTATCTTAGTTTTTATTTACCTGTTACATATTTTATATCCTTTATTGATGATAGACTGTACTGAGGAAATAACTACATTTTTTATCTTGTTTTGCTCTCTGAAGTGCACTGGTGTTATAAATTGAAATTAAAATACAAACAACAGAACAGTTTGATATAAATAAAAGTATAAATTAATTATAGATCTAAGCAAACAAAAATGGGCATCGCACTCTTTAATCAGCTGTTCTTCTGTCATCATGTTATTTGTTTAGGGTTGTGTAAAAAATGGCGTCGCTTTCGCCGTCTGCGGTAGGTTTCTTATTTATTGTAAATGTTTTGCTAGGTTTAAAACTAAATTTACAAAACAATTTAATTTCAGTGTACAAACAAGATTGTCTCATGATATACAACCATTACTTGTTTGAATTTTGTTTGAGATAACCAACTCATAACCTGTTTGGTACAAGCAGAGTACGGTTTGCTGCTGTTGATATTTTATATTATTGCTTTACTTTGTCCCATAGTTGTAGTACAGACTTAAAGAAGAAATATTTATATGAAAATAATGTTTAGTTTAGTCCACCAAGTAATTTTTAGTAATTTGTGGTATGCTAGTGTATTTGTAACCCAAAATGATGTAATGTAAATAGGCCTACTCTACAATTACTGTATCAAATTTACCTTCATATTTGGGTATGCCTAGGGTTTACCTGTAGGCATAAATCTGAAATTCCTAAAATTAACTGCCAGAAACCATTACTTGACCTGCAAATACTCAAGAACTGCAAACATTGACATTGGCGTAAGAGATCCTGTCATAACGTGTATGCGTGATACTAGTATTAACACGGGATGTGTCCTTTACAACACAGGTCGCCTATCAAATAATCAAACAAGAAATTATTTTCATAGTCTATAAATCTGTTTACAAATAATGGAGCAAGTTTTGAGTTTTAGTGTCAGGCCCTTCAGGTGGTTATTGACTTAATTCTGTCAAAAGTAAAACCAGTATGCCATCCTAAAATCCTGGATAATTTTAAGCAGTATAGTATTAAGTGTAGTGGTCCTCGAACTGCAGCATTCTCCACATATAATAGGCCTACACATTGTGATAGGCTTGCTTATGCTTGAACAATGCTATTAATAAGTTGCCCTTTCTGAGGAACAGTTGAACTCAGTTAGTAACCAGACTACACTCATCCCACACTCAAATAATCATTCATATTTGCCTTAAAACAGCCAACAACGTTGTGTCGGCGTCTCATATGTAAGAATTTCATTTATAGTTTTAGGGTAAGTATTGCTAGTTTCTGAAAGCTAAATTTTGTAATTTTCTGTTTGTTAGAGCCTATGACATATCCGTAAACACTGACATATTATCAGAGACATTGTTTAAAGTAGTCCAAATGTTTCAATTGAATAGTATCTATAATATGCTGTCAATATTATAAATTAACACCAGTAGGCCTAACATATGAGATCTTGTGTGTCAAATAAGTCTAAAAAAATTTACATGTAGTGAAGTTAGGTAGCCTATAGGTGGAGAAATATGTGCAAGGAGTTTAATAGTGGGAAAGAGGGATAAAACAGGAGTGTGCATAAGTTTGTCCATGTGCATAACCACCTTGCTGGTTTTGTCTTGTGACTGCAATACCAATATCTGAGTTTCCTAGTTGTTAAAGTAACTTTACTATAAATTATTATTGAAGAACTGAACATAATTTAATTTTTATTTAGGGACCTACAGTTATATATGTAGATTTGTGTGTACAGAAGGCATAAATAATAAAACTATGTTATGAAAATGATAAAGGTTTTCTCAACATGTAATGTTCCAATTTTCTTCCGGTAAATTATTTTTCAGACATTTCTGAGTAAATTATCACATAATTCATTCATATGAATTACAAAATTGTATTAAAGTTTTTAAAATATGCTTGCTAATCACCTAAAATTCACCTGACATTAACCTATTGTGACGACTTGCAAGCCGCGCTCGTTCTGTGTTTTACTTGTACAATATTATAAACTATTGTAGATTATTGTTTGGTGTGCTATACTATAGTGTACAAACGCACCAAACAATCAGTTAAATTGTAGAGAGACAACATTTTCACTAAGCCTAAAGAACACTATCTGTTATGAGAAGAACTAGTGGTAAAAAAGATGAACTACAGCCATATACTAAAAAATTGTAACACAACATTCTCCTACTAAAAGATGTAGCTGTTTTGAACCGGTTTTGACTCATGTCACATCGCACTTTGGGGGTCTAGCAGGCCTGGATTCGAATCCCCATCTGGTCTCAAAAAAGTAACTGGTGCAATTGCATTAGAACTGTCCTTCCGTGGGTATGGGACTACATGCCTGAGCATAATGCTCTTAGATTAGAGAACGGTGGTAGAGGATAACAGAATAGAAGAGCACCAGTCACCAAAACAGTTTTTTTCATTTTTAGCTTGTTATTCAAGAAACCGACTTGCTCTTACGATATTTGTTTTTAGTTAATTACGTTGCCAATCAGTCAAAGGCCTCTTGCTAGCCTAGTTGTTAGCACATCTGTTTCATATGCAGAGGATCACAAGTTCAAATCTCGGGAGGTCCTCTTTAAATTTGCTTTATGGGTTTGGGACCCTTAACAACCTTAGTACTAACAGTACAAAATGCCTCTAGTATAGATGAAATGAAATGAAAAAAGTTTTATTATGTGAGGCAAATTTAGGACCATTAGGTCCTCTCTTATACTTAACCTCATAAAGAAAAATTAATACATAACTACAATGAGTATAGCTAAGAGTTCATACCTGTTCACTGCTGCTGAGCATATTATTTACAAGCTAAACAACAATACAAAATTAGAGTTTTAAGATAATTAAAACTAAACAAATTAAGCATCAAGCGTGAAAGAACATAAAACAAAGAAGAAAACAAAAAACTATTACTTACATGAAAAAAATAAATAAACAAATAAAAAATAAATTTAAAAAATAATAAATAAAAATTATTCCATGAACTGATCACAACAAACACACATCACACATACACTCAGTCCAGTATTGATAGCACAGCCAAGGCCTACAACCCCCACGAATCCGCCGACTTCCACTCCCTCAGTACAGCAACAAACCGAGCTTGACTATCAATATTTCAAGTTGAAGGATCAAGTTTATTCCACAATCTGAAGGCAGTGACAGTAAAAGATCTATTGTAAATTGCTGTTCGATGAGCTGGAATAGTTAACTAGTTTGACTTAGTGAAAGATAGGATTTCACCATGAAATTCTGCTCTCACTCATTAAAGGAAATAACTCATGCACAAGGGGATTTTCATGCCATAGGAATGTCATTTTCACCTAATGAGTTTGGCAAGTTGGCAGAAGAATACACTAATTACCAAATTTCTGGAAGATGAAGACATTGATAAAAATGTGTGGGAAACAGTTACAGAACAGCGAAGAAAGCAACTGAAGTATATAATGAGTTTATAAGATTGCAATGTTTTCGTGCAGGGAAGTCTCTGAAGCCTTAGCTTCTCTTGCCATCAACAAAGGCCGTGGACCGGATAATATCCCCCCGGCTGTGCTCAGACACTGTAGCGGGATCCTGGCCCCACATATCACTTTGTATTTTAATGCTTTGCTGCTGAATGATTGCTTCCCGAAAAATCTGAAAATTGGCTAAATTACTCCAATCCTCAAAGGCGGAGATGCTTCCGATTCAAAAAATTATCGACCCATAGCCATCCAGCCTTCCCTTGCAAAGGTCTTTTAGTCATTGGTCCTGAGTTGGGTATCATTTGTGATGAAGAATATCATATCCAAGGCTCAGCACCACTGCCCCAAAAACCCAAATTCATGGTCATACTGCTTAAGAATCATGGCGAGCTGGAGGTCGATCTTCATTATGAGGCGACACGCCAAGATCCACAAATGGAACTATAGCAGAGTGCCTTGTTGAGACTGCAGGCTGACCTTTCCCCTGCGAGGTCGTAGACCGAGTTCCACAAAGAGGCCTGTTGCAGAATGTCTTGGTGAGGCTGTAGGCCGAGCTTTCTCACGAGGCCGCAGTTGAGTTCCACAAAGGGGCTAAAGGTAAAGGCGGAAGACCTCCGAAACAAAATTGTATTAATAATCTTCGAGAGAGAGCAACAACAAACGATCCTCAGGATTCCTCTGGGAGATATGAATGCTACCTTTTGACTATGCAAAATTCAACTGAGTGAACCTCGGTCACCCGGTACTGATGTATATAAATTACTAGCTGAACCCACCAGCTTTGCCGGTCATAATATTGAGTTTGAAGACTTGCAATCAAAATAGAAGTCAAAATTTCAACAATTCAAGAACATTAAAAAATTACTTAAAGTAAATCAAACTAAATACTTTTGTTTTTGAAAAACAATTATTTAATATAGAATCCAATTTAGAATAGCTGATGTTATGAATAATTTAGTTAGTTAGTTTATGTGGGGATATATAGTTGGTCCAGCCAACCCTTGCAACGAAGCCTAAGGCTTTTTGTGCCAATCCCGGTGCCTAATCGTCGTAAAGCTGGCAATCCTTGACCAAGTCAAGGAGCTTCTTCACTAGATTAGTAATTTCCAACTGTCCCAGAGGTGAGCCTTCAAAAAGTGCTCTTCTTCTGGCACCAAGGGCCTCACACTCCAGGACAATGTGTTCTGCCGACTCTTCGTCCTCCACACAGAGGTGACAGATGGAATCCTCCCTAAAGAGTCCCACCGTTCTTAGATGCCTCCGGAATTTGCTGTGACCGGTGATGAGTCCCACCACCAGCTTAACGTGCGGTTTACTCAACCCAAGAAGTGACTTAGTCAACTTCTGGGAGGGATTCCTGACAAGAACCTTGCCGAGTCTTTGCCCTGGGAACCGCCGCCATCTTTCCAGATGTCTGGCGCTGACCCAGTTTTTGATTGCTGTTTTGGCAGCTGCAATCGAAACGCCGCAGGCCGGCTCAGGACCAATGAAGGGCTTGAGAGCACCCTCCCTAGCCAAGGCATTGGCCTGCTCGTTGCCTTCTAATCCCCTATGTCCTGGGATCCATTCCAGCAAGACCTGATTTCTTGAACCCAGGATGCTGAGGGACTCCACACATTCCCAGACTAGACCAGACGAGACCTTCCAGGAGTCAAGAGCCCCTAAGGCCGCCTGACTGTCTGAGAGGATGTGGATATGTTTCCCGCAAACCCCTCTATCGACCGCCTGGGCGGCACATTGAAGGATTGCGGCGACTTCAGCTTGGAAAACGGTGCCATACGCTCCCAGGCTCACGCAAGCGTTGGTCCTAGGGTCGCCAGTATAGACCCCAAATCCAGCTTTGTTGCCCATTCTTGACCCATCTGTGAACCATGAATAATTTACTACTGTACTCAATTATTTTTAATTTTAAAAGATTATCCTACCTCAATTTTATTTAATTTGTTTTTATTTAATAGCTTTTAATGAAATAAATCAATCAATTAATATACCTCCATAAGAAAACCATAGAAAATTTGGAGGCCAGTGGGACAGAGTCAGGAAATCAGAGAAGAAAATCTTTTCTTAGTGAGCCTCTAGAGGCCAAGATAAACCTATGTAAAAATGTTCAAGTTAATCAGACGTTTAGTTTTAGAGAAATAGTGATGAGTGGTAAATGGCTTTTATATAAATAGATTATTAAAATTAAATTTAAAATTTTCCGATCGAAATCAGTTTGTTCTCTTAGATAAAAAAGTTTCAAAGTCTAGAGAAATCTGTAAGTCTCTGGTAAAGTACAGTAATTGACTCTGAATCAGTGAAATATCGGTTTTCTCGCCATATTTAGCCATGTCCTGTGAACTGGCTATGCATTTGGTCAAATTAAATTGTAAATTTTCCGATTAAAATCAGTTTGTTCTCCTAGTTAACAAAGTTTCATAGTCTAGAAAAATCTACAAGTCTACTTTCAGAGGACACAAAGTACGGTAATTCACTCTGAATCAGGGAAATATCGTGTTTCTAGCCATGTTTAGCCATGTCCTATGACCTGGCTATACATGTGTTCAGATTAAATTTTATATTTTCCCATTAAATACAGTATGTTCTCCTAGATAACAAAGTTTCACAGTCTAGAAAAATCTGTAAGTCTACTCTTAGAGGCCATAAATTAACCAATTTGATTTACATGCACAATTTGAAAATCTAGCTCTACGTAAGGATGAATGAGGTGAGATAGAGCAAAAAGTCATAGGCCAAAGTTGTAGATCGTCTCAAATCAGTCACAGAAAATGGTGCTAGTTTTGCTGTAGAACCGTTCATCTAGCCGCTATAGTCCAATTAGAGAAACGCTGTTTTTGGCATTTAAAGTTTTTTGCACTAAAACGGCTGCCATCTTTGATTTACCAAGAATTTTTCAAAATCCCTTCTTATTGCACATCTACAATATAAGATCTTTGACTCTACAAAATTTCAGCCTTGTAGGATTAGTACCTTTTTAGTTACAGCGATGAATGAGTGAGTCAGTGGTATTTGCCTTTTATAGGTATATATAGTGGTCAGCCAGTTTGTATTGCACTAAAAACATTGTTCTTGGAGAGTAGGGGCATATTTTAAGAGTAGGACCATTTAGTTTGTGAAGTACGAGTTTCAAATAATAGCATTCAGGATTGTTAGGGTGGTATAGATGTTCTTAAGAAGAAGCGGATGGCAGGTGGAAAGGGGATCGGCAAGAGGGGCTATGTGAGGCAACGCAGCAGACTATCGCTTGCCGCTACTACCCTGTTGCTAAAAGTCCTATATACCCAGAGTAAGTGTTATACTATTGTGTCATAAATAAACATATTAAGCAAATGTTTTTAGAACGGCAGATAGTTAGTTCACTTAACGAGACTATGTCACTGACTGTGGCAGTGAGCAGAGGTCCCAGCTACTGGCGGATGCGAAATGCATTCATTTGCTGCCGTGTATCCAACCAGACACTTCTTATGAAAATCCACGAGTACAGTGTGGACCTCACAAAGCTGACTTGATCTGGTTTGATTCCTGCATCAGCCAGGACAGTCACCCCTAAGTCAACTGAACTGGTTTTCCATTTATAGTAACTCAAATCTTGACTTTAAAAAGCCATTATTCAGATCTAGTTTGTACAAACTGGAGGATAGTATTTATTAGGAGGGCTGTCAATTCTTTTGCAGTTCTGTAAAAGTGGAAGATATATAGGACAATTTGCGATATTTGCTGCATGATATTATCAAGCAACT
This sequence comes from Stictocephala bisonia, assembly GCA_035578905.1. Classification (NCBI taxonomy): domain Eukaryota; kingdom Metazoa; phylum Arthropoda; class Insecta; order Hemiptera; family Membracidae; genus Stictocephala; species Stictocephala bisonia. The sequence goes on from JAQJVL010000108.1 coordinate 949,859, forward strand.
TGAGAACTGCTGATATAGCACCCTGCTTCTGTTTCAGTATCTCCATGTCTCTCATTCTTTAACACGTTAACTGCCATGCCGACCCGATCGAGCCGGCAGTGGTTGTGGGGTTCATGATTACCGCCGACCCGGTCGGGTCGGCAATTCGTGATTTGCAGTGGTTTGAAAAAAAGCTGTAAACAGCTTTATATCATACTCTATTGGCAATAAGTTACACTATGTCAACACTATTTCAGACTTGTCAGTTAGCTGAAAATCAGACTAACACTATGTGGTTCGGATTTCACTTAAAGCTGTAGGTCCTTTAGTTGCCCTGACTGTTGGGCTATTAATAAAGTGCCCTTTCTGAGGAACAGTTGAACTCAGTTTGTAACCTAACTACACTCCCTACACTCATATCATCATTCATATTCGCCTTAAAATACGCACAAAATTGTGTTGGCATTTCATAAGTAAGAATAAGAAAGAAATTGGCTACTAGGAGAATATATTTTTACGGGCATTTAACACAGAGTTAGGGTATATATTTGCGTTGCAATGGCAACTAATATTGCCGGTCCAATAGGGTCGGCGTAATTATTTACGAATATCGTAAACAAAATAAGATGCCAAATTATGCTTATGTTATGCAAAATAAATATATATTATTATTTTAGACATTTAGAATATTAGTTGTATGTACTTTTTAGGGTAAAATAAAAATTCTGATTGGTATTTGTTAATTAGAGTGTCTATTGGCAAAGCATAACGATTATGTAAGATGTTATACATTTTTAAGGTTGGGTTACTAATTAATAATATTGGTTATCGGAGAAGATAATTTCTGATAGGACAGTTTATGGACATTATTTATGTCCATAGTTTGTCCATACTTAGGTCAGTATTTTTTAGGATGTCCTAACATCTAATAGGACATGTTATGGTGAAAATGTTTAGACATATCTTCTTATCGGATAATTTCATTTCCGATAGGGATGTTGTGGATACAATTGTTGTCCATTTTTTGCCCTATTAAATTAAATATTATCCGATAAGAGGTTAGTAGAAAGTTTTTAATTCGATAAGCTTGTTGCAAGGAACTATATCTATAATTTTTCTCACTAATTATAGATAGTAGGTTATTATAGACATTTCACTGCTAATAACTGAAGTACCCACGGGTACTAATAACTGATAATTCGAGATTCATTTTGATCACTGGAAAATGCTAGACGAAATGCCCTTATTGGAGTGAGTGACTCAGACTCCGTTATTATGATAGCAGACTAATGACACATCAAAAATTTAAAAAAAGGAGCTGTAAAACGGGCGAAATTAGATTAATGCGGGAACTAGGACAGCAACAAATTCTAGTGGACGAAACTACTGCTGAGTGCGTCATTTTAGTCAGCTGTACGGGCTATACTACCAAACTTACGAAGAAGATGCCGCGCAGGTAATGAAATCAAGGAGCAACCCGATTGGGTCAGCAAGAATTTGTAAATAGCCTAATACTTTGAAAAAAGTTCATGATGACCCGATTGGTACTAAAATCACCCCCACTACTTTTTATTGATTTTTTTATAATGTAATATTTTAACATATACATTGTCCCTACACTGACATTACATAAATAAAAACGGTGGTTAGTTTGGAAATACGGGGAACATAGTGAAAATGCCGTGACAGTTTACGTGTTAAACCAATGTCTGCTTGTACACGTATTTACAGAAGAATATGCCATGAATATTATTCATCATTAAGACGCTGATCGTAGAGATATGGGAGAATATAAGGAATAAATGAGTGGAAATCATTGAACGGACACCGTGTCTGTATTAAGAAGACAGAGTATAGAACCTGTCGCCTACAATCTTCACAACACTTTGTCCCCAAGTTGTTGGGTTACAGCACTGCGCCACCAGTGCTTAAGAGGTTAAGAAAGTAATCAGACTCAACAATGCCAGATGTAGCATTTTTTACAATGATTACATCAAATATAAGTACTCTGTGTAGAGTGTTACACTACAATTATATTATTCTTAAAGGCAGTCTTACATGTTTGTTGTGATTGCTCAATTTGCTTGTATCAAACCACATCAACTAGCCTCTTACTTTAAGTCCAGTTCTGTTTTTTTTTTTATCATAACTCTTTTACAGGCTAGGTGTTTTAGTGAGGACTTTTTAGTCTTAACATACCCAGCTAAAACATGTTGTTCAGTTAATTAATTTTCTATTTATTATATTGATTTAAACTAATACAATAAATTCAGGAATATGTTATTACAGTGTTTTTACAAGCTAAAATGGTGAAAAAATGTAAAATAATTAAATAATCAACGGTTACCAACATTAGTACTTTTCAATTTGGTTGGATAAATAATTGAAATACGGACACGTGATTTCAAGTCACATTATTGGTGGACAAAGAATCCTCCAAAGTGCAATAGGATTACCTGAGCTAAAAGAGTACAAACAGTTGTTTCTCTGTTTGAACTGAAGACATTCAGAAAACATTGTCTTTAAACTGCTCTAGATTAAGTGGAAGTATTTTGAAAATGCCTTTTACATTTAGAAAAGCCGTAAAAGAACTGTCATCAGAAACTAGACTTGAGGTAAAGTCTATGTAGTGTATGATGTCTAAAGTGAATAGTGTTTTTTGTGTTTTCTTATCTGACATAGATAGCATTCTTCTAGTAATTAGTTTGAATAGATTTGTAAATAACTAATGTTGTCTGAATCTGATAAATACGCTTTGTATATTTACAAATTTTGGTTCAGTTTATGAACAGTAACAATCAATGTGCTACATTCAATACTAGAATAATTTGAATCTAAAATATATATATATATATATATATATATATAATGGCTTATCACTATTATTATAGAAATAAATCTTGAAAATAAGATAATGCTGTAGATATCTTATTTTTATTATTTGTTAACAAAAAAAACTCAAAAGCTATCACAAAGATATGTACTATATTCTTCTTTTTAGTCATGAATTTATCAGAATGGCCGTAGCTGAGTGATTGAAGTGTAGCTTGCCACACAGTTGATCTGAGTTTGACCATTGAATACTCATCCATAAGAAGGGAAAAGATATTGGGAAAGAGTCAGACTTCTTGTTTCAGAGGAAACGAGCTTAGCGCTGCTATTGACATGCAGCGCTGGTTGAGAATTTCTGCCAAGTACCCATCTTCCAACCCAATACCCCATCGGCTGTTTCCTTTCTCTGCTTCATGACAGTTTTTAATATTCCCTCTCTCTTAAGTCTGCCACACTGCCCTCTCTGTCATTCTCTGTTTCACTCTGCACTGCCGTGCATAAAGCTCGACCTAGGGGCAGCCGCACCAAAATAACAAAATAAAAAAAATTAGTATGACTTTTAACATTTGCTTTTTGCTTCTTATAGATGTGTATTCATTGGTTTGACTTCATGTGTAACCATGAAGTTTTTATGCCTATGTCGATAGAAAGGTTTGAAAGCCTTTTGACCTAATAAACCTAAAACACAAAAATAGGCTCGTCCTAAATTGCGAGGGTAACTGGATCTCAGTTAATTATCTCTCCTCACTAAAAGCCATTCGATATTTACTATTTTATAAATATTATATTATAATCCCTAGCAATTCTGTACTTTTAGAGGTTATGTATAGAGCAAAAACTAATAGCCTTTGCTTTATAAAATAAGGAATTTTCATTAATTTCCAGTTCATATTTAATGGTTTTTAAATAGTTTCCTCAACAATAAATATTTTAATATGCTGTCTAATTTTTATAAATTATGTTTTCATTCTGTTTATTTCAGAGGCGATTACAGAAAGAACTTATGTCTCTTGTCAAAGAACCACCTCCAGGTGTTGTAGTGGATAGCAATGTTGCGGAACAAAATTTAAATGTGTAAGTATTTTTGTCCTTATTTATTTTCTACAATTACGAACGATGAATTTGATGTACTCAATATTCTATTTTGATGAGTTGGAACACTTTTTCACATTGACTAGATCTCGGCTCCAAGATTGTTAACGTAAGCATCAGTTGGTGCATACTCGTTTGAGTGAAGTAGTAATGTAACTTTGTCTTAGAATAAACCTCATGCTCAAACTTATCAAGCTATATATAATCAATACAAACAGACTTGTACTATGTGATTCAGATTCCATGATGATTAAGCTAGGCAACATCTAGGAAATTTCCGTTAATAAGTTAACAGAGTGCAAGGTCATACAGATTTAAACCATACTTATATTAAAATTTGTAATATTATATCTAATTTGTTATGTAATGTAATAATGTTAAACAAATAAACACAAATCAATGAATGTCAAAAGTGTTTATCCAATGAACATTGTGCGAATATCTTGATATTAATTAACTAGATATTAATGTAGCTAATCTTTATTTCTTACAGATAAAAAGCTCCTGTATGAATAACTTAAAAGACAAAGCCACATGGTTTGGCAATAACTAAATACCTTTTATACATATAGGGGTTAGTGGATCTTGGGGATCTTTAATGTGTAGGTTGAGTGGGCGGGCCCTAATAGTAGGGTAGGTAGGTTTAAATATTAACTTATATCCAGAGGCCCAGACAACACATAAGAGGGCAGTACAGGAGAGAAAACTTTAATTTATGTCCAGTGTAGTTAGAAAACTATTTAAAATTCAATCAATAGCATTTGTCAGAATTTACATAGACTAGAAAATATTCACTTTAACTCGATACTTGTTTAATTACACGTGAGAGCAATAAAATAAGACATACAGAAAATCCATCTAAGAGGGAACTCAAAAGAGAGAAATTGTTGAGTCTTATTTAGTGCATTTACGTCTTACCCTAGGACATAATTTTTACAAACCTCAATAGTTGTATATTTTTTATATAGGAACGTATCATTCATTTTCAGATTCAGTGAAAAAAATCATCTGCGATTATTAGTTATTTTTAATTTTATACTATTCTTTTATAATTTATGTTGGATAATCTCAAATTATTCATGTATAATTTCAGATGGACAATACAAATGAAAGGTGCAGATGGAACGCTATATGAAGGAGAAAATTTCACATTACAGTTTAAATTTAGCTCAAAATATCCCTTTGATTCTCCAGAGGTAAATATACAACAATAACACTTAGGATATAAATTTACTTTTTTAATTTTCTTATTCAAACTTTCAATGATTAAAAAGTAATAAATTTTTATCGTGATTGACTATTTTACAATACGATATTGGTATTTTCATATACTTATTTTAAAATATAAGTACATGATTGAGTTTAATTCTTTGTAGTACAGTAAAACTCTTTTTAACCAGACTCTGCTTATCTTGAAAGGGAAAAATTACCAAAACTAATAAAATTTGGGGAGTTTCGGCAAGATTTGTCAAAACAAAGTGTGAGCTAAAGTGAAAGGGATGGGGCAGTCATATTTGGGGTTGCTTGCCCTTGGTAATTTATTCTCAGTGCAGCAGTCAGTGTGTTTTCTAGCCCTGAGCTACGTGAGTGTGTCAAACATCTGGTGCCTGCTGATATTTGTTAATTTTAGCATGGAACATGCTTTAGTCTTGACCTAACTGCCCGAAAACGTTACGCGGGAGGGTGACGCGGGAAGGTGACGCGTAACCATGAAAACACAATGACATATCAGTGTTGACTTCAATAATGATTTTATTTGCAAGCGTTCATCAAAGTACATCTTTAGTTTCCATGACAACTCTTGTTAAAAATATACAAAATTAAGTCCTAATTAGAGAATCCATTTTGTGTCTATAGGATTATATAAGATAATAATTAACTTCCTTTCAAGGTGGTAATGAGTCATCGCGTGAGTAAGAACCTGAGCCGCGAAACAATAAAATTTAAAAAGTAAAGATATATTTATATTTTTAAGATATGTTTATATTTTTTGTAATTCCTTACATGAAATCTAAAATTTGTTGTTTTCGGAGAAATACATTTGCAGAAATTATTAAAAAGGAGCCAGCAAACAGAAAAAGCGCAGCTAAAGCATGTTCCATGTTTCTTGAATTTTAGCCGTAGGCTCTAAGCAAAAAGATCCGGGGGTCCAGGGGGCTTGCCCCCTGGCGAGGCCCGCAGGGCCGAGTTTTTTTCTCTCTGTATCCAAATTAAAGTATGTGTAACATTATGGCACAGATAATTAACTACCCAAATAGCTCATCACATGTTAAAGAATGTTAAAAAATGTTTCGTAGTGTGTGAACTGTCCGCTTTAAAACGCATCAAGCAGCTGTTAACTGGGTGGCATTGCTAGATTAAACTCAGTCAAAACACACATGCGTCTCGTTCAGGTAGGAGAGAGTGAGCAGTTCAATGCGGCGATGTTGCTTCATAAAATCATGTTCGTGCAGTGCATGTTCCTACAAACAACTTAAACAGCTTGTATTCTTTTCCCATATACTGTGAGTTATCTTGGTAGAGTTAGTTATCTGTGATTATGTTGTACACAAGTTGTGTTTTTTGCACTATGTAGATATAGTGTGTTTTTATTAATTTATGTTTTAGCACTATGTCTTTGAAGAATAAACAGTTTGATGTATCATCACAGATAAACTTGAAGCTTCAAATGAATTGAAATTGGCAAACTACTATGAATAGTAGGTAATGAATATGGAGTTGGTATTCTTACGGTCTCAGATTGCGTCAAATCCAAAACTAAACTTGCTAAATATTCCATTAAATGCCCAAACATAACATGGAACTAGCTGGCCTTGAAAAAAATCAATGCAGCTGTTTTTCTTTGGTTTACCCAATAAAATAAATTAATAGTCACTATCGGGCCTTGTTATCTAGGAATTACTGGCTGAAATATTAGGAGCCACAAGAAAAATATTTACTTATTTTCAGGTTTGATAGACAAGTTTAAAAAAGGAACAGCACTGAACAGCTAAATCTATATGGCAAAAAATTATCAGCAAACTCCCGACTGCTGTCATCAAAACTGTATTTGAGGATTTCTCAAAGACCAAATATACAACTTTGATGAAACTCGGTTGCATTATAAAATGTTACCCAAATTGACATTAGCTTCGTTTAAGGAGAAAGCAGCACTACGTCATACAATAAACAAGCAATACATTACTATTTTAGCATGCACGAATGCATCTGGTACACATAGACTCCCACATGTGTATTGGACAATCAAAGTCTCCAAGATGTTTAAAGAATAGTGCTCCAGTCTCCTGTATATTAAAGTGCTCAAGAAAGTGTTTGGATATAAACTGGATTATTTAAAGAATGGTTCTGTAATAAATTAATGCTAGGAGTGAAAAAATTCCTCAAATCCAAACAATTTAAAAAAAGGCTATTTTGACTATGGACAATGATAAATGGCATCTAAGTGAGCTTAAAAGTGGTGTTATTGTTGTACGATTTTTTCCAGGGAATGTGACAATCTTAATACAAATATGGATTAAGACAAGCTGGAATCATGTAAACGCCACAACCGGGGAAATTTCCTGCAGTCCATTTTAAAAGATTTTGAGTCAGAACAAGAGTATCATAGAAACATAAACTCAATAAACATGAAACTTGCAGTTTACTGGTGTGTGGAAACTTAGAAAAAAAATTAAACTGACACACTCTATGAGGGTATACAGTACGATGGCAAAGAAGAACATTTTTGAAAATTTATCAAGCCTTATTGATAATTTAATCATATACCAGACTATGAAAACGTGGACAACAATGAAGACAATACATTAGACTTTGAAACGTTAAAATATTTGTTGTGTAGGTTCCATTACATTTAGTGGAGAAATCTTCAGGGGCTTTATCATCCGACATCCTGCTGTTACAGAGATTGTATGATATTGTAGCGTGTAATTACTGCAATTTCAAAGTCCGAAAAAAATTGACAACTTTAAAAAAATAATTCTTTTATACTGCATATAGGTGCTCTATATCAAAGTGTACAGTACTATATTGATTTTGTAATTTAATCAGTGTTTTATTTATAATTTTCACGCATAAAACAGCCACCATGTATTCACTAATCTGGAATGACTATGCCTCGCTGTATTTAAGTTAAAAAGGGTTCTTCTGTTAATGCATATTTCTTGAAAAAGATTTATTTAGACATCAAGGCTGAAATTCCTGTTATGAAGTTCCTATACTTTATGGTGAAAATTCATATATTCAAATTATAGGCTATAATTTTTTTCAGTATTTGCTAGAACCTATAATTTTTTTGTTAGTTTAGTGCGATCTATTGTCTTCATATAGTCATAGAATTAAGTTTTAAGAACATATAGTCTCATGTCTGAATGCACGTCAGTGCATTCTTCTCTTTACTTATTTTATGATTAATAAAAGTCTACAGACTGATACTAATAACATTTAGGGTAACATAATTTTTCAATAAATCTTTAATTTTTAATCACTAGTCTGTAATTTATTGGAAACCTTACGATAACTTTCTGCCTTGGAGAAACTTGGAAATAAAATTTAACACTTCTGGTTCATGGGAGGTAAACAATTACTTACAGTTGTATTGGTTTCAGGTTACGTTTGTAGGAACCAATATCCCTGTTCATCCCCATGTGTACAGCAATGGTCATATATGCTTGTCCATTCTAACAGAGGACTGGTCACCCGCACTCTCTGTTCAGTCTGTCTGCCTCAGTATCATCAGCATGCTTAGTAGTTGTAAAGAAAAGGTTGGTCTACATAATTAACTTATTTGGCAATATTTTAGCGTTTAGTTATAATATTATAAAGCAATGTTTCAACATTTATTTTCTGTACCATACATGATTTTGTTAATATGGTGTCAATATTTAAGAAATTCAGCTGTACTTAATAGTATAGTACATATTAACAGGTTCTGTCTAACGAGAATTTTACCAACTCTTCAAGAACTGATCAGGTGTTTTATTGCTCACACAACTTAGTGAAAAAGATGGATCTCCTGCATAATCAATTATGGACAAATTTTGTGTCCATTATTGACTATGTAAATAATAAAATGGAGTTATTTTGCAACAGTTTTCTTACTATTCATCTTCAGTTGGCAGCACTGACTTATGAAAATGGACTACAAAGTATTTACTTCAGCTGTTTTAATTCCGTCTGACTCACAACACAGCCACAATCTAGTTTTACAACAAATCTGTGCTAAAATTTGTAGTCAATTATAAATTATCACTTTTAATTGCTGAAAACTGTATTTCCATAGACGTTCCGTTATGTACAACTTTTTCACAGTTTGTCATTGATTGGCATAAGTACAGATAAATATGTTCCAAACGATTTTGTACACTAGTATTAGTGAAAATGTTTCCTTAAGAATTAAAACATTCATAAATTATGTTGTTTTACTTTCAGAAACGACCTCCTGATAACACATTTTACGTAAAGACCTGCAACAAGAATCCAAAGAAAACAAAATGGTGGTATCACGGTAAGTTATACGTGAATGGAAAGAGAATATTGGTAAATATAGTAATCGAATGTGAAGATTGTCAAATGATTTGATTTTTAATGAGGAAACTAATTTCACTTTCATTGATAAATTGTATGAGATCTAAGAAAACAAAATAACGTGAAAATTGGAATGAGACAGAAGTGTACTGTATTTTTAACAGGGCTCAATAAGGATCACAGTGTCTCCAGAGACGATTTTGATGTGTTCTGAATGCCTGTTTAGAAAGCCTATTATTTATTTATTCTTAAGTGCTGATCCTCAAGATATGGGCGAATATGGATTTTGCTGAGTTGTGGTGAGTGAGTATAGTCATTGTTACAAACTAAGGCCAATTATTCCTTCAAAAATGTCATTAATCAATAGCACAATAACAAATTAACAGGCCATCAGATTATCCTTCTAAAATTTTGTTTAACTAATTGGCATCAATCTGAGAACCTTTATGAAATTGGGAATTAACCAACTTCGTTAATTGGCGTATTAAAATGAAGTTATATACTAACCATCCTTGAAATATATATAATAACAAACATGAAAAAAGGATCTACATAGTTTTGTAGCTTTCTTGGTCTTACTGTCAGTTTTCTTTAGCTTCAGTGTTGGGGGCTGACATAAATGTAAAATAAATTATAGAGCATTATAATCTAACATTTATGGTTGTTCAAAGATCAGAAACAACAGTTTCCATAGAAACTCACTAGGGAAGGTTCAGCAATGAGTCGTACAGGAGAGTGACAATAAATGTGATACATCCATTTTATTCAATGGTCAGTCATTGATCATCCTTGTTAGTGAAAAACTGCCAAATGCACAAACTGCCACTGCTCAAACTGTACATTGCTGTACAAATAAAGAGCTGTTATACCGACCAATTAAAAACAGTTGCCATTTCAAGACCTAGTCCACAACTGAGTGTTCTGATAGTGACTAAAGTGGATACACAGTTATGTGATAAGCTAATTATAGTATGTCTTGATTTCATAAGTACCTTTTGAATCTTGAAGAATGTTTTCTTTGTAGTTTTATTATATTTATTATTCATGCCTCTTTTTAAACCTGTTTTTTTCTTAGTGAAAAATAGACTTCTTGTTTTCTAACTTTGTTGAAAAATATTGTGAGAGTGTATCTGTCAAATATATTCAAAATTAGACAAACAATACTATTTTCCAATATCTGTTTATATCTGGTCATAAGAATTTATGTTTATGGCCAAGTCATTTATGTAAATTTAAAAAGTAGTGGTCCAAGAATGGAACCCTGAGGGACACCATTTCTTATCTCTTCCCAGTTGGAGACAGATTTAGTTCATTTTTTGATAATAATTACTGTTATTTGTTTTCGTTTTTGCAGGTATGATTTAGCCCACTTTAAGGGTTGATCAGAAAAATTATAATAACTAAGTGTTTGCAATAAGATTGTTTACATTAAAACATTATTTTATCCGCAGGTTGCCATAGTGTTTATTTGCTCCCCTAAAAGTGCATTATAACTGGTACTCCCCTGCATCTTTCCCTTCACTTTAAAGTATTTTCATCCTAAAACCTAAGTTACTTTCTCAACAGGGTGCTATTTCAGTGAGTGGATATGGTTGTTTAAACTCCAATCTGCTTATTTATTTTCAGATGATTCTGTATGAAAGCTATTCTGATGCAACGTTTTGCTTGTTTCAATAATTCGCTGCAATGATCAACAGACACCCTACGTTTATAGAACACGTTCAGAAGATATTGTTAAATTAAAATGAATGACTGTTGGTAGACATTAACCAGCTGAAATAGTTGTTTGTAAATAGATCTGTTGAGATAAAATTAAATACTACATATTTTATATCTTGCTTTCTTTAATTAATGCTAATCAGTTTGATAAATATGCAGAAGAAAGTTCAGGTTTTTTTTATTGTAGGTTATTCAAAATATTGTTTTGTAAAATCTGTGTTTTTTCATTCAAAAATATCAAGTAGTCTTGAGAAAACTTCTTTTTTTAAGTTAGTTACGTTATAAAATCATGTAAAAGCTAATTTTGATTTAATGACTGTACAGTTTATAAGTTGTTTCATAAAGATTTTATTTGTCTTTAGTTTTAGCTGCCTCTCCAACAATTTGGTAATCTTTTCTCAGTAAGTTACAATAACAACCAAAGTGGACCTTTATTGTGTGAATAACGTGATTTTCCACTTTGGCAGCTAATATTTTTTAGTAAATAGTATTCATAATAAAATCTAATTTTAACAAGTATTGTGTACTTCCCCACAATATTTACCGAAGAATCATATTATGACAGACCTTTTAATTAATTAACTGTGTTATAATTTATCGTGGAAGCTCATGATCAATAAGTTAAATCACTTACAGATATGTTAAATACTGTGTTTAAGTATCAGCTAAATTTTATTTGTAATATTAAAATAAGAAAAACACAAATAACAATTATTTTATAAAATCGTATAGATGTCATCTATATTCTCATTATTTGAATGTCGTTTTTTAATATTTTTTAAATGGACATCCTTCAATATTTTCTGTTGGAAATATCAATTGTAAGTACAGTTTATAATTTTACCAAATAATTGAAATATGTGCATTCTTTTTTTATGTTAATCTATTTTAGGTTAAGTGTATGTTTTATATTATTAACTTGCTAGTTAAAAATATGTACTACTTGAAAGAAATTCAAGTCTATTTCCAAGTTTGCTAAATATTTAAAAGGTTAATCTTGAATTAAATTGTCTCCAAAATTCTAATAGATAACATGTTTTGAAAACAATTAATTCAAATTATATATTTCTAATAAGAGAGCTCTGTGAAAATTAATAAAAAGTTTGGTTTGGTAGTAATAAACTAGGACAGTCTAATATCAACAATTCAACATATAAATATTAGCATATACTATTTTTTAAATTGTATGTACATTTATTGTATTTTCTATAAACAACATAATACAAAATAACAGAAACTTATAGTAAAAAGAATTTTTATCTATGATTGCTTATTTTAATTATAAAAAACTGGTAGATGCATTATTTTATTTATTTTATTTTAAATTTGTCAAAGATAACAGGTTGGTGAGCTAGATAAAGTTTAGTCTACCACATTTAATAAGCACTTACTGATAATATCTGATATTAATATAAAAGTTTGTGGTTTTCTGGGGTCAAATGTTTCAGTTGGTTGTAAACATTAATTGCCAGTGGCCTTGACCGGAGAGTTCTGATGTTTTCGCAAGATAACGGAGTCAAGCAACATTGAGTGTGGCTGTCCCTTGGATGGGTGACCATCTGAACGATTCTGTACTTGCACGCAGCCCGCCTGCCCAGTCACTGAGGTGGTTCGGAAGTTACCCTTAAGCCGTTAGTCCCCAGTATAAATGATAGAGAGGGCTTCTTAGCACTAACATCACCTGGTAAAATAATTAAAATTCATGTTTATGGCCCCTGGACTATTATTTTGACAAACTAGGCTACTCTTACCTCCGTCAATAATCCAATATAAAACACTTTATTAAGCTGACATGTTTCGTTGCTATCACAACATTTTCAAAGCTTGCAACTCGTCAATCACATAAAACTAAACATTAAAAACACAGAACACACGGTGACACGAACATAAAGTACATTTAGATAGTGCTATCATCCCGACCCGGCACTGGTTGGTAGAAGACTGGCTGGAGTGTTACGTCAGATCGTCCCGCCCTCCTGCCGCTATCACTAATGTTATCAGCTTGGTGGCCAGCTGATTTTCCTGTTTGCAAAATTGTATTGAAGAGGGGGTGAGATTGGAACTGTAACTTCTCGTTGAGGATATGTTGTTTTTCCTGTACATCATTATGCATTTTATAAATCTCATATTCCTCCAGCGTATCTAACTTACTACCCTTGTGACTACTTTACGTTACTACTTTTGGCCAACACCTTGTTGATTTTAACCATTCAATGTATGACATAAACGACGGCCTGGAAATTTTACATTTTTGTCACAAGGGTAGTAAGTTAGATACGCTGGAGGAATATGAGATTTATAAAATGCATAATGATGTACAGGAAAAACAACATACAGTAGAACGTCAATAATCCGGATTAATTGGGACCGGACCCCATCCGGATTATCAAATTATCCTGATTATCGAAATTACCTTAAAAAAGGCCAGTATACACGATTAAAGTACATAAACATTTTAAAATTTTATATTTTCCCTTATACAATAAAAGGTTTAGAGGTGAAATTAATCAAAAACATCTTTTATGTTCAAACACTGTATTGTAATTTGTTAGTAGCAACATGTGTACAGTAAAAACATCAAACACTATTTGAGCTTTAAAAAAATGTGTAATAGGTTTTTGAAGTACCTGAAGCAGTAGTGGTTCGTTTTTCGCAGCTATGTTCTTAATTCGTTTTAATTTTTTAGGGTACGATGTTTTAATTTTTTGCTACAAGAACAAAACAGGAAATATTAATTTTAAAAAGCTAAATGTTTGAATGGATTAAAATCCGATCATAACAGTTAAGTAAAGTAAAAAATGTCAAAATCCATTTCCGTTTAAAAATTAATTTGCATTTGAAACACAATCGGTGTGCAGTAATACGTAGATACAAATCCGGATTATTGACGGTCCGGATTTTTGACGTCCGAATTATCGACGTTCTACTGTATCCTCAACGAGAAGTTACAGTTCCAATCGCACCCCCTCTTCAATACAATTTTGCAAACAGGAAAATCAGCTGGCCACCGAGCTGATAACATTAGTGATAGCGGCAGGAGGGCGGACGATCTGACGTAACACTCCAGCCAGTTTTCTACCAACCAGTGCCGGGTCGGGATGATAGCGCTATCTAAATGTACTTTATGTTCGTGTCACTGTGTGTTCTGTGTTTTTAATGTTTAGTTTTATGTGATTGACGAGTTGCAAGCTTTGAAAATGTTGTGATAGCAACGAAACATGTCAGCTTAATAAAGTGTTTTATATTGGATTATTGACGGAGGTAAGAGTAGCCTAGTTTGTTGGTAAAATAAGACGATCTTTAACTTTAATTGCCGATATATTGGACTCTCTACAGACGTTTATTTTTCTAGGCAATTGTTCATGCTAACACATACTAGTTTAACTGAGGCGTGTCGGCTTCGAGTCCAGGTTGCAGGAGGTTTTGTGCTAACACATGCTAGTTAAACTGAGTTGTGTAGGTCTCGAATCCAGGTTTCAGGAAATGATGTCCTCTCAAAAATGTGGTCCGTCATTCTAGGCCTTACTTCTCTGTCTCCTGACTAGTATTGATTTTTCGAGAAACTTCTTAATTATATCTGTGCTGTAACTTTTCTAAAATAGATCTTAACCAAAGTCTTTGTTGAAGTCTATGGATTCTAAAGTTTTGGTTTGTGATATTTGGAAGGATTGACCAAATTCTTTGCTTTATCTAACTCTGTTGAAGTAAAGATCTTATTCTGCCACAACTGTTCAAGGTTGTTCCCTTTTCAATATTAAAATATAGGTAGAACAGCTGATGACATTCAACAGAATGTTTCTACTGTCTTTATTAAGCAATTTTTAATCCAGGTTCATCAAGATCTTAATTGGTGTCATACAGAAATACAGTGTACAGCATTTACAAACAATTTCGTCACGTTTGCACCAGTATATTTCTTATGGACATTTTTAAATCCAAAGAAACATAGTCCTGATGTCAAATCATTCTTTGTGTGCCAAGATAGATCGATGTACCAACCGATGTTCAGTGCCTCTTCTCATCAGCAATGGAGATATGGGAGGAAAGTCATAGTAACATTTTTCAACCAAAAATAATTGCAATGTTGACATAAAACTGCCAAGTTTCTGTTGGCCCTGTTCTATTAACCCCTCCCCCCCTTAAGTTCACCACTTCTAGTGGTCATAAAACTACTTACAAGCAAAATTACTTATAAGCAAGTTTCAGTAAATTCTCATCCAGCTTTACTATCAATAATTGTAAATTTTTACAAATAAAGCAATCTTCAACAACAATTGTCATTCCTTTGTGAGTTCAAATAATAACACTTACAAATATCATCACATTATAATTATTTTTATTTCTATTTTATTAGTTAGGCTTCTATAATTGATTTCCTACAATGTTTTAATTATGTATTTGGATCTAAAATATTTTCTAGTCAAGTTTTGCCTGTACTTGTTTTAATTATGTTATGATTAATATATAGGTTTAATGGCTTATTATGAATTTTAATATTGAATTGATTTTAATCTTAATGATTTTTTTTAACAGTAAAATTCAAAATGTTAACAAATCTCATTAAACTGACTTGTAATCAGTCAGTAAAATTTGAAACCTCATACTAGTCAGCACTTTTAATAAAACAATTATATCAACTGTAATTTAATTCTGAGGTGTTTCATTACTGGTGTTTTAGTAATAAAGCTATTGATTTTGCAAAATCATTATAAAACTCATTGATGTTATTCAACATAGGACAAATCAGATTTAAACATGACTCATTAGTTTATTTCAGTTTGATAAATTGTAATATTTTTCTTATACAGGGTGCGGCAGCA
Organism: Stictocephala bisonia; assembly: GCA_035578905.1. Taxonomy (NCBI): domain Eukaryota; kingdom Metazoa; phylum Arthropoda; class Insecta; order Hemiptera; family Membracidae; genus Stictocephala; species Stictocephala bisonia. The sequence goes on from JAQJVL010000108.1 coordinate 965,824, forward strand.
TAACTTCCTTTTTTCAAAACTCAATAAAAACTATTGTATGCATCGGAAAATATTTATTTATTTTTTATAATGTAGGTACATGTCTAAAGTTTTTATTTACATTGTTTTGAAGATCAAATCTGTTAGGTGACGTCCCTCATTCTCCATACATTGCGTAAACCGATTTCTGGCATTGTCATGACTCTTCTTAGCATAGCAGGTGTTATGTTGGCAATTTCTTCTTGGATGTTGGTCTTCAAATCTTGTAGGGTTCTTGGACGGTTCACATAAACACGGGATTTCAAAAAACCCCATAGAAAAAAATCACAAGGGGACAGATCGGGAGAGCGTGCCGGCCATTCCAAATCACCTCTAATTGAGATAAGGCGCTCTGGAAAGTGTTCCCTCAAAACAGCCATCGATGCTCTTGAAGTGTGTGCTGTTGCACCGTCTTGTTGGAACCAAGTGTCCCCAAATCCAACTCTTCTAGCCGTGGGAAAAAAAAATTCTGTAGCATGTTTACATACCGGTCCGAATTCACTGTCACTGTAACCTCATTTTCCTCAAAAAACCAGGGACCAATAATTCCAGCTGAGGAAATTGCACACCACACTGTGACTTTGGGTGAATGCAAAGGCCTTTGATGCAATTCTCGAGGGTTGGTGTCAGCCCAGTAGCGCATGTTTTGTTTGTTAAACGACCCACACAAATGAAAATGGGCTTCATCGCTAAAAAAAACAATAGCACCCTCGGGAACGACATCAAGAATAAGCTCACACGCGTTCATCCGAGAATTTAAGTCACGTTCTGAAAGTTCCTGCACTATCACCATCTTATAGGGATGAAAATGAAGATCATCACGAAGAATTCTTCTCACAGAACGATCGGATAGTCCAAGGGCAGATGCGTGTTTGCGCGCAGAACGCCGTGGTGATCGCAAAATTGACGCTCTCACTGCTTCAATGTTTTCAGGTGATCTAACGGGCCGAGGGACTCCAGTTCTTCGTTTTGTCGCACTTGCAGTTTGTCTGAATGTAGTGACCCATGTAACAATTGATTTGCGGTCTGGGACGGGAGCCAACGGGGCCAAATTAAAGCGATTCCGAAATGCACGCTGTGTTGCAATAACCGAATATCTGCTTGAAAAGTAGGCCTCAACGGCAAAGGCACGCTCCTCACTATTCCAACGAATGATGGCGACTAAACCGTGTTGGGACAAAACTTTACAGTACCCCTTCTTGAACGAGACCGCTAGCGCTCCGCTATGACATCAACTAACTGAATGGCCCGCATTTTAAAAAAGGAAGTTAAGCTGCCACACCCTGTACTTGGCTAAACTATAATAATTTCCAGCTGGGTACACACTTCGAACAAAAGCCCTTAACGTGACAGTTTCCGCGTATCATGTTCTCTTTTTGTTTGACAATGTGGACAGGGCTGTGTAATGTGTTCTAGTAATAACATTACGTCATTAATGTTTGGTGATAATGATCCACTCGGAGTCGGTTTTTGACCATGCATCAAAGGAATGTTCGCTGTTATGCTACGGAGTGTGTGAATAATGTTACAACCTGACCACAGGCAGGCACAGCCTCGCCACTCTCAGTCAGTACTGTCTATCCCACAGTTTCACACTGTTTTACTGTGTCTATTTAATGGCAGAATGTAAAGTGGAGTTAGTATTGGACTCACTACTTTGGGACCCCAAACATTCGGATCATTTTAACAAAATTTTGCAAAGTAGACAAGCCAGTCATGTACAGATTCCGCTGATGGTTGCTTTGAAATCTTGAAGAGGTACTGCAGACTTGTATATGAATCATTAGACGCTAAAAATCATTAAGTCAGGGTGACACTTTAAATGATCGTAATTGCACACCTCATTTGTATATCCGAGCTCATCACTTTTAAACCAACCAAATTAAGTGGTATTTCAAGATCTTATGATGACATTCTTGTAAAGTTGTTGTAGTGGCCGGAGATTTCCAGAAACCTTAAGTCTATAAAAACCTACAACACCATATCCCCTTCTTCTTTTCCATAGTAAAGTTTCCCCACCACCTTCGCTTATTTCTCAGTATCTGCATCATAGTATGTATAAGTATCTAAGTGGCAGCTTTTACTTGCTCCATATCTCAGTATGTGTAACCTTTGTGTAACATACAGTGAATATTTTCATGTTTGAGCCGATTTTGGTCATCAAAATTATTGCAAACATCACCGTGAACATGTTACGATGTTATGGGCTTTTGTTCGCTAGTGTGTACCAAGCTTACAAGGCTGTTGATATGTTTTAGTTTTTTGAGTTATGGAACGCTGATTTAGAAGTTAAGTTAAGTGGCCCCTTTTATAACTACAGTCTACAACTTGTGATCTGAACTGAGTCAACATACTTCAATTCAATATGTCGCTAGACTTTTGCCTGTGCTATGGTGTGTATTGCACATATTGCTTGATGTGTATGAGGATGTCGTCCAAAGAGGAAATGTCAGTTGATAGTGTGGTAATCATCATTTTGGCACACGATAACAGAAAATACATTATATTTAGATTAATAATTGATTTATGTTTAAATAAGATTTTGAATGCAATCTTCAAATGATGATACACAAATGTAATGCTTTAGTTTGAAATGCAGCTTTGGTTTGCAACCAATAGTTGCAGAATTGATTTTTTTAATTTACATGCATAAGTGAAGTTTTTGAAATTAAAAAGAAAAAATGGTGCAAGAATGGGGGTTTTTATGTGTGCAAAGTGTAATCTCGTTCGGTCGTGGTTGTTTCACTTTTTATCTGAATAGTCACAAGTTCCCCAAGTTGAAAGTGTCCGTAGCGTTTAAAACAAAACTGTTTCATATTATGGAATTGAGAAATTAAGTAAATTGCTTTCAGTGCTTCCTTTTGTACAGACAAATATATCACTCTTACTTACACAGTAGCTTAAAAATAATTTTAGTCTCTCCCCATTTGTCTTTTTTGTTTTACTGTTGGTGTTGAACTGTGTTGGTTTACAAAATGAAGACCAAACAAAAACATACATTTCATATATACTTTCAGTCGTTATAATTTTTATGTCAGTATAGCCCATTTCAATATTGACATGAGCGGTTTTATTCACATAATTTCAGGATTTTCTGCAACCTTTTTCTCTACAACATGTTAAGTATAAACTTACTAAAATGGTGGTGGTCTGTTTAGATCCATCCAAATTAGTTTTAACCCACCTAAAACTGAAAAGTTAGATAGTTGTCTAGGTGAAGACCTGTTCATCTGGTAGATCTCCCTCTGCTAAAATAACCTTTAGCCCAACATTTTTTAACATAATATTTTCAGAATATAGTTTCCCTCATACTGCTCCAAGTGTATCTTTAACTCAGGAATATGCAAGAGAAAATTCATAATTAGTTTTATTTGTTATGTTATTAGTTATCTTATTTACTTCAGTTTTATTTCTTTGAATTAAGTAAATATCTTTTTTTTAATGCCCTTTGTGAATCATTATAGGGCCATATTTAATTATCTAGCATAAGATAACTCAAAAGTTATTTATTTTTTAGCAGATGATGAAGAGCATTATGTTATTTATTACCATTTAATCAATTAATAAAAATGTCTACACTGAATTAATAATTACAAGGAAGTGTAAAAGAAGGAAATTATGGGAACTACTAATGAGTTAGTCTTATCACAAACAACAATGTATCCTATTATAAAAACTAACACATTTAAAAATAGCTTCTCAAAAAGCTGTGTTTTAAATATAGGTCAAACAATTATTCTAATACAATACTCAAATTGTGTATGATGCTTAATGAAATTAGGGTTATTTAGTTTTAGTAGGTAAAACCAATTCTATGATATGTATAAAATCGTGGAGGTCTTTGATAGTTATAAAATGGATGCTTGAAATATTTGAACTGAAAATTACTCAAAAACTTAAGTTTCACCCAACATTTACAACAAAAAACAGTAAAATCTATTAACAAATCTAATAAGCCATTTCTTGAATCATGAAAAAACACATACCACTACACCAAGCAATGCTACTGACAAAAAAGCAACCTACAATAATTAAATATGCGTTTTTTAATTTATGAACAGATTTTGACAATAATACCTGGCTGGGTTGTTTAATATATTTCGCACAATTTTTTATGCAGTAAAAATAAATGAATGTCATTTTGACAATGATAACTATATATTCATTGCCTAATAACTCCTATTTTTGTTGACCTGTAAGCCAAATTTTAGGATTGTAACGTTGAAAGTTTTTTATGTTAAAAATTTGTTTTAAACAAGTTCAGACAGAAAAGGAAGCATTTCGTTCAAAGAATTGTTTTGTTGATTTTGACTGAAAGAAGTAAATCTTCAAACTTAGGGTATTTTATGAACAGCCAAAATTGTTTGTATTTATTTAATTTTTGATTTACCTGTAGCACTTGTCCAAAATCTTGAAGGAAATTATTTCATCAAATTCAAGTATTTTGATCTTTTATAAAGCTTAAAATTGTGCATAAATTGTTCACCTAATTAGCTTTTTTAAATAGAGGTTTAAGTGAAATTAAATAACTTTTATATAGAAAAGTGTGTGTAAAGAAGTTAATTCCATTTTCCTAATGGAATTTTGTCCTCTAAAGTGCATAAAAAATTAACCTATACTATCTCTAAAATCAGCTTTTCAATTAATTTTGTAACACATTTCTTTTTCATTGTGCTTTTCACTTTTCAGTAATGATGGTTTGTTTCATAAGGCAACAGTAAACACAAATCATTGAGACTAATATCCTAAAGAACGTTTACCAGAGATTATGCTTGAACAATTAATTACATAATTTTAAAGTGGGTGTTTGTGTGAATGGAGTATTTACTACAACAGCCACGGGATATCTTGAGCTGTGGCTTACGTCACGATCAGTGTTGGGGGGGAGGGGATCTCCACCAATAAACAGCGTTTAGCGTGCAACTAGCATAGCTGTAAATATCAACTCACCACACCAAGTTACCTTTTTCATAACACAACTCCCATATGATTACTCGCTGATACTCATATTTATTTATAATAATACTAGGGGACACCCCTGCACGCTTCACGTGCCAACTCCAATGCTCGCTGCGCTCGATACACCTCGGCACGTAACTATTCAATACAAAAAATAGTAGATTAACTATATAACGTAAAATCACAATATTAATTTTAGTTACAATAGCTCACTCACACTGATTGCTTTGCCACCTATTTAGCCTATTTCAAGCATGTTGATTTCATTTATTTCTGTTCGACAGCTGAAGATTAAACTCATAGTAAAATATTAAAAATGCATCAATAGTGTAATGTCAAACATTCAAAATAGACATGTTTATTTATTTACAAAAAACAGCTGTTATTAATTTACTAAAATCAACCAAATGTTATCCTTATGGAGCAATCTTTTAAGGGCGGTTTATACCCCTTAGGAGTACTTTATCAAGATAAAAATACTTTAGTTGTCCTATTTAAGACATAAAGAAACAGTGTACAAAATGTCAGTTCTCTACCTACATGAGAAATTGGAGAATTAGTGATGAGTGAGTGAGTCAGTCAGTCAGTGAGGGCTTTGCCTTTTATAGATATAGATTACTTGGTATTATAATGTGTTATCGTGTTATGATTATAGGCCATTATTATCTTTGTCTAAACTCTAATAAGAAAAATAAAATAAAATCATATGGAATGCCAAATAATAAAACACTAGTGAATTTATAGATAATGTAGGTTTTGTTAGTAAATAAGCACTGTACAAGTTTTGATTGTATGAAGTCCGTAATTTAATTTTATAATAAGAAACACATACTCTTGAATAAGTTTGTGAACAATATGCAATTGGATCTCTTTAAAGATATATAGAGCTGTTTTAACTAAATTAATATTTAAATTATAAAATCTGTGGCTAAGTTATTAAATACATAACAACTAATAATTATAAATAAAATATGCACTAATATTTGCAATAACAAACGTTTTTTTATACAAAAAGAAAGCAACAACACTCCACTCTCCAATCAGCTGATCAGCAGCGGTAGTCAATGTCTGCATGTAAGGCCAGTACAAAAGCACTCATGCATATGCTGTACTCTTCTTCTACACTAACCACCAAGCATTTGAAAAGTAACGGTTTCGACAGCTCAGAATATTCTGTGGCTACTATAATTGAATATTTGTTATTGCTATGCAGTGATTCTAATTTTAAGAAAAATTTTGGTTAAATTATCAAACAAAAATTTTACAACTTGGAAACTCTCTCTCTCTCTTTCTGCACAATCACATAATAAAAAATATTGGAACAGAACTCAGAATTGATGGTATCTAGCTTTAACATTCAACAAATTGCATCCTCTCAATCAGGTTATTAAAATTATAAGTTATCAATAAAGTCTAAAATTATTTATTTAAATGGGTAAAGAAATAAAAAATATTTGCACATAGTATCTGTTATTGATCTTCAGTTTTTGTTTTAAAACTTCTTTAAAGAATTTCTAGTCAAAAGGATTTTATTTCCAATCCTAAAGATCTTTTACTCTAATTATACATAGTAAAACAATGTTTTTTCTCATGAAAATTAATACCAATAAAGTGGTTTCATTAATCATCATTGAATAAAATGGTAAAGTATAACATATTTATAGTGCCTACTTTTATATATAACATTCCTAAAACAAAATGGAGGTGATTAAAGATACGTTCAATGTACAGCAAATCTGCACAGATAAGATGAGAACTTCTGATCGGTCAAAAATTTCAAAAATGTTCGTATTACAATTATTTTTCAGTTTATAATTAGCAAAAACTTAGATGAGCATCTACTAATATTAAGGTCTAAAATGTTTGTATGATTTGTAAAGTGGTAACCCTGATTTTAGAAGAGAGGCCCCTAGGAAACATCACAATCATTATACCTAACATGAGAGGTATGATCATGTCACCTGGATAGAAAATGCTTTGGTCAACCATTTTTCTAAAAGTACCACATAGTGCTTCTTGACTTAAAGAGAGCACCAGCTGGATAAATTAATTTGTTGTGTAATGTTGCAGACTATGAGAGTTGGATACCTTTCATGTTACGTCATTTTTGTGTAATGTATTTTTTCTTACTTGAGAATTGTTCAGATTTCAGAAACCAAAACATGAAGTTTTTATACTGATGAACAAATTTCAGCAAAAATCATTTTATGTACAAATAGTTACAAAAAGTTCTTCACTTCTTGTTTTATATGTATATAAACAGTATGTAGCTTTAAATTATTTATGTTTTAGGTAAAGTAAATATAAAATGTTAGTTAACATTAAAAGTTATAATTTTGATTTGAGTGGAAATTAATTTGTTTTCCTGTGTGACACATTAGTCATTTGCTGTTTACAAAGAAAATAATTAATAATATTCATTTTTTTAAAATACAGTTTTGGTAAATAGTAATATTTTTCTCAAAAATGAGATCCAATTCATTCCAACTCTTGAAATTGTAGCTTATTATAGACCATAGTGATTGTAAATATCTATTGTTAAGATAATTGTACAATGTTTGTATTTATTAAAGACTGGAATGAATTATAAATATACTTTACCATTTACCTTGGCGTTTTATTGGTTCTGAAATAAATCCACTGTTATGCTTGATTACTTATCTCTATTCTATTCATCTTCATACTGTGACCAATTAAATATAGTTTGTGTTAAAAATAAAAAAATGAGTTATAAGAGAAGATGTAAAGCTGTTAAGTTTTTATTTATTCACAAAGTCATCTGTGCTCGCTTTCTAAAAGTATTAAGTGATTTTGGAATACTTTTAAGAAAAGGACCAGCAAATTTTTAAAAGTTTAAATTATCAAAATATAATCTTTGTGTTTCTTAACCATAAAATTACATTTCTCAAGGTAAAACAATACAAAGCAATGTATTTACAATCTTAAATACAAAAAGGAGAAACAAACTCTTTTATTTATCTATAAATTAATTGTGAATGAATTATATTATTTATTTACAAATCTATATTTATAAAAGAGGATGTTTGTATATATATATATATATATATATATATATATATATATATATATATATATATATATATATATATATGTGTGTGTGTGTGTGTTTGAAGTTTATGCGCTGCCAAACCATCCAACCGATCGCCATGAAACTTTAGGATGTTGTCCTGTATACTCCCGAGATGTTTACTGTGAAGTTTGATGCAGATCCGTCCACAGGGTCCCGCCCCACGGGCTCCTAAAGATCCCATGTTATTCAAATGGAGAATCTGAATTGTTTACAAAAAACATATGACTGTGTGGTTTAATGTAGTTTCACATGCCATAAGCAGATTGAAGTTCTCACAACAACAGTACTGTATATGTTTTGATTTATTGTAGTTCTACATTTCACCTTGAGAGTGTAGCACACACTACAAAAAAACCTTTACATTTATAGACCAAATAAGAAGACCAAAAATATTGTTTACCCTCTTGCACTCATTTAATAAATAATGGATTTTTTCTATAATTCTTTTTATTGCTTTATTTTGGTATGTCAATGAAAAATGAAAGGCGAGACAACGTCCGCCGGGTTCAGCTAGTATACTATAGATGTCAAGAATTCGGTTTGCTACGGTAAATTCAGATAGAATATGTTTCTTGTATTGGCTCTCAAATAAAAGTTCAAATCATAAAAATAAACAACTTTTTTTATGTTAAGATATCAAAATTAACATACATTAAAATTTTGGCTCTCAAATAAAAGTTCAAATCATAAAAATAAACAACTTTTTTATGTTAAGATATCAAAATTAACATACATTACAATTTTAATCTTTATCAGTGTTTAATAATTAAATTCTCTATCAAGCAGACTAAACGGATAAATATTGTAAGACCTATGATGAAGACATGAGGTAGTATTTGCGAAATATGTTGAAACAGTATATATATCGTATAGTTTGTTGTCTGCTACCATTACTTAATTTCAAAAAGCTGCAATGTATGTTTGGATAAAGATCCAAGTCATGATGACATATTTATGGAGTAAAAAATTTTAAGTGATCTGTCACAAAGCTAAGTCCAATCCATTGAGCCATTTGAGACCTACCTCACTGATTCTGTTTATTTATTTATTACATGTTTACTAATCTCTAAGTAAAAGAGCACAGGGGTACTCTATAACTATGTGATCCATTGTTTGCATAGACGCCACGCAATCACATGACTGATCTAGTGTCAATCCCCATTTACACTTCCAGTAATTGCATCTGCCAATGCCAGTTTGGAACCGATTCAAGAGTGTCCACTCCCTATGAGGGAGGTTCATCCCACCTACAGATATTGACGGATCGTTAATAAGGAATTTATTTCGTCCATCAAAACTGTTCCACACTATGACTCCAGGCTCTGTTAATATTGGGCGACAAATTTTATCTGCTCAATTGAAAAGCAGTACGTAGATATGAGTTTCGAGATTTGTTCTGACGTGGGAGATCCTGGGTAATCGGGAGGATTCAAGGCATTCAAGACTTTAAGTAGTGCCTCCTGACATTTTATTTCTGGAGGAGCTATATTGCACAGCACTGGGAGCCAAGGTAGTGAAGTTGCCATGAGGGCACCACTAATAGCTCTCATGGCTCTATTAAGTTAAACATCAATCGGGGGATGATGTTCCCATCCACAGCTAATCTTTAAAGCTTTACCTATCTCCTGAGTAGTTCTAAAAAACCTGAGTAATCTGGTAGATGGACCGTCACAAATTTGTGACCTCCTAGCTAGGGTAGCTTAAAAAAATCCAAAATTAATATAATAAATGGTCATGTCAGGTGCATAAATCTGCCCCAAGTACGGGGTACATACAGAAGTATTCATGGGGCAATTTTGCCCATGAGGTGAAAAGATGGCATAAAATAATAAATACTGTAATCTGCTCTTGGATTTAGATGAATTTCACTAGATATTTATTAATGGTCAGTACAGCTAATTCTAAAAGGTAGACAACATACTCCAATATTAGAAATTACATGGGGGAATCTACTATTTGAATGTACAAAGTATAAACAAGTAATTTTGAATGATTTTGGGATGGAAAATGATGTTCATGCTTTATGCCTAAGTGAACACTGGCGTAAAGAAGAAGATGTTGCTTTTCCCATCCTAGATGATTATAGACTAGTAAATAGTTATTGTAGAAAACAGCATGCACATGGAGGAGTATCAATTTATGTTAGGTCAGAACTTTTCCAGATTAAAGTAGATTTAGATTGTTCATCTGTGAAAAGAATTTTGAAGTAACAGGTATTGCTATTGATAAGTTTAAGTTAGATTTAATTTCACTTTATAGATCACCCATGGGTGACCCTGCAGTTTTTTTAGAAAGGCTAGAAAGTGTTTTAAATTTATTTAGCAGGCCCAAGAGGAAAAAATTATAGCATTGTGTTAGGTGGTAACATTAATGCTGATTTTGATGTAGTAAAAGATAAAACAAATGTGCATGAGCTTAAAAATCTTCTAAGGCAGTTCAATTTTAATTTTGTTAATTTAAAATTCACAAGAGGTCTAGAATGCTTTGATAATATTTTTACAAATCTAAGTCATAACAATATAAAATCAAATGTTACTGAGTTTCGTTTTTCTGATCATGATTGTGTATGGTTAAGCTTATTGGATGTACATGTAGGAGGAGATAATGACAAACCAAAAATTGTAAGTATTAGACCAATAACAGATAGTAAGATTTTACAGTTGAAAGATTCTCTATTAAATATAGACTGGTTAGGTATTATCAGACTCAGCTGACTGTGAATCAAATTTTAATCATTTCATTGATATCCCCAAAGAAATATCAAAGTCAGACAAAATAAAACTAAAGCAAGTAGTAAACACTCTAGTTGATACACCCCACAGTTGTCAAAGATGAAAAACAATGTGTTATTGTACCATGACTTGAATAAGAAAGAAAGCACAGTTCTGTCTAGGTTAGCTTATTGTACTGCTAGGAAAGAATATAAGTATGCTGTAAATGCTGCTAAAAAGCAGCATAACTTATCATAAATTCATATGTCTAGTAACAAATGGAAATCAGCGTGGAAAATAATTAACAATTTTGCAAAAAGTAAACGGAAGGATAACTTTTGTATTTCCCCTGATGAATTTAACAACTTTTTTGTAAAATCTGTTGAAGTACACAAGAAAATTGAACTTACAGCAGCACAATTCATGGAAAGTAGTGGGCCTATTAAAAACACAAAACCTTTTTACTTCAATTGAAGTAACACGTAAAACAATATTAGAATTAGTTAATAACCTTAAGTCATCAAATAGTGTAGACATTTATGATTTGTCCAGTAATCTTATTAAAAGGGTAATAGATTGTATAGTGGTTCCTCTCACATGTTGTATCAATAAATGTATAACTGAAGGAATATTTCCAAATAAACTTAAATTGTGTAGAGTAGTTCCTATTTATAAAAAGGACTAAAACGTTGTGCATTAAGCTTCCGACCAATGTCATTGGTTCCTGTATTTTCAAAGATCTTTGAGTCTGTAATAAAGTTGCAAATTTCTAATTATTTAAGTGAAAATCACATTTTAAATGATCAGTTTGGCTTTATTAAAGGTAGCTTTATTAAACTGTGATTGCGATTGACTCTTTGATTAAAAAAGTGTTTGATGCTTTTGAAAAAGGGCAATTTGCTCAAGCCACATTTTGGGACCTAAGTAAAGCGTTTGACTGTGTTGACCACACAATTCTGTTGAATAAACTTAGGCACTATGGTATGGTAGTTTTGTGAGCACTAAGTTAGTAGAGTCATCCTTATCCAATCGCAAACAAATAGTTTGAATCGGTAAACTATTTGTTTAAGTAAAAATAAGACCCAAGTAGAATTAGTTAAATTTGGTGTTCCACAGGGTTTGGTCCTTGGACCAGTCCTATTTACTTTAATGATAAATGATCTTCCATCTATAATTAGAGTTCAGTTAATATTGTACGCAGATGACACTAGCTTCCTTGATACAAACATAGATTTCCAAACACTCACAACCTCTACAAAACAAACATTAGCTGAAGCTGCAACTTGGTTTAGGGCAAATGGTTTCCTATTAAATGGTAGTAAAACCCAACAAATAGTTTTTAGCTTAAGAGATATTCCAGCAGAAAATATGTTAAGTTTTAAAGTGTAATCATAAATAATAAGTTGTCATGGAAGTCCCACATTGATTATGTTACCAGTAAACTATCATGAGTCATTTATTTATTAAAAATTCTTAAAAATCATGTTCCTGAAAGCTATGTAAGGTCATCATACTTTGCTTTTTTTTCAAAGTGTAGTTTTGTATGGCATCTTGTTTTGGGGTAGTTGTTGTTATGTAATTAGAATTAGTATATATTATTATTACAGAAAAAGGCTATAAGAACAATATCTGGATCGGGTACCTACATTAGATCATTGCAGGCCTTATTTATCAAATTAAGAATTTTGGCAGTCATAAATTTGTATATATACACAGTTTTAATTCATGTAAAATAATGTGCATAAAATACCTAGGTATGATATACATTCCCATTCAACAAGAAATAAAAATAATTTAAATATACCTTTTCAAATACTGTCAAAATCCCAGAATAGCTATGATATTATTGAACTGAAAATATACAATAAATTATGCAACATTTAATATAGGAACCTCTTGAAAGATTCAAAATTGAATTGTTCAGCTGGTTAGTGGCAACCCCAATGTATTTCCATAGTGAATATTTTTATCATAGTAAAGTTGTAGATCTATAGTTTTAAGATATTTGTATATTTATTTATTTGAGCATTATACTTGTTTCAATTTTTTGATCATAGTATAGTTGTAGTTCTGTCTAATTTTAAGTTCCTTGAATATTTGTATATTTATTTATTTGATCATTATACAGGGCGTTTCAAAAAGAATCACCCGATTTTAAAAATTTATTGCTATTCATCTATAAGTCCGATTTCATAGAACAATTTACTGTCAGTAAGAGGAAGCTCTCAAGTTTCGAGTGTTTTCCGCTAGGTAGCAGTAGCGCGCTTCTGTCAACGCCCAGCTCAGTTATTGACAAAATGGCATCTAAACAACAGAAGGCTTTTTGTGTTATACGGTTTGCTAGATGTGAGTCTGTGATTACCGTGCAACGTGAATTTCGTACCACATATGGTGCTGATCCTCCTACAGCCCAGAGCATAAGAAGATGGTATAAGCAATTTACTGATACAGGCTGTCTCTGTAAAGCAAAATCATCGGGTCGTCCACGTGTGTCCAATGAAGACGTGGAGCGCATCCGCGACAGTTTCGCCCGTAGCCCGCAAAAATCCACTCGCCGTGCTGGTAGGGAACTTAACATTCCTTCAACATCAGTATGGCGTGTTTTACGCCGAAGTTTACATTTGAAACCATACAGGATTCAATTACTACAAGCTTTGCATGAATGTGATAAACAACAACGTGTTCAGTTTTGTGAGTTTATCCTAAGCCAGATGGCAGTTGACGATGATTTGGTAACACGCATGGTGTTAAGTGACGAGGCAACTTTCCATTTGAGTGGAAAAGTTAACCGTCACAATGTGAGAATATGGGGAACCGAGCAACCACATCACATCGTACAGCATGAGCGAGATTCTCCAAAACTTAATGTTTTCTGTGCAATCTCACGGAATAAAGTGTACGGTCCCTTTTTCTTTCAAGAGAACACTGTTACGGGATTGACATATCTCGATATGTTAGAAAACTATCTCTTCCCTCAGTTAGAAACAGATTCCAATGACTTCGTGTACCAGCAGGACGGTGCCCCTTCATGTGAGAGAATGGTAGGCTTCCTCAAAGATGGATCGGTCGTACTGGACCTAACGATTCCGCGTTACATCACTGGCCTCCAAGGTCACCGGACCTTACTGTTTGCGACTTCTTTTTGTGGGGATTTGTGAAACATTGTTTATATCCCTCCCCTTCCAACAACATTGGTTGAACTAAGGAACCGCATTAGAGCAGCCATCGAATCTATCACTCAAGAAATGCTAGCTAAGGTGTGGGACGAATTTGAGTATCGCATAGACATATGCCTTGCATCTCAAGGGGGCCATATTGAGCACCTGTAAATGGTATGTAAAAAAAAACTTTATTTTAACTATGTAAAAAAACTTTATTAGTTATCGTTTAATATAAAATTAACCTCATGTCCATATTATTATTAGTATTGAAATTATAAACCTACAAAATCGGATGATTCTTTTTGAAACACCCTGTATTTGGTTCAATGGTTACACTATAGCTCCTGCTATATAAATAGAGTTTTGCTTGTGTATTAATTTAAAAAAATTGAAATATATTGTCATTATTTATACAAAAATTGTTTGTTTTTAGATATTTTTGTGTATGTAGGTGTTAATGTAATTTTATAGGTACTTTTAAACTGGTCTATTTGTTATTGTTCAAAATTGCTTGTTATTTAAATATTGAAATTTCTTTATTTGTATGATGTGATTGTTATGTGATATGCACAACAGTATCATTATATAGACTAGCCAATAATTAGTTGTAAGTTGACGCTGTCTATTGCTCATGTTTGTTGCTAAGTGACTATAAAATTTTATTTGTTTATTTGAATTATTCCAATAGCAACCATTACTTAGTAGATACAGTATTGGTACTAAGAAAACTGCTCATGATATGGCCAACCAAATAGAGCAATGAGGATTGTTAGGAACTCCCTCAACAACTGTTCTACTATGGCTCTCAGTACCGTTTGGCATAACTGTTCGAGAAAGGCGACGCATAGATGCACTGTTTAGGAAATTAAAAAGCTGGTCTCCTTAAATTCTGAAAACCACTTCACTGATCAGTCACTTGGTTACTTTCAAACTATTACACGCAAAAAAGGAAAAAAACCGCTAGGCGTCAACTTGTAATATTTCTTACTTTGGGATCAAGTTTCTAATATCATACTCGATAACTGTCATAGATGGAATGAATATATTAAGTGATTTAGCATGTCTAGGAAAGATGTAACAACTGTAATTATAAGTCGGGATTGGTGAAAATCGATCATGTGATTATCGTTTTTGGAGCTGATATCAGACTATAGATCAAATAGTAATGATTGTCATATAGTTTTTTTCACCAGGGATAAATTAGCCAATATTCATTCAATGTAATATCAGGTGTTGGACGGTTATGCCCAAAGCAATAGTTTGAAATGCTATTGTATAGTAAAAGTTAAAGTTCGTCTTATTTTACCAGGCGAAGTTAGGGCTAAGAAGCCCTCTCTAACACTTAACCTGGGGACCAACGGCTAAACGTGACTTCCGAACCACGGGAGCGGCAGGGCCAAAACTGTTACTGGTCATATCGGGAATCGAACCCGGACAAATTACGGGGCCAATCATCGCTTTAGTCACTTAGCTACGGCCGCTCCTATAATGTACAATTGGTTTGTTTATCTTCTGAAAGATTTGTAATAAAGAATACAAATACTCGAATTATATAACTATAAACCCTTGATTATATAAACTTACAATCAATGCTATTACCATATACTTTCAAAGGTCTATGCTATTACTTAAAAATATAATATTATTGAAATCATACAACGTTTTCGGTCGAAGACTTAAAGAACAATTATTGGTGCTTCATGGTTCGTTTCAAACATAACTATACACAATGAACTTCAGATTTTTACAATGAAAAAGAAATCAAGCTGATTAGTTCAAACTATCAAGAAAAGTTAAACCGTCATCAAAATTACCTTGCTCTTAATTTGCTTGAGGTCGCAAGATTGAATCGAGCAACGGTATTGAGCCTGCCGTACAGATTTTAACTTTAAAACATTCTCATTCAATGACTTCTTTGGTGCACTATTTCCGAATAGTCACCTACTTACGTGCTTGTAAAATGCAATTTTGTATTTATTGTTATGTTCAATTTAACAGATTGTAAAATAAAACAGAGTATGTAAGAAAGTAAGAAAAGGGAAAAAAGTTTTTTTACACGTATCAGCTTATTATTTCATACTGTACTGTGTGACGTAAAGTCAAGTTGTTGACGTACCTTTCGTCGTGTTTGTTTTGTTGTTTTTCATATTTTTGTTTATTGCTACAAATATCTATGATCAGCTTTACTTCAAGAAGTTGAAGTTGAAGGAATGTTTCATTATTATGTGAAATTCAGTAAACAATGTTTAGCTTTAGCACTGTTTATTTTTTCTTTGTTGTTAATTTGAGTATAGAGACCATTAGTAAAACAAATATATTATAACATGTGTTTGTGTTATCGAATTCATGCTTAAAAATGACCCCTCAATCGGGTAAGTAATTAGGTTAGAAACAAACTGCCCGATGAAATATTATTGTATTGGGCATAAATTATTTTACTATTAAGTTAATTATTTAATGTAGCTTGATGGTATTTATGTAGTTTCTTGCCACCAAACAAAGTTAGAACATTTTTTGCTTGATATGGGTCTAGAATTGGCTGTATTTTCACGAGATATGCTTTTTATTCCGCGGTAATAACGTATTTTACCGAAAAAAAAAAAAAACAATGTCACAATTTTTAGTATTTTTGTCATTTCTGTTAATTTAAATGGCATTTTAATCATCCTTTTTTATTTTAATTAGTTTTTTTGCGCAGAATACAAATTTGAAAACTATTTTGGTCTAATACAAATATTTCTCAAGATATAAAGGATAAACCACTATCGCGACTAGCGGCTATTACGCGATCATTATATACAACTATTAATCACACAAACTGAATTCACCTATATTCCCTCTGGAGTGACGGCTGGGAGGCCATCACGGGGGCCAAACACTCGAATTTAACTCAAATTACGAATTATTGTTGAGAAAATAGACAATTAGGGTAAGTTAAGTTATGTTTGGTTATGTCACTTTAAAAAATGCATTTTTCGAGCTGAAAAATAACTACTACAAAACCAGTTATATATTTGAGTTGAGCATAAAAAAAACACAAGAAATATGAAAATAGTTGTCAAAAAATAACGATTTTGAAAAAAGTTGGATTTTTATAAGTTATCCAATAACTAGTTTTTCGATTTTATTGTATAAAACGAATATTCTGCGGATGAAATCAAACTCCCCAAGAGATATAAGCTCATATTTCATAACTTTTTCAACAAGAAATCGTATTTTCAGAGGTGGCAAGAAAGTGCATAATTACCCAACAACTATTAATCACAAAACCCGAATTCACCTATTTTTCTCCCGAGTGACGGCCTCACAGAGGCCAAACACTCGAAAATGGTAATTATGCACTTTCTTGCCACCTCTGAAAATACGATTTCATGTTAAAAAAGTGGTGAAAAACGAGTTTATATCTCTTGAGGAGTTTGATTTTATCCGCGGAAAACTCGTTTTTTACCGAAAAATCGGTAAACTAATGATGAAAAAACCAATTTTTTTAAAATCGTTATTTTTCGACAATTTTTTTCATTTCTCGTGTTTTTTATGCTGAACACAAATATATAACTGGTTTTTTAGTAGAATTATTTTTTCAGCTCGAAAAATGCATTTTTGCTGACATAACCTAACTTATCCTAATTGTCTATTTTCTCAAAAAAATTCGTAATTTGCGTTAAATTCGAGTGTTTGGCCTCTGCGACAGCCTGCCGGCCGTCACTCCGGCAGAAATATAGGTGAATTCGGTTTTTGTGATTAATAGTTGTTGTATATAATGATCGCGTAATGGCCGCTAATCGCGATCCGCCGCAACATTAGTTTTTCCGTTATTTCTCGAGAAATATTTGTAATAGACCAAAATAGTTTTCAAATTTGTATTCAGTGCAAAAAAGCACATCAAAATAAAAAAAGACGATTAAAATACCATTTAAATTAACGGAAATATGACAAAAATACTAAAAGTTGTGACATTGGTTTTTTCGAATTTTTCGGTAAAATACGTTATTTCCGCAGAATAAAAAGCATATCTCGTGAAAATACAGCCAATTCTAGACCCATTTCAAGCAAAAATGTTCCAAATTTGTTTGGTGGCAAGAAAGTGCATAATTACCCTCGAAAATAAATGCAAACAATGAATTAAACCACGTATAATACTGAAAAATTCGAAAAACGAATGTCTCAACATTTAGTATTTCTGTCATATTTCAGTCAATTCAAATGGTATTTTAATCCTGGAGGTATTTTGATGTTTTTTTTTTTGTGCTGGATACAAATTTGAAAACTATTTTGGTGTATTACAATTATTTTTCGAGATATAACAGAAAAAATACTTTTACGGCGAATAACGATTAGCGGCTATTATGTGATCATTATATACAATAACTCTTTAATCACGAAAACCATCTTCATCAAATAAAAACTAGTTTTTAGATTTTTCGGTAAAAAACGAGTTTTCTGCGGATGAAATCAACCTCCCTAAGAGATAAACTCATATTTCAACACTTTCAACAAGAAATCATATTTTCAGAGGTGGAGAGAAAGTGCATAATTATCAGTTATATTCCCGGGGGAAAATCCGGGAAAACTATGAAAATGAAGAAAATGTAACAATTCCTTTTCCTAAATCCATCACTGTTGGTGTAAGTATGTTGTGTGTACTCAATTTAAGCAGAATATTGTCCTGATTATAAATATGGTAAGGGTTTTGCAATTAGACAATTATTAAGTGTGTTAGTGCCGGAAATGTACCGGTTTAAGTAAGGTTGAAGGGTTTGGTTAGGTTATGTTAGATTTAATTAGGTTAGTTAGATTTAATTAGGCTAACACTTTTAATAAT
This sequence comes from Stictocephala bisonia, assembly GCA_035578905.1. NCBI lineage: Eukaryota > Metazoa > Arthropoda > Insecta > Hemiptera > Membracidae > Stictocephala > Stictocephala bisonia. Next base: position 984,586 of record JAQJVL010000108.1, read on the forward strand.
GGTCCGATTTCAAGACCCTTTACATCTTGATCAGTACGAAATTCCGCACAATTTTAGTAGGCCTACACACAATGCTATATTTCATTCAAAGAAAACATTCGTAACTATGCACTTTCTTGCCACTTCTGAAAATACGATTTCTTATTGAAAAGGTGGTGAAATATGAGTTTATATCTCTTGAGGAGCTTGATTTCATCCGTGGAAAACTTGTTCTTTATCGAAAAATGAAAAAAAACTAGTTTTTTATCTGATTGTGAAAAAAACGAACTTTTTTAAAAATTGTTATTTCTTCCACAACTTTATTTTCATTTCGTGTGTTTTTTAATGCTGAACACAAATATATAACAAGTTTTGTAGTAAAATTATTTTTTCAGCCCGAAAAATGCATTTTTTACTGACAACCAAACATAACTAACTTATCCCAATTGTCTATTTTCGCAACAAAGATTCGTAATTTGCATTAAATTCGAGTCTTTGGCCTCTGCAACGGCCTGCGGGTCGTCACTCCGGCGGGAATATAGGTGAATTCGGTTTTTGTGATTAATGGCGGTGTAATGGCCGCTAATCGCGATTCGCCGCGATAGTAGTTTTTCATTATATCCCGAGATATAGTTGTAATATACCAACATAGTTTTCAAATTAGTATTCAGCGCAAAAAACACATCAAAATAAAAAAAGATGATTAAAATACCATTTAAATTAACGGAAATATGACAAAAATACTAAAAGTTGTGGCATTGGTTCTTTCCGAATTTTTCAGTAAAATACGTTATTTCCGCTGAATAAAAATCATATCTCGAGAAAATACAGCCAATTCTAGACCCATTTCAAGCAAAATGTTCTAAATTTGTTTGGTGGCAAGTGAAACTGCATAGATACCAAAACATTTTTCAAAATTTCCTCTTCGTAAAATATTACTTTTCGTTGACAGAAAATGTTTTTCTCCAACAAATTTTTTTATTACTCTTAAAGGTAGCCTATTATATGCGTGTTTTGAGAAAGAAAAACTTAACAATGCATAATGTGCTATATAGAATAATTACCTAGTTTTTGAATACCGTATTTGGCAACTATACACTAGACTCCCCTGAAACTGTGAAAAAGTGACAAAACATTAGTTTTTATTTATTTATGAGGGGGAGGGGTGTTATGTTTGAACTCCAGAAAACGTAGGATAGTGGAAAAACTTAGGGTAATTATGCACTTCCTTACTATACTACTTCTGAAAATACAATTTATTGTTGAAAAAGTTGTGAAATGTTACTATATCTTTTGAGGAGGTTTCATCTAGCTGCACAAAACTAATTTTTTACAGAAAAATTTAATAACTAGTTTTTTACCTGATAATGAAAAAAACAACTAAAATTTGTTATTTTTAGTCCTACATATTTTTTTATGCGAAACACCAATATATAATTGGTTTTTTTAATAAAATAAATTTTTCAGTCCAGAAAATATACTTTTTACTTATCTAACCAAAAATAACCTAATTTATCCTGATTGTCTATTTACTTACAAAAATACTTAAATTGTATTACACACATGTGCCTAGCCTGTGGGACGGCCTGTCGGCCGTCTTACCGGCAGGACTGTAGGTGAATGTGGTGTGTGTGGTTAATAGTTGAGTGTACTTTTAGTGATCATGTAATTGTCACTAATTGCATTGTTATAGACAAAAACAGTTTTTAAATTCACATTCAGCACAAATAATACATCAAATTATAAAAGATGATTAATATATAATTTAAATTAATGGAAATATCTTAGCTTATATAAAAAATACTAAAAGTTGTGGCTTTGGTTTTTTCATTAAAGTTCATGATTTCTTCATACAATAAAGACCATATCTCGTTAAAATATATTACATTTTTGGCCCATTTCAAGCAAAGTTTTCAAATTTTGATAGATGATAAGAAACTGCATAATAATCAAAACAAGTTTGGTAATTATGCACGTTCCAGACACTTCTGAAAATTACAATTTCTTGTTGGACAAGTTAAGAATTGATATTATCATTATAGGTGTTTGTTATATTTTTAGCTGTGGAAAACTAGGCTTGTTTTTTATGGAAAGATCTAAACTTGTCGATGAAAAAAAAACAAATTTTTAAGGCTCGTTATTTTTTTAACAATTTTTTTTATTTACATGTTTGCTGAGCTGTAATATTTAATTGGTTTTGAAGAAAAATTATATTTTGGCCTTAAAACTACACTTATACACAACTTACCTAACTTATTCTAGGCATTGGCCAATCTCAATAAGGCTCAGTTTGGATATTTATACATACAAAGCCTTTAAGCTTTTTCTGTTGAATATACTATTTTTTTTTTTAGATGTCCAAGTAAGAAGATTACAACAATAACTATGATCTATATTTTTCGGTGACAACTGTGTGTCAAAGTGCTATATGCACTATTTGCAAGACAACCAGATGTTGATTCTCAGCAATCTACATCACACCATGGGCGAAACGTCTGGTTATCTAATAAGTAGTGTATATGATAGGCTACCTTGACGTATTTGTCACTGGAAAATATAGATTCTACTTATGACACCTGTGGCTTAAACCTTATCTAAGACTATGATCTTTTTTTCAGTTTATAGCCAGGACAATGATGAAAATAAGGAAGAACGGGAAAATATTTTTTCTTGTAGACACTAAACATAAGTTAGCCTCTGTGTACTCAACTTATCTCGTGCTGGTCACGAATATGGCAAGGTTGTTACAGTGGGGCCATTATTAAATCCGGAAATGTGTCGGATTTAGTAAAGTTCTGTTTTTGTTGGGATAGGTTAGGTTTTACGATATGTCAGGTTAATTCATTTATTTAACAATTCAATAAAAATGAAATAGGCATTGTCAACCATGTGCTTCATTAAAAAGTAAAGTAAATTAAGAAAAATAAAATACTTCTTTTTGTGTAGAACACATTACAAATTGAAAGTTAGACAAAATATCTACTACCTAACAAAAACATTGAGTCCTTGTCCAATTCAAATATACTATATTAAATAATTTGAACAATAGTAGAAAAATACAGTGTAAACTGAAAGCTTGCTGCACATTTTGTTTATATAATCAAACTTATTATTATGACTGACGAAGTGGGCGGGTACAGCGTGTTGTTTATATATGGCATAGGAGTGTAAATGATTCTTTTGAACGAGAGAAAGTTATTAATTAGAATGCAGGATGCTGTGGCATCAGAAAAAACTGACATGTTTGTATTATAACTGTTAGTTGAGGACTGGCTGTAAATCAGCAAAAGAGTAGTAAGTAGTTTGCTGCTGCATTGCCTCACACAGCCCCTCGTGACACTTCCCCTTTCCGTCCTTGGTTTTTTGGTCAAGAAGTGACCCGATTCTTGACATGAAAATTTGTACTAGTACTAATAAGATCCATTACTTTTCTCTCTGTTTTGATCCTCTCTGTTTTTTTCTACCATTTGTTTTAATATTTTCCAAAGCAGTGTTCAGTTCATTTGTTCACATGCTCTCTTCAAACACATCTAAACAGTTATTGTTATTATTATACAGTAGGCAGTTATGTTCTCAAAAGCTACAAAGTTGTTTCTTTTTTTATTAAGTTCATAGTCACATAAAGAATGATTTTTTTAGAAGTATGTTAGACTAATACAAACCAAATACTTATCAGTATCATTGAGTTCAACTTCAAAATATGATTTTGATTCATATAGGGTGAACTAAGTAATTAATTCAGTTATTAGTATAAAGTCTGTTAATATATTCAGTAAGCAACTATTTTAAAAATCCTTTACTATAAATGTTTTTCTGTCGACACATTGTAGTAAAGCAACCAAATTTGTTTATATGTACCATAGCTTTTTTCCAAGTATTTCAGTCACAGACTTATTCAAAGTACAATCTTGTATGAATTCTGTCAAATTCTCGTATAAAATGATAAGCACCTTACCAGAGAGTTGCAAAACTTACAAAATATAAAGATCTTATAATTTTGTACCTAGTTTATTATGTGTTGGCAAAAATATAAAACAAGTCTTATTACAAATTTAATATTAACACAAAATAATTATAACAGTATTGCGAGAAAAAAGAAATTACTGCTCCACAGAATAAGTGAGCGTCACACAACATAAGTTTTACATTTGCTGGTAAGGTCTTGATGATGACCTTGTGTTATTATAGTAATAAATATTGTGCCTCTGTTAATCACTGTGTGAATCCCTCTGATTTAAAGATGCTGAGCAAGGTTTTACCAAAATTAACATATCCTATTTAGATTGTAATGGAATTGTGTTGTATGATGTCGACTTATTTTATGAAGCAATAATATCTTTTTATGTTGTTGTGTACTGCTGTATTTGAATAAAAATTAGGTTAATAATTAATTGTAAAATAATCTATAGAAAATATTTTTTGATTGGTTGTAAACATTTTCAGTTAGTTAGATGGCAGTAATAAATATTCATCTTTCAATTTCAGATCAGTCTGGATGTGATAATGGTTTCCAACATAAAGATCCCAGTAAACAATTGCTGTTGCTACTTCAGTCAAGAACAAGTTCAAATTGTCTTTTAACCCAAGTTTTGTCAAATTATTTGAAATACAACAAAATAAAAGTCGATTCAGGTAAGTTGAAAGTAGGTAGAATTAATTTATTTTCATTAGGTTAATATTTTTTTGTTCAACTTGATCATAAATATAAATAATAATTTATATAAATGATTGGAATGAACAGAACATAATAAATTACGATGGGCAAATATAAAAAAAAGAGATTTTACTTTACGCCATCTCTTGAGAAGAACAGTTGATCATTAACTGGTCGGTAGCGTAGTTGGTTCAATCCCAGCTTCATGTGCTAAAGGTTCTCAGTTCGATCCCAATCAGAGTTAATACATTTTGAGAAGGATCAGCTGATAACCACTGGCTGTTCATTTGTCATTGGGCTATTAATTAATGACACTCTCTAAGGAATAGTCGACCTTAGTTTGTAACAATGACTACATTTGCTCATATACATTCATCACACTCATTCGAAATCCATATTCGCCCATATCGTGACGATCGGCGTCTTATGAATAAATAAATAAAAAAAATTAAAATCAGGTATAATTAACTTTTCTTTATTCGGTCCTTGGTGGAATTTGGATGGATTTAAATGAAACATATTTAGTAATTTCACAATTTTCAATTTTTTTAATAATGCATTTTCGCCAATCACGGCATCTTCAGATTATAACAAATATTTTTGTACGATTTGTTTATTATAATATGAAGATGCCGTAACTGACAAAAATGCATTAATTAAAAAATTGAAAATTGTGGAATTATTAACCCTTCGCGAGCGTATGCCGATTATATACGGAAACATTTTTCACCGAGCAAGCGGTGTACGTATATATACACACACACTGTTTTCAGCTATACGAGCGTTTGCCGGGAATACCCGTCATATAAAATTTAAATTTGTTTGATCCCCACCTTGCCTCCTAAGGTCACACGCAATTCGTTATTAGTCACACTACACCCTCCACCCAATACCATTGCTGATTCTCCCCTTCCCATTCCTTCCCTACCCTCTCTGACCCTCTCGCTCTCTCTCCCTCTCCCTCTCTCCCCCTCTCCCTCTCCCTCTCTCTCCCCCTCTCCCTCTCACTCTCTCGTGTTGATGTTAGTCCAGTGTCAATGCTTTTTCTGCTGCATTCTGCGCCATTCACTTTGTTTATGTAGACACAAGTTACTTTGACATGAATTTGATTTGTTCTGTTTATTTTATTTATGTAGTTTAGTTCTTTTTATTTTTGCAAAACCTGCCAAGAAAAGCCTCCTCACCTGCATCCAGAAATCTGCTTTGAGGCATATTATACTAAGGAGAAATATGCTTGAATACACTTGTAACATCATGTTTAGTCATTAAATTATACAATCAAATGAAATGAACAACTAATTAGTATTTTATTTCTAACTGACTTATAGTATTTACTTACTATTAACTTACTATTTTATTTACTTCTAGTACCTAAAGTATTACATAACAACTGATTTTAGTAGAACAAGCTAATGAAGGGTAAAAACGTACAAAACAATTTCCCTTAGAGCTAATGACGTGTACATACGCATGTATTATTTTTGGAAAAATAATATTTCAAAAAATCATTTTGGCCAAATATTAGTTCATTTTGCATATAATAGTTCATTTTGAAGCATAAAATTATATATTGGTAAACAATTTAGTAGTGACCCAACCTAATTTCATATATGCTTACGTTAAGAATATATTAAATTTGCTCGTGAAGGGTTAAATATGTTTCATTGAAATATAATTAACTTTAATAATAAAATAATATAGGCTACTTTTAATAGATTTTAAAGGGTATATTGTTTGTAGTTTCAAACATTCTGCTCTATGATTTATAACCCTATCTGATGTATTACAAGTAAGGATTTACTAAACTGGTAGTTTAAATATGGATTAGTCTTTTTTTTGAATGTTCTTTCATAACTTTATAACACTTTTAACTTTATTATCTTGATACATTTCAGCTAAAATCTGTATATCACTAAAATTTAAAATTAGCTTAGGGTCATTCTATATAGGCAGTTCAGCTACTGCAGTTTTTACACTTGTTTTGAGCATTTATTTTACCAGTTTATATGAGCAGTTAAAACGCAGGCAGTGTTGTAGCTTTTAAATGCCTTCAATATCTATATGGTCAGTTTGAAAACTGCCAGATGGGTGTTTTTAAAGCCACTAGATAAGTTGAGTGGTCAATATGAACCCTGTACATTTTTAATTATTGATTCATTTACAGTTTCATTGAGTATTTTGGAAACAGTCAGGTAAAAAAAGGTAGGGAACTTATACTTTAGTATTAAATAAATTATCTATTTCCCATTTATTATAGATAATTTCACAAATCTCAAATCAGCTTTTTGCTTTTATTTGTCTGTTACTGTAGTCTTTAATAGTAACGTTATACAACACAGGACATAGTTTCATGTCAGAGTAGACCTATAAACTTTTCTGAATCGAGTTAAGCAGGATTAAGCGATTGTTCACTATATTTCATGATACCTTGCTGCACACCATTAAACTAACTCTAAAACACTCGTATAAAACAATGGACAATTCAAATATCAACGATTTTTACTTGTTTGGATGTAGTTAAAGCAGTTGCTGTTGTAGAACCGCCCATATAGAATGGCCCTTGGAGGATGTGTTATTTGCTCAGGGATGAGATGTCTGTTTGGATGTAGTTAAAGCAGTTGCTGTTGTAGAACCGCCCATATAGAATGGCCCGCTGGAGGATGTGTTATTTGCTCAGGGATGAGATGTCTGTTTGGAGTAAGGTAGCCTTATGTTCCTTAGAAAGTTTGTTGATATGCTGTCATACTGCTTAACCCTTTGGTCAAAATCATTCAACCTATAACCCTTGTAAAAACTTGACTGATAGGTGAGTAGTACAGTATGTGCCTACTTATTGCTTAAAAGCTTCTTTTACATGCAGAAATGAAGAAATCTCTGGTAAAATTAATTTTAAACAGCTTCTTAATGCTTGTATATCATATGTAACAATCGGAAATCCCTGTCGTCTTAGTAAAAGCTTGACCAATTACAGCTTCATATTCATAGTTTTAGGTATTAATTTGTTAGGCATTTTCTTAAGGTTCTAAAACACGTTTTAAAGGCATTTCCACAACTGTTGAGATCAGAGCTCAAAACGTCCTTTTTTATTTATTTTCTGTATTGCCGGTTCGATTATGCCAAACAAAAGGTTGGTTTTGGGAAGAAATAATTTAAAATAAGATGTAATTTATATAATATTATTTGTGATAAGAGGAGCAAATTGATAAACAAAGCATTCTTAGGATTAAACAAATTAGGATAAGAACAAAAACTGTTTTAAATTCCATAAACTAACAAAAAACTTAAGCTTTCGGTGGGCAGTGAAATACTTCAAATGTTAGTGCTGGTGTTGGTTAAGATTGAAGATATGAATAAAAATCTTCATTTGTTAGCATATGACAATCGGTGTAAACTTTGTACCATATTGGTGTTGCAGCTTCAAGGAAGGATGTTGTTGCTACATACAAATCACCTTCAAACCAGTTGTTTAACTCAACCAACTCAAGGGTGTCAGATGAACCTTTATCATCCTGTAAGTCAATTATTATCTATTAATTACAGCAGTTGATATTTCAATATTAATATTCGTTTTCCTATCTTACAATGGTAATAATTTAATCCACTTGGATCTGTGTTATTGCGCAAATCTAAGATATCTGACGAGGAATGGGCATTACTTAACAAAGTAGACAAAATAATAATGTTATCGCTTGACAATGTTGCCACCGCAGCTCGTTTCAGTAGACTCCCAATTATTTTTACTGTGGGACAATAACACACCACATGCACCGTTTCTGTTAATTGTCTAGGTAACGTGATTGGAATCAACTCGATTTCGATTTGATAACAGCCAACGAAAGGACAACGAATAATGGAGTTCAATTTCCGTTTTACAAAGACAAATGTAGGCAGACTTAATAACGAAGATATCTTAAAACGTCAACATAGTAATGATTATTATGAGAAACGTTTGCTCTAAAACAATGAGAGTCATTGAAAGCATTGACAACGAACACACCCGGCAATATTTTAAAATTAATATGTTAGCACAAACTATTAATGTTAACCTGTAACATTGCCGCAACGTTGTCAAGAAAAAGCTATAATTTCCATTCCTATATCTGACAACTACTTCATTGAAGTGAAATAGTAGTTTATACGCTATCTGTTTTTAAATACTTGAGCTTTTAATGCCTTGATCTAAATAACCCAATCCTGGATAAATATGGATAATGAATTAAAGAATGCAGTCTTAGTGATTAAATAAAGCAAACTTTTTTATGAGAAATTGCCATTTATTTATATTCAGTGACAAAATAAACTGATTTTATAAATTATTTTTAATATACTGATAAGGTATTTATTCTGTGATTTTAGCTAATTCCATAAAGGATGATTCAGATAAAGACAGAATCAAGAAAGATGCATCTGGCACATGGTTGTCAAAGAAATCACCAGCTTTATCTCTTAGTAAGTTTCATAATTTGTACTGTTATGTCTAATTATCTTACCTAAAAACATTTATTTCTTTTCAACATATACTAATGCTTATATACGAGGTACGTCCAGAAAGTAAGTTCCGTTTGGTAATAAAAATAATTTGTCTACAGATACAGAAAAAATATTTATTGCACTAAAATCTACAACTCTTAAACTACTTTTCTACATAACTGCCGAAATTTTGCAGGCATTTGTCATAGCGTGGCACAAGTTTTTCTATGCCTTCTTCATAGAAGGTTGCCGCCTGTGTCTTCAACCATCTGGAAACATTTTCTTTCAGCTCTTCGTCATCGTTGAAGTGTTGACCGCCAAGGAAAGACTTCAGATGTAAGAACAGATGAAAGTCGCTAGTAGCGAGGTCAGGGCTGTACGGAGGATGGTCAAACACGTCCCTGCCAAATCCCTGTATGAGGTTTTTCGTCACATTTGCAGTGTGTGGTCGTGCTTTGTCGTGAAGAAAAACAACACCTTTGGACAGAAATCCTCGGCGCTTATTCTGTATTGCGCGGCGCAATTTCCTCAGTGTCTCGCAGTAAACTTCTGCATTGATTGTTTGACCTCGCGGTAAGAAATCAATCAGTAAGATGCCTTTCCTGTCCCAAAACACTGTGCACATGATTTTTCAAGGTGTCAAGATTTGTTTCGGCTTAACCTTTGCTGGAGATGAAGTGTGCCTCCATTCCATTGATTGCCGCTTAGTTTCTGGGGTGTCATAAGAAACCCGTTTCATCTCCTGTGACTATCTGTGACAGAAAATCTTCACCGCCTTCATCATAACGGTTCAAAAACTGAAGTGCACTACCCATCCGTTGTGTTTTGTGTTGCTCAGTAAGAATTTTCGGTACCCAACGTGAGCAAAGTTTTCGAAATTTCAGTTTTTCGGTAACAATTTCATGAATTAATGATCGTGAGATTTGGGGGAATTCCATAGCGAGAGCACTCATTGTAAACTTACGGTTTTCCTTGATCTTCTCATCAATCGTGTGAACCAGTTCTTCTGTAATCAAAGATGGACGCCCACTTCGTTCTTCATCATGCACTTCATTACGTCCTTCATTAAACTGTCGGACCCATCTTCTCACCATTGAATCACTCATCCCATTTTGTCCGTAAACCTCGCAAATTTGCCGATAAATGTCAATCGGTTTCACTTTCTTAGCATTCAGAAAACGAATCACAGATCTGATTTCACAAGCGGCGGGATTTTCTATCAACACCGACATTTTAAACAAGCACAACAAAGCGTACGAGACTGACAGCGATCTCAAAATGGCGCACGTTTCTTCTCCTTGATACAGAGTGTCTGCCGCGCATGCGCGGAACTGCGATCGCAGCGCTGCAGCGGATATAAATGGAAACGGAACTTACTTTCCGGACGTACCTCGTACAACAAATATTGTACCCCATTGTAGATCTTTCCATTGGATTTGGACACTAGCTAATAAATATTAGTTTGCTGCAAATTGGATTTTCCATGTTTATTATGATATATCTGAGTTTCAATATTCTGTAGTGTAAGTATTAATCTATTTTTGCTTTGGAATTTTGGTTGTTGTTCATAGATAATTTGCCAGGATTTTAAAATTATTTATAATATATTGGTGCTTCAACAAGGCATTTTTATCCTCATTACATTCAAGGTTGGCGAGCCAGTGGCGAAGTGGTCTAAGAATAAGAACTACTACTGTACATTTTTGTACAATAGATCTTGTCATAATACATTCTAAATTGAACAATTATAAGAGTTATTTTATTTATTTTTTTGCTGTATAAATACATGTATTTTTTTCTCTAAGATCGATAATATTTTACTCTCTTATCTCAAAAAGGTACAATACATCCACACGAAATAAAATGAAGAAGCGTTAAGAAACTTATTAATATAAAAGATAGAGTATACATTTAAAATATGATATTGTTCATTGATAAACATTCTTTGAGTGTATAAAATTAATTATTAACAAGCCATAGGTACAATTTATCTTTGAATTTTTTCTCTGTGTATTTGTTTATTAAGTTCACAAGTTTGTTATATATTTTCAGTGACACAACTAAATGACAAGACAAACTTTTACTCAATCTATGGTGTTTTATTTGGGTATTACTTTTATTTCTAGTATCGGACCCATGTAAAATGCTGTTGAAATCTGAAAGATCCTGGTTTTTAATTAAGTACATTACACTGTCAAATATACTTTAGTCAAGATTTTGAAGTCAATAAAAATTGGTTTGCAATCCTATAAAGGCTTAGATTTAGACATTAGTCTCAACACCTTTTCTGTAAAATAAGAATTTCCTGTATTCTACTGCAGTTACCGTAAAAAACAAGTCCGTATCTGAAAACAGATTGGAAAAAAGCAAAATATGAAGTTCTTAAATAAGGTTGTGGTACAGAAATAAGGAAACGTTTTAGTAGATATATTACTCTCGAGAGTCGTGAGGTAATGTAATCAATATGTGGGCTCCATGTAAGACGATTATCAACAAAAATTTGGTTGAACTGACCCTTGAAACATCAAACTCTAATTCCTCACTATCTAAAGGTTTAAGATTGAACAGTATTTTTTTTAAGTTTTATCTTCATTTGATTTGAAACCATTGGAGTTAAACCATTTAGATGTCTTACGAATTGATAATTGTGATAATTCCAAAAGTTCATTAAAATTATCTGCTACATTAAAAAAACTTGTGTCATCTGCATAAAGTGTTGAATTAGCATAAATTGAAGTTGGCAAATCATTTATTGTTATCAAACAGCAAAAGAGAGCACAGAGGAACCCTCCCCCCCCATATAATCTCACGCTCCTGTGACCACATCCTATCCACATACACTTTCTGCCTACGATTTTTAAGATATCTTTCAAATAATTTTAGAGGTATACCATTAATACCATAATATTTTAATTTCATTAGAATTTCTGTATGATTAACACGATCAAAGGCCTGAGCAAAAGACTTGTTTTCAAAGGCAATAATTATGTCTCGAACTAATCTATCTAATTGCGTTGAAAGTATTCATATTTTTGTATAGCCAAACTGTGAAGATGCGAAAAAATTATTCTGTTCTAAATGAAAAGTAATTTGGTCACAGATTATTTATTCAAAAAGTTTTGATATAACTGGGATAGAAATTGGACGGTAGTGTTTTGGTTGATCTTAAGAATCGTTTTTATAAATTGGATATATTCGGGATAGTTCTTGAAGGCACTTGTTAATACAGAATGAAAAATACTGTATGAAACTTGGTAAGATTTGTTTTAAAGTGTTGTTGGATAGACTATAAATGTCAAAGGAGTGGGAGGATTTCAATCTTTTAGATGCGCTTAACACTTCTTCAGGTGTAAAAATTTTCTTTTGAAAATTACTAGGATCTATTTTGTGCAATTTAACAAGATCATCAGCCTTTTCTGAGAATCTATTATCAATGCCATTCTTGATGCTCTTGACAGGCCCAATAAAATAGTCATTAAATTTATCTGGGCCAATTTTTGGGCTGGTGGGTCACTGTACACTGTACGTGTATGGGCGGGCAGGTTGGTCAATACCACCTTACGTGTATGGGTGGGTGGGTAGGTCAGTGCTAATGCATGTGTATGGGCAGGCGGGTGGGTCAATACAGTGGTACGTGAATGTTTCATCTAAATCATGTGTAGGTATAAATGTATACAATTATCGATAATGAGTCAAATACGAACCTGATAATTGTCTTTAGAAGTTGATTAATTGAGAGTTTAATCAGTTTAACAGGGATTTCGTCATATCCACTTGAGGATTTATTTTTGAATGACCTAACGATGTTCAGAATTTCTATTTAGTTTACAGAGTGGCAGCGGAAAAGTGAATGAGGATTTGATTGGAGTAGGTTGACGTTACAATGTGTACTATTGCATGTGTACTTTTGAAGTGCAGTATGCGGCATTCTTCTCTTTGCTTGACCAGTACTTTAAAATTATGTTCATATCGCTTATGCTTACTTTTAAAATCATTTACTGACTCCTTGTGGGCCATCCCCCATCAGAGGTAGAGAGTCAGTAATAACGTTAAAAATTGGTTTTTATTTCCCAATTTAATTTGTAAAGTTTTAAATCTTCTAGCCCTAGTAATAATACAAATATTAAACCATCTCCAGAATTTTTTCCTAACCCTGTAAATGTAATATACTTCTCAACATGTTCAGAGGAAAGACAGGAAAACTAAATGAAAAATATATAAGGGTTTTTTTTCTTTTTACAGCTCAATCTTCAAAACCACTTCTGTCAAAAACAAAGAAAAATTGTTCCAGCCAAAAATCATCTTCAGTGCCTTTAACAAACTTTTTTAAACCAAAGGAAAAACTCAGAGGTAATGTAGGAACTGTCTATTTGTATTAAGTGTTGTGTTAGATGCTACAAATAAACAGTGTATTAAGAAAGCAATCATGATAAAATTTGTTTGAATTTATTTAAACAAAAAAATAATTTTTAGAATATTTTACATTATACTGTTTAAATTGTATTCTACATACAGATGAATATTAAAATATCAAATTCCTCGAAAACATACATATCCAAGTCCTTTCAGTACTACAAGTGGCACATGCCTGAACTTATGCAATAGTACTATCACTTGAGTTTCGGTCACTTTAGTTCAAGTAGTTATGTGCATATTCAGTTTTGCACTTGTTATAGTGTTGATAATTAATATGAAACCCATACAGTTGTTTCTAATATGAGTTACTGTTTCTACTGGTACATATTGTAAAGTGATACAATACAAGTGAGGCCATAAACAAGCATATCTGAGAAAACAAGTCCACTAATACAACACCCAAGAAAACATGTAAGACACAACATATTCACAAATTCCCAGTACCACTGTTACTTTCATTAGGCGTGGAAAAAGAATGATTCAGTGTCACCAAGTACTGTAAGTAAGGAGGGGGAATGGTTTACACAGAGTATAATCAGTTTTTAATACATTGGAGTATATAGGCTGTAACATTGTGTAAAAAACAAGGATTGACAATAAAATCTGCATTATGACAAATGAATGTCATCTGCACTGTGTTATAACAAGTAAGATTATTCATTACAAGACACTGATCAAAGAGATGTGGGTGAATGAGTGTAGATCAACAAGTATAGTCATTGTTACTAACTTAGTTCGGCTTAGTTCAGAAACGACCATTTATTAATAGCCCAATAGACAGGGTAACTAAGAGACCCACAGCTTTACTTGGAATACGAACCACGTAGTATTGGTCTGATTTTCAGCTATTTGATAAGCTTCATACTCACTTTTCCTCCGTACACAACGGACATCCCAGACTTCTCTAGTCGTGTCCACATTGATGGCAACCATTGAGCGGACGCTGTGTCGGTAATAAGAGTACCAAGCATAGAACCTATTGCCCACAATCTCCACGAAGTATTACATAACACACTTTATTGTTGTTATGCCTATACTGGTATATAAAGTATAATCAATTATTTAACAGCCTGTTTTACATGTTTTATGTAATGTTTTCATTTTATATTGTACTGTATTTCATTGTTTTGTTAACTATAAAGAAAAAAACCTTTAAAATTTTAATATTTTGGCTTGCAGCTAACACAAATTTTCATGATTTTTTGTATCTTCGGGTCAAATTAGTGCAATGCAATGCCAATGCTTACTATAAGACTAGAAAATTGAATGGCACAATTCAGGATAAATGCCATAGCACAACTGAATTGCAATTTTAAAGATCCATTTTAGTATATTAATCAGTTTTTTCTATAAATGTTGAGTTCAATAATTTATGAGTCTAGTGTTTGTTGCAGATGGTTACCCGGAGGAGAAATCAAAAAATGAAGATGTTCTTATTATAAGTAAGTTTAATTAAAACTATGTGCTAAATTATTTATTTCCAAAAAGATTTATTAAGCTTATAAGTAATTTTGTTGTAATGTATATTATTCATTGTATTTAAAATCATTTTTGGTATCAATTTAAACTAGTGTTAGCATTGGAGTTTGATATTAAGTGGATTGTTGGTGTTTTTCATAAAGTCCTATATGATTATTGTTAATCCTAGATCTGCTGTTAAAGGCATATTCTTGATTTACAAATTTGGAAACAAATTTAATTTAAATTTCTTTGCAAACAAGAAGGGAAAATGCTAGAAGTTTTTGGAATATTTGATATTAAAAGCAGGCTTACCTTGTTCATAAGTCCATATCCAAAATAAACACATAAATGCGATACACAACTTGTTTTGATATTTTGTGTTCACTAATCATTTGGAGTAAGAGTTAAAACAAAACTGAAAAAATAGCAAGAGAGTTAAAATTTTTGGAAGGGGACTTGATAACAAGTAAGCATGTTTTTCCTGTCCAGTCTCAAAAATACAATTTAATGCACAATCAATAACATTTTTAATACTAACTATTTGGGAATAACAAATATGTTGAATTGAATGTTCACTTTACTTTAACTTTCTTCTGTTTTGAAAAGACAATAAGCCCAACTACCCGAGTAGTTGGCTGGTATAGGTACGACAGATAAACAAATATTGTTGACAATTCATAACATTGCTGAAAATAGATGAAAATAACTTACAGTGGCTGAGAAATGGCCAAATCCAAAAGAAATAAAAATACTACAAAAAAGTGTTTTAAACAAGTTTATATTGCAACAAAAAAAACTTGCAGGGATTAAAAATACAAATAAAGTGGGTTATATAAAAGTGAACAAAACTAGTCCTACTACTAATTAATGTAAAAAGAAGACCTACTAAGTGAACAATAATTGAAAAAAGTCAGAAAATACTAAATAAAGAAAATGGTGTATTCAATCAGTTTATATTAACCACATTTTGAGTAACACCTAAAATTATCTGGTATTTATTGACTCTTACTAAATAGCTAAAGCTTGCCGTTTTTTTTTTTTTTTTTTTTTTTTTTTGCAACACGGATTGTTACCATGGAATGTTACAAAAATGAAAGCAACGTGAGTTGTTAGCTTTGTAATAAATTAGCTTAAGATTCTCAAGCAACAAATACTCAAGCCTATGCAATATTGTACTCCAAACCATTGCATTTTCGACTATTGATTTTTGCAATTTTAATAGGTTATGTACAACTGTATAGAAAATTTTAAATTGCCGTAATATTTCCAAGATTTTTAAGTTTTAAAACTTACTGAGATTTTTTAAGTGCACAATTTTTTATTTTACAGAAAAAAACGTTGATAATCTGCAAAGAGTTTACTTAATGATGGGAAATAATTTGTAGAAAAGTATTTCAATATTCCAATAATTTAAATTTTTATTGAATGAGGCCTTTTGTTGTCAAAGACAACATCATCAGACTAACCACAATTGATACAAAAAATTAATATTTACATTAAAAAAAACATGTTTTAAATAAGAGAGTTTAAATAAAATTTAAATGACGTAGAGGGATTCAACGTCAAAAGATATCATGTATTCATCAGGTTCAATTTTTATATCTTTAATTTTATTCACAAAATCATATCTATCTTTAACACTGTATGTTATTGGAAATTCTATATTTTGGAAGAATTTTACTAGGAATTTTCAGAGACAGTAAGTTAGAGAGTCCATACTGAATACTATTGGTCTCATTTCATTTCCAGGTTTATGAATTTTGGGGAGACAATATAATGTGGGAATAGTTGGGTTGGGTAGTATTAATTGCTTCATTGTATCTTTATTTATAATGTTTTTGCATTGTTTAAGTTAATTTGATACTGAAGAAATGAAATTACTTAAAGGGTTGGTTTTATATATTTTATATGGGCTTTCATCAATCATCTTTTGAACTCTTTGAATGTAATAATTTTTATCAATAATAACGACTGTTTGCCTTTTTAAATAATATACATTTTTATTTCTAAAACTATTTATAATACTGTTGTTGATTTGTCCATAACATGACTTCTTTTGATAGTTAATTTGATTTTGTTTTTCATTTTTGTCATTAAATCATATCTAATTGATGTTTTAACATTGTGAGGAAGATATTTTAAATGTGTTTCTAGATCTGCGAAAAGTGACTCATTTTCATTGAATGGTTTAACACTATAGTTGAGTCCTTTACTTAAAGTGTATATTTCACTGTCAGTAAATTTATATGAAGATAAATTTTAAACTAAAAATTGATTAATCAAAATATTGTTTGTTGCAGTTGAATTTTCATAAAAGTCATTCGTGTTTGTTAGAGTTTTCAATTTTTTATTAAGTTTTATGATCATTCTTGAAACTTATACTTTCTATAATATAAAAAAAATTGTTTTCAAGAAGATAAATGATTAAGGTTTTTGGTAATATGTAAATGTAATTCATAAGCTTGTAATTCCATATTAGAATGTTTAGAGTATAGATATTTAATTTCCAAATTCAACCAGTTCACTTTGGCATTGTGTATAGCTTTATCTGTTACATTTTTCTTTATAGGAATGTTAATTTAGATAAATTTAGGAAAAATCTTTTGTTTACATTTTGTAGGGAAACTAATGTCAAAAGAAATAAGTCCTACGTTTTGCTTCAGTTGATGGAGTTTGTTGAGCTGTGAAGACCTGAGCTTCGACTGGATAATTGTTTAAGCTCTTATTAGAAATTATATAATTTGTAGTAAAGAACTTCGATATTCCAATAATTTAAATTTTTATTGAATGAGGCCTTTCATTGTCAAAGACAACATCATCAGACTAACCGCAATTGATACACAAATGTAATATTTACATTTAAAAAAAAATATATGTTTTAAATAATAGAGTTTAAGTTAAATTTAAGAATAAATACATATAAAGTTGTGTAAAGAGAAATAATATGTATAAACATGAATAAAAAGTAATAAATAAATATATATATATATTAAAATAAATGTTTAAAGATTTAAAAAAGTTAATAACGGAGAATTTTGAAACAAGCCAGGTTCATTGTTTACGAGGTTTTTTTCTTATTTCTTAATTTTTATGGTTTCATACGCATCCATCAATAGTTATTGTTATTCACTTCTTTTAATAAATTAATTTTAAAAAAAAGATTGGAAAGTTTATAAAATGATGATTGGATACAGATTGTGTTTAAAAATTTTGAAACTATACAGTGTCCACCCATTTATAAATAACTGGATTATGTTCTACCATATTGTTCATATCTTATAAGTTATTTAAGAATTTCCATTTGTTTAATTGGTGCATTATTCCAGGTGATGATGAGGTTGATAATATTATGCCCTCTGTTTCTGGTTATTCCAACTCTGACATCACAAGTACTGTAATTGAAGATTCGTCTAGTAAGTAGGATTTATCATATTTCACAATAACGTCTTCCTAATGTCTTCCTAATTGTTTACTCCTGCACCAATTTATTTTGTGTAGTCATAAATAAGTTTATGTAGTTTCTGTTTCATTCTGGATTTTTTCAACCACAACCTGTCCACTAGTTTTCAACAAATTCCTTTCTCCTCCACTTTCTTCTTAATATCTTTTATAACTTTACCGTGGTCTTCTTCTGGATTATCTCTTTGATAAATTTATATTTTTTAGTATAATAGGAGATATAGAGCATCAGCAAACTTACTGCTTAAATAATTAGTGTAGGCCTACGGTCAGTAATAGGTGAGGAGTGAGGGGGGACTCTTAAATGAAAAAATTAGTCTAATCAAAAAGTTGTATCAAAGAAGTGTTAATGTCTATTATTATCAGCTGATGTTTATTATTTGTAAGTTATATGGTTAGTAGCAACACTGCCAAGCGTCCAGACTTATTATTCAACCCGAGAAAGAAATTCTACTAAAAAAAGAGCTCATAACATACACAACACATCACACATTTACTAGAATTTCTGTGATGTGTCTTATGTATTTTCTTTGTTTTGTTTTAGTAGACTTGTCTTCCCAAATAAATTAGTTGATGCCTCTTCCCCCTACTCCAGAATGTTATTGATTCTTAACCTAGTGCCTTTAGCCTTTCCTTTATAATAGAACTCTTCATCCATCCGTTCTTCTAACATCACCAAACCACTTTATTTGGATCTCCTAACTTTCTTGTAGTCTCTTAATTATTCCTCTTTTTCCTTCAGTATTCTTTAGGCCATCCCGTTATGATTTTCCTTTCATTAATCTTAGAAATTTTGTTTGACCTATTTTTAAACATACTCTCTTCTTCAATTAAAAACAAAAGTGAAACACCAAGCAAGGTCTGGTAAGTAGTTTTTTATTTTTAAAAAAAACTTCACTTGCCAGATGACATGGGGCGACAGGCTTGTGCGTCAACTTTATTCAATGAGTGAAATACCAACCGTTGGCTCAGTGAGGATTTTTTAACTTTGGACTTTGCCATCCGTAGTCAAAAGCCTTAGCCACTGAGCCACCGTGCCGGCAGACTCAGCAAATGGGATTTACTTTCTTTCAAACCATTGTCTTTAAAAAGTATCATTAATGTATACCAATGACTAGACAGAGTTATGTTTTTATCCAATGTAAGATCTGTTTTGCTGATTGGGGTCACAAAATTTAATTTTCTCATAATTGTACAGATAAGCAAACCTTAATAGAGTTTAGTATTTTCTCTTCTTAATGTATTAATTTGTTCAGTATTCACAATTATGTTAACTTATCCATTTAGTTATGTTGCTTATCTCTATCATTCTTTGTCTATGGAGCGTGGAACCTATGACATTAATGTCCTTTCTAGTTCTCTGGTTCACCAGGCTGCTTTTCACATAAAAAACTTTGTGAAATTTAATGAATTATTTAGAGATTAACTAAAATAAATGTACTTTATATAAATATGTGTTCTATAAACTTAGCGTTGTCATTTAATTTGAGTGTATATGTCAAAGTTTGTTGATTTTCCAAAAGTGTTGATTTTAGACATTTGTTATTGCTATTTATCATTAGTCAGTTCTTTGATGTATTATTGCTTTGTGTGCTATTCATGACTGTCAAGCTTCAAAATTAATTACAAGCAATCACTAAAGACATTAAACGGTGTTTATCATGATTGGCATAATGAACTGTCCGCACTTTCAGGTGGTGATGAGTTTATGCCTACACCTGTTCGTAAACAACTGAGGCCTTCACAGAACCAGAGTTCTAATATTTCCTTGCTAGACTCAAATAAAAGTAAGTTTCTCTTATTAACAGATAAAGTCAGACGTGCCTGTATTTTTATTTTGTAGTATTCTTTCTTAACCCATTGCAGATCCCGTAGCGTGGCGTGCACCTGGGCTTAATGGTACAAATTAAATTTGCAACACAGCGCTACTTCTGGCCTAGTGCACTCGCAAATTCTACACGTTTTTTTCTTAATTACGTTACATAAACATTACACTAACCATATTAGTAGTCTATCTAATCCAGACAATCGCAATTTATCCTCCATTTTTACTGGAAAACACGCACACGACAAAATAATAAGACCGAACGCAAGTACTAAATTCCCCAAACTAATATCAAGAAGTCAAGACAATAGTGAACAGGAAACAGTAACAAATATAAGACAAGGAGACAGACAGATCAGCGCCTCAAAACAAATGCGTGAACAGCGATAACATTGACTCCAAGGGCTGAGTGACGCAACTGTAAACAACAAGTGTCGCAACGTCAACGTCACATCGTTGAGCTATCAGTCCACTTGGTGCTAAACAGGAAGGCCACATCTTTAATCTGCAATGGGTTAATAGATGATACTGTATAGTTGACTCTCAGGATTTCAGACTAATGTGGCCTACAGCCGGTCTGGATTTAGAAAAATCTGCATTTATTGGAGGTAGGGATGACTCATCAACTCTGTGTAAATGACTAACAATATAACAGTATATATGCTTATATTTATGTACTTATACCACTGTAGGTAGGGATAATTTATGGTCATTTGTTATCATCAAGGTTGGTATTGGTACCTAAAAACATCAGCTTTAGGCGTCACTCGAAAAATAATTTTGCCTTTTTTTAAAATGGCCACATTTCCTCCAATTAATGGTACAGTCCGATATTGGATAACAATTGACTTAGCTAAATGGTAGCAGGGCGCTTATTTCGAAGACAAAAGGCGTTGACTGGCCTTGCTTGATTCTCCCACCCTCCCAAATGTTCACAGGTTTGGTGTTTTGCATCAAAAAAAATTTGACATAAGTTAATATTGAATGACTAAATTCAAGGGTTCATTAAGCGAAAAAATGTTTTAGAATTCACTGTATTCAATAAAAAACTTTTACTTTTGTTACTTATTTCCCTTCAATTCAAGAAACAAAAGCCAAATACAGGAACAGCATAAAAAACCAAATTACTAGCAAAAAGAAGCCAATACAACACTAATTGATTATTTTGTATTGAGATCCAGAGCGCTTGTTGTCTTAATATGAATTATTAATACAGACTACCCGGAGGCTGGACTAGGCAATCTGGACTTCCAAGAGGTATACTATATTGATGAATGTACATCTTTTATTTCATTACCTTTAGTAAAAATAAAAGAATGTACTAAAATTATCAAATTTTGAAAAATTGAAGAAATGTCTTCATGTATTGCTAGACAGTGAATTAACCTATAGTTAATTCATAAATTTGCACTTTACATTAATAACTTGACTATTCAGTTCACATACAATTTGACAAATAATAATGTAAGAATAAATAACAGTTATATATTGTTAGAACTGGATTAATCTCTGGATAATTTTACAACTTTGTTTTTTTGTCAGGGGAAAATAGACCTGCCATCTTAAAAGTATTCGAACCGCAAATCAAGCCACCACCATCCACAAACACTCATTCTGCAGTAAATAGTGTTATTTCACTGGACTCTAGCCTAGGTAAGTTGTAATAACGTTTTGTAAAGTATAACTAGGGGTGTGCGAGTACTTGAAACTTCAAGTATTTGATAGAGTATTTTATTACTCAAACTTGGCTTGAAGCTTTCGAAACTACTCAAGTTCGATCGAGTAATTGTATTTCACGAAATATCAGATTTACATCCTAATTTAGTTTTAAGAGTAAACAGTTTTATAAGTTATGAATAAAAAATGTGCGCTTCCTTGTGTTTTATTTTACCCTTAATCATACGTTAACAGTTTGATACACGTAATTATGAACTAAACAATACGCCTAAGAATAGGTAGTACATGATGACAGTCAAATGAACTAGTCAACATAGTGAACGAGTTCGTTCATTATAAGTTAAACTAGTTCAATTCAAAGTGAACAACAGAGCTGGGAAGGAAGCGATCACACATGTTGGTTGTCAGAGTCTACTAGTCACTTGTAACCTAACCTAAAATAGCATGAATAAAACAGAAGTGCGGGTTAGTGTCTTTATGACCCAAGAAAGGGGACGAGAGATCCGGTTCAAGATGCTTAAAAAGACCTGTTACTGATACAAATATAATGGTCTGGTAAGCCGTGGAAATTATGCATATTTTCGTTCATATCAATAATACAGTTCAATCAAAAGAGTACAGAGAACGGGTCTCTTTAGATCCCAAGAATCGAACTTACCATCTTTTCTAGGTGAAAGTTCATCTCAGTTGTAGTATACGTACATGCAAGAACCGTTCAGCTCCTTTTCGGAACTGAAATTATCGTATATTTCTTGCGAGTCGATTGAGGTCTATTTTGTTTTTTAATCTGAGCAGGGAATTGTCCAATGATTTGACATAAGAAAATACTGTATCGTATCATATAAAATATGGTAATGGCATTCTAGCAGCGTGTGACACAACATTATTGATTTATTTTCCGTCAAATAAAAAAAATATATATATATATCCGTGGCGAACGTCTATTAATTATCATTCCGTAAACACCTTAGATTGCCAAAGCTGTGTGTAACATTTGCGCATACGATATCTTTTCCTGCCAATTTGCTGAACGGTTTCCTGACTAGGTTAGACAATAACACAGTTGGAGTGTAAAAGTTGGTAAAGTACGATAATTTTGATTCGTAAACTCACTGAACGGTTCCCTATTCATATTGACGTCGATGTAAACTGTAAAACAATCACGAATCAACCCAAGTGGGGGAAAAACATGTAGGAAGGCCTTTTCTAAACAAAATACGACAAATTTAGAGATCCGCAGAATAATTTTTATTGAACCAAAGTCTTATCAAACGTCTTGTTTTTTATTCATAAGTTTATATTTCAGACTGCATCTCGTCGCCAATATCGGCTAGACCTATTATATTAGCCGACTACATCTATGGTTTTCATTCGATTACACCAGGTTTTCATGAATTTCTCGTTATGAAATAATTATTTATCTATTGTTCAGTGTAGCCTGATGTATCGAAATAGTTAATAGTTGCACACATTTCATTACCGATCATAATTTAAAAACTAATTCATCCTAAGCGACTTAAAAATTTATTTTTAGTAAACCTGCTTAGTTATTATTATCAATCGATTGAACTACATTCTTTGTCATCCAGATTTTCAAATTTGATTATATAATTCACAGCTTATTTCCGGTTAGTTGTAACCTTGTTTTTGCTGAATTAAATACCCACAAAATACAGATTCACTCTTCTTGGCGTATACAGAATCAATTTTTTGTTGAGAGGAGGCAATTCTCAAAGCATTTGGCGATAATGCCTGAATTTTAGCATCAGTTTGATTGAATGCAGCTTTTGCCAACAAGCTTCAATACGTTTTCGCGGTATACTTTGAACTGAACCACCAGATAAATATATCGGCCGGTTGTGAAACAGTATAATTGGCATGCATAGAAAATCTGATCTGTGATATGAGTGAACAGATTAAATCTTTATAATCCACGTTGTTCCAATTAATAATATACTTTCTTAATTTCTTACATAATATTAGTTCTGAAAAAAGGAAAAAGGTTAAACAAAATAATGCCATATAAAAATATAGGAAGGCAGGAAGTAACAAGTTTTATTTATCAAATGTTATAGTTACAAACAACAAATCAAAATTATTGTGTTCAGTTTAGATGTATATATTTACGAATCTGGCAAAACTGAACATAGGCTTAGGATGGTGTCTGCCTTTTACAGTTGCCTTGGGTGAACAGGAAATCCTTCTGTAAATACTCGCTCGAATCTAGGGGTGTGCTATGCAGCAAAGATTTTTTTCGATTCGGTGCAGCAATGTGATTCAAAGAATTTCGATTCGATGCAACTCGATTTGATGCGCATATAAAGAATTTATGGTTTTATTAAGTTTTAGAAACAGTTGAGTAACAATAATACCTTTTGTTACAGGTACCTTATCCTGCTAGTACAAAGAAAGATAGTTAATTTAAAACATACATTTTTAATCATATAAATGTTAGCTAGTTTTTTTCATTTGTATATATGCACAAAAATAAATAATTAACTTTATATCAAAGTAAGAAATTCAATTAAAAATAATATAAGGAATGTAAGATGAAGGGATTCACAGAATGCAGTAAGCCTAATGCACAATAAAACATAACTAGTTTTAAATACAATTTTAGGGCTTAATAAATTTGTTTAGCACTAAGCATGTTTATGTAATTAAGTAACTAAGGACAAATATAGGAAAAAACTAGCTATCAAGAAATTTTATTGCTCTGTATTAAATTCATTAAATTTAAATGACAATAATTTTACTTTGCTATTGTTGTAGGAGAGTAACTGGTCAAAATTATCAAAATTAAATTGTTTACAGTTAAAATAATATATGTCGCAGGTAAAAAGAAGAATGCATAAAATAATGGAGAACGACTTAATTATTGTTATTCACTATCATAGTTGGAAAATGATGACAGCCATATAACTGATTCCGTTTTCACTTACAATGAGTTGACTGAAATAAATATTGATGCACTCTTATCACAGAATTTGTTTAGTAGAAGCATAATTTTGATTCAAGTATAACAATCCATTATTGTTTAGCCAATATATTAAAAGTAATAAAACAATATTAACAAATGCAATAAAATGTAATATTGAATACATTAATTGAGAGTTTTTATATTAATTTAAAACATTTTCAAATAAAAAGGCTAAAAATATATGTTAATAGTGTTGTTTTTAATAATACACGATCAATTATACTTTTTTTATATAAATAATCTTGAGTAATGTATTTTAGATTACAGTTCCAACAGACTAACTGAATTGAAATTGAGGAATTTGAATTATTGTTAAAAATGCAACAAGTTTGAATTTATCAAAGGAAACAAGATAATAGTGTTTTAATTAGGAAATGTTTTGTTAGAAGGATGGCTAGGCCAGGTACCCTATCAGTCAGGAGTGATAACAAAAGTGACGATAACGAATTGACTGATGTTATCTATAATATTGAACTGTTATCAGCAATATTGGAAAACATAGTTGAAGATATAATTCATTTCACTATTCCAATTATCTACGTAACAATTCGTATTTGTTATGAAATATGGATCCCAAAATAATTTTCGACTAACTGAAATAGATTGACTGTCTGTAGAGAATGTTCTACGATTCAGGTACGCTGCACGCACGTAAATTACGATACCCATTCGCATTGCCTGATGGACTTTTATCATGTTGATGTCATGTATGAGTTATTTCCCGGTCAAACTTTGTATTCGTTATCGCGATATATTCAGGTTTGTGTCGGATCACACTCATCCCTGTCTACTCGGCACGAAAACAAACTTTAGTAATAATCATTTTAAAACTATTTTACTGTAATCTGTAATATATTTTATTTAAAACATCAAAGTAGTAGTTCTATTAGACGCACCAATAAATATTATAGATGAAAAGAGAATTTTGTCTTAATAATTCGTAATTTTGGAATTATTAAATTCATCAGTATGAATCTTATACATCGATATTGCTTATGCATTGTAGCGATATTACTATCGATGCATCGAGTTACTTTAGATGCATCAAATCGGATAGATTTTTCGGTGCTTTTCGATGCATCACACACCCATACTAAAATCTAAATTTCAAACAGTTTATTAGTAGTTACAGTTCTTATTCTTTGCTTGGGCATATTAATAAAATTGTATTTAAATAATTTGATTGTTTTAAATTTAGGTATACAAGCATATTTTATACAAATACACTGCTAACACCTACCCAAAATCCAATTGTCTTATAAAATAAATATAAATATAACAGTGGAATTTGACCATGTCATGGACCGAGTTCTCCCATGATTATGAAGCATACCAAGATAGTTTGGGAAGCTGGTTTGTGTTAGGAATGTACTTTTGATATTGAGTGTTATGGGATTAACTCTTTGAACAAATTGATCCCACTTCCAAGTATTTTATAATCGGTCATGAAACACGTCTACGGAGGAGAGCCAAACAGTTCTGCTTGCCAGATCAGAGCAATATCCTATAATTTGTCCTCTCAGGACAGATGTCCACGGAGAGGATCCAATCCAGTTAGTTGCTACAGGTCACATGTGCATGGACTGGATGCGCTGTATTGCTTTTAATTTATATCCTTGTTATGTAATGATACTTATTCTCTATCTCATGAGTATTTTGGTATTTGCACTTTATATTATTATAGAAGTTAATTTGATTATTATTTCAAATTAAGCTAAATCTACATGAAGACCTACTAAATGGATAATATATTATATCAAAGATTAAACCAATAAAATACATAGTAATACAGTAAACTTTGCTTTAACCGGACCCAAATTATCTGGATACTGGATTATGCGGATTGCGGAACGATGCAATTACTGTAATAACATTTTAAGTGTTAAGCCACCACAATCACATCGTAGTCTAAATCGTAGTGCCTACAAAGTCTACACAATAAACTCAACACAGCTGTGCTTCTTGAATAGAATCACAAACATTGCAGGTGCAGTGGTCAATAAAATGCTGTACACTATTAAAAAAATGTGTGTTATTAAATGGTTTTTTGCAATCTACAAGGAGTGCTACTGATGTTGACTGTCAGATCACACATTTGGAATTCAGTATTTGTTGCCATAATGCATAAAATCAATAACTCTCTGAATACTTATGGGACAATTAGGCAATGTCAATGTAATTCCTCAGGCGACTGACGCCGCTGGTAATATGGGCCACAGCCGGAACTTTCTCCACATGTCTGTTGTGTGTACATTGCTTTTTGCTTCATGCAGGCACTTCCATACAGACATTTATTTTATTTTTCCCTAACTTTTTTCATCCGAACTTACAGGTATCCAGATCAGGATGCTGCCGCATTAATCCGGATAAAACAAAGTTTATTGTAGTTAGTATTTATTCATCTTACAAGTTTGCAACAATTTCCTGTTTATAAATAAAATACATAATTATAATTAAAATATTTTATTTTATCACAATTTATTGTCTTATTCATCAAACTATTTTAATTTTACATTTTCAAACTTTTTATTACTTAAATCATTTTATAATGCACCAAATTTACTTGCTTGTTTTTATTCCTCCTTTTAATACAACTACTATTAAAAAAAAAACAAAATTAACTATTGCATTGAAACGATGATATGTTTATTATTGTATTAATTGTGATATCATGTCCAAATTGTAGAAAAAGGTATATTTAAATTATAGTGTTTAGTGCAGCCGTAGCTAAGAGGCTAAGGAGGTGGCCTGCCATGCAGCTGGTTCAGGTTCCAGGTATGACTAATATATAGAGTTTATCCCTGTGCCGCTCCCATGGTGTGAAAGTCACATTAAGCCGGTGCTGCAACGAGTCTACAAAACAAAAATGGGAACCGTGTTCCCCCATTAAGCCCCATTAAAACTGTATTTTTTCTGTTTTTGTACCAAGCCGATTAGCTTAGTCAGGTTAAACATATCTTACTTACTTACTTACTTGGCCACTCAAACCGTAAAAGGTTTTTGGCCTCGCCAACAATTTGCCTCCACTTCCTCCTGTCTTGCACTCCCATTTTCCGCATATCCCTTTGCACCTGATCTTTCCATCTCAGCCTTGGTCGACCCAAAGGTCCTCTTCCTGCTGGCCTTCCTTCCATTACTCTTCTCAATACAGATTCCTCCTCCTTTCTGTTTACATGGCCTGCCCATCTGAGTCGTCTTGATTTTCCTTCTGCTACTATGTCTGCTTCCTTAAACAATTCTCTAAGTTCCTGATTTTTCCTTATTCTCCATTGTTCTTCTTCTTTCACTGGCCCATATATTGCTCTTAATACTTTATTTTCAAAGGTTACTAATCGCCTTTCTGTTTTCTTGCTCATTGTCCATACCTCAGAGCCATATAGGACTACTGGCCTTATAATTGTCTTGTAAATTTGTTCTTTGGTTCTTCTTGATAAGGTTTTGCTTTTCAACATTTTTCCTAAGGCCCAATAGCACCTATTTCCGTTCAGTAACCTTGTTTCAATTTCTGTTTCTTCTTTATTTTGTTGATCAATAGTGACACCAAGGTATTTGAATTTTTCACAACTATTGAATTTATATGGATTCACTTCTAAAACCTGCTCTCTGTCTAATGCATTCCGTTCTATTTTAAGATATTTGGTTTTTTCCTCGTTGATTTCTAAGCCTACTATTTTTGCTTGAGTAATGAGCTTCTCAGCCAGACGTTTGAGACCGTCCTCGTTTTCGGCTAATAAGGCTACATCATCTGCAAAAGCCAATAATTTGATCTTTCCGTCTATCCACAGACCCTCATTCAAACTTTTTGTTCTTTTTAGTGCGTTTTCAATTGCCAGATTGAACAGTAAAGGTGATAACCCATCTCCTTATCTTACGCCAGTGTTTATTTCAAATGTCTCTGAATATTCATTGTTTATTTTTACTTTACATTTTGATTCTTCCATACAAATCTTTGCCATCTTCACTAATTTCTCTGGTATTCCATATCCTTTAAGTGTTTCCCATAGATGTTTACGGTTTATACTGTCATACGCTTTTTTGAAGTCATCAAAAAGGATATGTGTGGTTTTGTCAAATTCCCAGTACTTTGAGATGACTTGTTTTAAGATGAACAGTTGGTCTGTGGTTGATTTACCTCTTCTGAATCCTGTCTGATGATCACCCAGCATTTCTTCTCCATACTCTGTTACTCTCTTGTTCACGATTTTAGATAAAATTTTATATGTAGTGTTAATGAGAGATATTCCTCTATAGTTGCTACAGTTCTGTCTGTCCCCTTCCTTATGAATTGGTACGATTAGGGCTACCTTCCATTCATCTGGTAATTTTTTTTCATTCCAAATTTTCAGAATGAGTTTATGAATCTTCCTTTAATGACTTCCCTCCACATTTTAAAGCTTCAATTGGTATGCCATCTTCTCCTGGGGCCTTCCCATTCTTCAGTGACGCTATAGCTTCCTTTACTTCTTCCAATGACGGTTCTTCAATGAATGGTTGTGCATTTTGATATGTTTCATTTGCACTATCATTGCTTGTTTCCCCATTTAGGAGTTTATCAAAATATTCTTTCCATATTTTGAGGCACTCTCCTTGATTGCACGTTACTCTCCCTTGAGCATCTTTGATCCCAAAACTGTTTGGAGTGAATCCTTTTTTAAAAAAACGTACTGTCCGATAGAAGTCCTTAGCATTGTTACATGTTATATCTTTTTCTGCTCTTTCCAATTGTTCTCTCATAACTTCCTTTTTGCAGTTCTTAGTCTCCTGTTCACTTCCTGGTTTAGTCTTTGGTAATTGTTTTTATTTTCTTGAGTTTCACTCAAGAACATAAACATATCTACAGTGCAGAAATTATATGTAACTAAGTTTGAAAGTTGTTTACTAGGGAATCTAAGGAAAGATTACAACATGACTAAGAATTTATATTTATGAACACTAGAAGCCAAGAAAAAGTTGTTTCAGGAAATTGATAAGAATGGTTTTTCTTAAAAAGATAAAATTCTGAATTGTACAAAACTTATAGAAAATATTCATTAAAATATGAATTCAGTTATTACAGTCAGCTATACATTAAAATATGAATCCGTACAATTACAAGTTTTGGAGTAATAAAAGTTAAATCTTAACATACAATTTTAAATATATACGTCAATTTTAAATGAAAAATGAACAAGGACAATAGTGGTATGACTAGATTCTTCATAGGTGACTTCGTTTCTTAATGTACAATCTTCAAATTTCGATACACATAATTTCTGCACCGACCTAAGTTCAATTATGAAACAAAGGGCTAAACTAAAAGTTATTTTATCAAGAATTTAATGTTGTGTTCTTGGTATCAAGACTCTACACATACAAGAAAAAATATAAATACCATAAAATAAATTGTTCGTTATAATCTTATGGATTCTTGTCGAAATTTTTTTTAATACCAGAACACTTAGTAAGTTTAAGACCAATACAACTTGAACTGCAAATCTCAGCCTGGGTTAAAAAATATCAGTCTTGGTTTTAAAATGGGAACCATTTTATGATAAATCTTCTCTCATCTTCACCCTTTTTATTATGTGTTTTATATTTATTCTTGCACCATAGTGTTGTCAGCTTCCGATATATGATTCCTGTTTATGTTTATTAGGTCGTGATGAAGCTACCCTTAGTCCAGTTTTCAAAACCCCTTCCCACTCAGTTTCAAAGGCAACTGAATTTAAGGAAAGTTTTATTAGGCATAATTCAGGTAAGTTCATCCTGCCACTAAATTCCTTTGTGGTAATATCTTTTATTGTGCAAGAATTAATAATGTGGTTGTGGACATGTGTTATGTAATTAGGTATATAACCCTTCATACTGGGCAATTAAATGATCCATTGAAATGGTAATTAATTGGTTTATACGAAATTAAACAGAGTGCAGTACAATGTGTTCTTGACAAATCAAATGCATGATATTTAACAAAAAGTTATACCTAGCATTAGGGATGGTCCTGTTCCTGTTGTCGGTTCTAAAGTGTATCCTGAAAAAACCTTAGCTAAGAACTAACAGGAAAATATCAGTTCTTGGTTCTGATCCCTGGAAAACTTAATGGCGGGAATAGCTTTCATTTAAGTGATTTTTCAGACAGGAAAAGTTTCCTTTAGTCAAAACATTTAAATATCAGTATATTGCCCCAAGAAAGACGTAAAATATTCATGTTAGGAAAATTTTCCATAGTGAAGCCACTTGTCAGTACCATGAGCAAAGAAATAACATGATAAGATCAGGATTTTACACATGTAGAACATTAAAGAAAGTACAAGTCATTCAGTTTTTGTTCACATTTCCATTACTCCTTTTCAGTCCTGACCGTTCTAATCTTGACCTTTTCTTATCACTTTCTGCTTGATAAAAGCATCAGGTGGTAAAATCCTCTATATTCTACTGCTCATCACCCATTGTATAATTATGATCATAGTTTTCACCAAGACTTCAAAGACACCCTCGTTTGTCTTTTAGGGCTCGCTACAATGAAATTTCACATTAACTATCCTGAAATTAAAGAGATTCGTGGCTGGTTTAGGTGTCTCAGTCACATTTACTTGATTAAAGCCAAGTTTATGCATTGAGTGTAGCAATAAGCCAAGAGGATCTTAGGATTATTCTCTTTACACTACTCCATTAGATCCCTCAAAAACAGTGTAGTCGGAACTGGTTGCGCAGTGCTGTAAACCAGCTACATGGGGACAAATTGCTGAGGAGATTGTAGGCGATATGTTTTATGCTTGGTCCTCTTAATAGCAACCCAGCGTCTGCTCAATGGTTGCCATCGATATGGACACTAATAGAGAAGTCTGAGGTGTCCATGTTTTATGGTATTCAAAGTTCGGATATTGTGTAGGGAAGTGAACTGAGTGTCAGACTTGTCAGTTAGCTCAAAATCAAACCAACACTATATGGTTCGGATTCCACATAAAACTGTAGGCCCTTATTTTCCCTAGTTATCGGTCTATTAATAAATAGCTCTTTCTGAGGAACAGTCGAACTTAGTTAGAAACAGTGACTACACTTGTTCATCTACACTCATCACACTCATTTGCTCCTCATATTCACCCATATCTTGATGATCATCGTCTTAGTAATTAATTAATGTCCTTTTTCAATCTTGTTAATGTAACATTTCTATAGACATTTAATGATGGGATACACCTAAAAACAAAATGAATTTATTATGATAGTTGGTATTCAGTTGCTCAGATATGTTGTACTTAGCCACATTTGTGGTATGATTAAAAAAAATATAATACTGTACTTTCTGCCTCTATAAAATGTCCTTTTAAGCACTACGTGTTCCATTGTGCTGGACCTTTAATAGCAATAAACAAAGATATATCGAGAATTGGTAAAATGACAAATTGTCTGAGAGTAAATGCGGTGTTTGGTATATAAATAAACAGCTTACTGCGTGGAAATGTTGAACATGACCTCCAGTGGGTATTTTGTGAACCAAAACAACTTACGAAAGTTAACAAAAGCAAATCTAGCTATTATCAAATACAAATCCAACGGCAAGAACCGGCTTTAGTCAATTTTAGAATTATCAGAGTTCATATAATGCCCAACTTGAGTATGAGTGGAAATACTAAGTATATTTGCACAATATTCAGATATTTTGGTTTGGGGGCTATGGCAATCCTATCTTTGACGTTTTTCTCTTTTTTTCAATGTGTTCAAATTATGTTATTCTTTAATTGACATTGTTTATATCGAGCTTAACTTATTTTGTTAGTTGATTTTATTTTTAGATTAAATTACTTCATAATGTAATAATACATTCATGTGTGGAGATAAAATATTACAGTATACAAATTTAGAGTTAAAAAATACACCAGTTAAATGTTCACCTTAAAACATGTATATTTTTACTACGTGGAGATTATATTAGATCACTGAAGCAGCTTAAAGTTCTATCTATTTAGGTCTTTGAATTTTTAGTTTAAGTGTAATATATTTTGATTTTTATTCATGCAAAAATAGTAATTTTCATTTTTATCTGGATTGTTTCAGACGCCTCTTGCAACAGTAGGTTAGGATCTGGTCCTGTTTCTGCCAGTGTGGACTTTATTCATCAGCCTCATGAAGAGCAGTTGAATACACCCGGGATAGGCAGTAAGTCAACACAGTATAAGGATAGTCTGTGTAGGGTGGTTGGAAGGCTAGCAAGAGTTGTGGATTATGCATGAAGAATAAATAGGAGAGAAGTTGCTAAGTATTACAGTGATAGTACAGAGGTGGATGTTATAACTTACAAGTTCTTGTCTTGGGTTGTATATGTATAGTCTGTGTAGGGTGGTTGGAAGGCTAGCAAGAGTTGTGGATTATGGATGAAGAATAAATAGGAGAGAAGTTGCTAAGTATTACAGTGATCGTACAGAGGTGGATGTTATAATTACAAGTTCTTGTCTAGGGTTGTATATGTATAGTCTGTGTAGGGTGGTTGGAAGGCTAGCAAGAGTTGTGGATGATGTATGAAGAATAAATAGGAGAGAAGTTGCTGAGTATTACAGTGATCGTACAGAGGTGGATGTTATAACTTACAAGTTCTTGTCTAGGGTTGTATATGTATAAGGATAGTCTGTGTAGGGTGGTTTGAAGGCTAGCAAGAGTTTTGGATGATGTATGAAGAATAAATAGGAGAGAAGTTGCTAAGTATTACAGTGATCATACAGAGGTGGATGTTATAACTTACAAGTTCTTGTCTAGGGTTGTATATGTATAGTCTGTGTAGGGTGGTTGGAAGGCTAGCAAGAGTTGTGGATGATGTATGAAGAATAAATAGGAGAGAAGTTGCTAAGTATTACAGTGATCGTACAGAGGTGGATGTTATAACTTACAAGTTCTTGTCTAGGGTTGTATATGTATAGGATTAATGGTTTAAACTTATAGTCAGAACCTGATTTTGCAGGTTTGAACATGAATTTAATATAAATTTACTTTCATGTTCAAATTTACAGAATTCATTTGTTTAAGTTGCCATCTGATTCTAGATTCAGTTTAGGAGTTTTTTAATTTTTAACCTATGTATGATAGTTTTTTTTTACTAAAGTGTACCTACAGGCATGTTTTATAGAGTAGTCATAAAATTCCTTATCAGTATGTACGTGTAATATTTACATTTAATTTTATATACAGACATTGACGAAGCTCACAACTTTAAATGTTTAAACCATAACCATCTAACGAATAACATCATATTCATACTGATGCATTTCATATATGCAATTTAATTCTGTAGAAGGTAGAAACAAGTAAGGATCCATTTATTAATTTACTATATGAAACATTTTAGAAATAAATTCATTTGATATTCATTATATGGGTAGGAAAATTTGGAACAAGTAATCTCATGAAGAACTTTGATAACAATTTGATTCAGCAGTAGCACACAAAAGTTATCATGAAAAAGTTCTTTATTTTCACATACTTACCAAGCTTGACATTGTTGCAGGTTTTAGACACAAAGAGCCGAGCGTGGCCTTGCTACGGCAGATGAAGAATCCTCACTTCATCCCTCGCCTTGGCCCCCACGCTAGGATGTGGCTGAAACTCTCCCATCACTGTAAGTTGCTTTTTGGTTGTTTCAGTATGTTCAAGAATGTTTTGCAAAACATTTATAAATTCTTTATTAACCCTTTGCGCTCGTATAAAATTACAACAACTTTCCTTGGACCTGATCAGGTACAACAGGTGTATCATCGCCATCGTGCTCTAGAAGTTGTAATTAATTTATGTACGCATTCGCAACACTCATTTGATACAATGATTATACAAGTCCTAATAGCCATTTCCACTCGCATGGTACAGAAGGTATACCAGTGTGGTCGTTGGTCTCTGAAAAATACAAACACCGATATATCAGCTCAAAAAGTGCTGCTCTCAATTGGGGAAGAAAAACACTAACAATTAATAAATAGTCCTTTCTGAGCTAAGTCAAACTCAGATAGTAAAAATGACTACACTCGTAAAAAAAATCTACACTCATTCACCCCTTATATTCACCTGTATCTCTACGATAGGCGTCTTAGAAATGATTAATAATAATGAATAATGAACAAGGAGAGGAGGAACAATTTAGAGTACCATAAGTCCAAAGCTGCTTCAGTCTGAATGAAAATGAAAGTGGTCGGTAGTCGAGTTTCCTTTTTATTATAAGTTATTTAAATTACTTATGTGTTTCAATCTATGGCTGAATTAAAGTCAGATTACATTAGGAACATATATTAGACCAAGAAATAGACAACAGTGATGAAGAGGTGACAG
The DNA here is from genome assembly GCA_035578905.1 of Stictocephala bisonia. Classification (NCBI taxonomy): domain Eukaryota; kingdom Metazoa; phylum Arthropoda; class Insecta; order Hemiptera; family Membracidae; genus Stictocephala; species Stictocephala bisonia. The sequence goes on from JAQJVL010000108.1 coordinate 1,019,797, forward strand.
AAAACAGTACTTGTCAATTTGTCTTGAAATCGTTTTGAAAAGTTCACTTAATATAAATATTATGTTACATATTACTTGCCATTTTATGTGTTTTATCAAGGATTTATTTAATGCATAGTCTTTTTTATTAAAATTTTAACGTTTCATAATGTTCCATAAAATGAGTATATTTTGTATATGCTAGTTTACATTATTCTCAGTTTTATTTTTTTAATTATTTTAAATGTGATTGTTTTTATTTATTTATTTATTTATTTATTTTTTTATTTGTACAAAAGAATTTATTTTTGTGTTGAAATTATTGTTCCAAAAAACAAATTATTTCATCTATATCCAACTACAGTATAATACTATTATTTTCAAAATTTATACACAGAACAATATGTTTTAACTAAAATTAATTAATTGAATCAAAGATTACGACATTTAACGTTTTAAATTCCAGTTCAAATAATAGTGACCTGAAGCACAACAATGCAATCAGCTGTTTTTAAATCCAAGTTAAAGGGCATGACGGGTGTCAGTAAAATACGAGTAGGCAGATGGTACAGCTTCTGTCCAGTCCAAGTGCTGGAAGATGACATGTGCAAAACAAATACGACTTCTAGAGCAACATGGCCATGGTACACCATATGTACCATCCGAGTGCAAAGGGTTAGTTAGCATAGTACTTGTTGGTAGAAATACAAGTGAATGTCACCCAACATAAATTATTACAATATAAGTACCAAATGTAGATACATTAAAGGGATTGATTTCGGTAGTAAACCAAGTAAGTTTACCGAAATCAATCACCATAATATTTGTACATTGTGTGCTTATGTCATAATAAATTTGTGTTGTGTGACGTCCACTTCTATTGTCAAATACTTCTATTCTGTGTCTTTTGGGAAACAAATAGTTTTTCACTAACAAATTCTAGGTATTCGGGTTCTGGGCTATGTACAAACATTGCCTAGTTTGTACATAGCCCAGTGACGCGGTCGAACCCCGAAAATCTAGAATTTGTTAGTAATAGTGACGACCGTGGAAGCCTATCCATGAAGACAAATAATTTTTATTTATATATTTTTTTAGAGTGGCCTGGCATAAGCTTATTATTGTGTCTATCATTTTCATTTCATTGGTTATGTTACAATAACTAACGTGTACTCTCATTACAATTATTCTGGTTTAATAAAATTAAACTTATATTTAATTTATTTAGGTTGTAAATAGAAGTAGGTAAATCTAAAGATTTTCAGGATTTCCTAGATATTTTTATTCCTCTATGCCTCAGACTATGAGGCTTTCGTTTAGATTTTTTCGAGCAGGATTTTTTTTTGTATTGTATGACAAGTCTACTAACATAAATTTCACAAATTTTGTGTGCCACTTGCACATTTATCACGTGAGTAGGATGAAAGTGAATTGTAGGTGATGAATATGGAAATTGTAGGTGATAGGTTCTATACTTGTTTCTCTTAATACTGACATGGCACCACCTCAATATTGCCGTCAACTTGGATACTACTAGAGAAGTCTGTGGTGTCTAGGTTGGGTGGTAGTAGGGGTCTGGATTTTGTGTAGGGAAGAGAACAGAGTCTATGGCCTGTCAATTAGCTGAAAATCAGACCAACACTATGTGGTTTGGATTCCACATAAAACTGTAGGTCCCTTAGTTGCCCTGGCTATTAGGCTATCGATAAATAGCTCTTTCTAAGTAAGAGTCAACCATAGTTCGTAACAATGATTACATCATCCATCTAGACTCATCACCCTCATTCGCCCATATCTCTACTATCGGCGTCTTAATGATGAATAATGAATAACAATGTAAGTGAACTACTCATCTGATGAAGGCTCTAGTGGCACTGAAAGTTTGTTAAATTTTTGTAATGTCAATTATCTTTATGCGTTCTCTTCTGCTAGGTGCTAAAAATGCTGACCTAGTACCTTCTAATGTAACCTTATATTGTATTAAGAGATTTCAGTGGATTATACAACAAATGAAATAGATAATAAGCATTTCTTAAAAATACATGAAAAGAAATGTAAATCAATAAAATAACTGAAAATTAAGGCAAATTTAAGTCTAATTCGTACTCACATTTAATGAGTTTTCAGCTTACTGCTAAATTAATTGTATTTTTTCTCTGCTTCCAGTTAAACACAAAATAGCTGAAGATGACAGTAAAAAGCAACTGTCGATTACTGAAACTAACGCAAGTGATACCTCAAGCCCGAGAATTCCTTATCTACACGTCAATGGTGAGATATTAATTACAAATATAATATTAGTTTAGTTTACAATGGCTCCTTTTTTTAATCACTATACTACTCAACTATGTTCAGTTGTTATCTATATTCTTCTTCTTTTTGGCCTCTGTATTATATTTTAATCGTAACATATTATATTTGGATAATTTTGACCAGCTTCTCTTTCACACTCCTTACAGTTATTGTTTTTGAATTTGATGAAATTAACAAATGCCATCAACTTCTTTTTCACCAGCTTTAACTATATATTCTCGTCTTTTTTTAGTTATAAAAGTATGTTCAGTGTTAATATTAAGTGCTGCACTTCTCTTTTATAAATAATTACGACGTATTATGCTTAACTGTATTCTATGAAGCCCCATAGCTTACATTCCTTAAATTATTTTAAATTATTCTCACTTTTATATATATATAGAGACTGTATATTTTTACATTCCTGTTTCATATAAAGCCTATAATATTAATTAGTTTAAATTTGTATTGCTAGTAAATTTATATTTTAAATCATCTTTCTTTGTACTAGTATATGATGATACTTGTAAAACACGAGGTATTATTTTTCCTCTACAGGTTTATAAACCTTTTATAAAAACTACTGTATAAATTCTGTGTGTGTAACAAATTTAATTGCATCGAATTGAATCAAAATTCTTTGGTTCTCATCAATGCATCGAATCGAAAAAATGCTCTTAATCGTAATTTCCTACCAATATTATTAATTTTTCTTAACTTAAGAAAAATACATTCATAGATTTGATTTTCAGATGATATTGGGTCACAACCACTTCTTACATCCACTCCTCAAGGTAAGATTCTCATTACTTTATCAATCAATATTTTTCTGTATTGTTAACTAGCTGAATTTTTTTAAATTTCAGCACAAATTAAATAAATGATGAAAAGCTATATATACTTATGTCGTGTCAATTTTACTATGGTTAAATTTATGAAAATTAATTATTTTAAATTATTTTAATACTGTAATTGCCATAGCATTAAATAATGAACATCTATAATTTCTTTATAGTCTGCAAACTGTAAATAATAACTTCTAATTTAGCTTTTATGGATTCTCCATGTACTGTATTATAAATATACAAGAACTTAAAAGAAAAGTAATGCTCAACTGACTAACTCAGTGTACTGCTGGAGGCATATAGCTGTGCCAATGACCTTGTCAAGTTGGAGAATGGAGAAATTGAAATGAGGGTTAAAGCAAAGTATTTCTAAAAACATTAATAGTACAGCGAGTTGATTTGATTGGCAGCAAATAACAGCTAATTGATGAATTAAATTGAGGCAAAATAATAAATAAATACCAAACAATACAGCCTGGCAGGTTATTTTTGTAGAAAAGCTGCAATTAATTGTTTAAGGGAAACAATATAAAACAATAATACTGTACTAAACACCAAAAAATGTCTCATAAGTTGATGTTTAGCTTTAGAGAATGTTAGATATAGCCCTATCTGCCTCACTAAATAAAGATATTTTTCATTTCATTATATTCCACCAATGTAATTTATTTTATAGGCCTGTCAGCAAAGAATGGTTTCAAAACAAGCGGAAAGTCGACATTTATCGCTCAAGATAAATTTTATGATGGTAAGAATTCCAATAGTTCTGTACCTCTTTCATTGTTTTCTTGTGTACAAAGAATATGTTTAATTATTATATATAGCATATTTTTCTAACCTAACCTAACCTGTTAATTAGGTTATGAAATCGAATGCTTATGGCTATGAATGGTGGGAGATTCAAATCTGGTTTTTAATTTATCGTTTCGGCCATTACAATGGCTAGTATTCTCATAACCATTAAAGAAATATGTGTGCTACAAAATAATTTTTTATAATTTCTACCTAATTTTCAACTGGGTTATTGTTCTTAATCAGAACATTGTTTTACTGCCAACCTGGGGTTACATTATCTCTATGTCTAAGACTGAATATAAATTGTAAACAATAAATGTTAGCCATCCTAATCTCTTTTTAAGCTCTACTATCAAGCCATTAACAACAGCGTGACAATAATTAATGAGGAGAAATCAAGGTCCTCACAAGCAACATTTTTATACTCAAGAGTAATAACGGAGCAAATCTTTTAGTACTGAATGCCAGCAAACTAACATTTGCTGGTTTCAGGTACATAATTAGTCAGAACAAATTTACTACTGTCAGTCAAAGACCTTATTCCTGTGTCAAAATAGGTTAGGTGATACATCTATGTACAGTAGACTCTCACTATCGGATTTTAGAGTGTCCATTTTATAGAGAGTCAAATAACCAAAATTTACACGAAAGTGTATGATATAATGAAAGCTTAATCTATAAATGAGTACAATAAACTGTACAGTGCATACTTCAATTTAAAGTAATAATTAAAGGCACCTATGACAGGTTTAAGGCAGTTTCACATTCTATCGAAAAGTAAATGTTATGTTCAGTGGTTAAAAAAAAACTGACAAGGTTAAGTTATTACAACATTACAGTACAGTAGGCAAAACATATGTACTAAATTAAGTCAAAATATCATTTATTCAAAATGATATATATAGTACAAATAGTTACTTACAATCACGGCAGTCTACAAAAAACACAAGTACATTATACAAATAAGAGAAACAATAGCATATCAGTGCCAATCCTGGATGTATTATGATCACATGTCATCATCGTGCTTTAAGCACTTTAATACAGTTGCACGTTTAGGCTTTTACACAATTCGTGTTACGACATCTGTCTAACCGGCGATCGAGCGAGTTCCCACAATTCGTGGTTGATAGCTGCAATTATAATCAGCATTTGCTCACTAATCAACTCAACCGGATACGCGTTATTGGTGAAGGGTTATCACTAGCGCCATTCTTACAGGTTAATTCTTTTTCAAAAGGTTGGTGAGGGTCTTACCCTATGCCGATTCTCCAATTAGTTAAAATTCCAAAACCGGACTCCAACCTCTCCGAGCATTAGAGCTGTCGCACGTTACGACTCGTGTGTTGACGGTCTATTGTAACGGCGTGGTTTGGAAATTCTAAATTGATTGAGCCTGCGCTAAGTGAAATACGACCGACCCATCTTTCAGGGCGGAAGTGTGCACTGTTGTTTCGACTTTATTCTAGTCTCTTCAGATGTAGATAGGCACGAAGCCACTACATGACAACAATAAATAAGTAATCCAATGAGGAATTACTAGCTGGGCACGGAAGTAAACATTTACTAATATCCGTTTTCACAAACACCAATTCGGTGCGCCCTATTTCTAAATTACTTTCAAATATGAATGAGACTTTTAATTATATTTTATCCTCATCTTCTTTTATCTAAATTTGATTACAACATACTAAGCAGTAGTGCTATGGTCGCGGTTGTTTAGCGACCTGCCTACAAACAGCGAGGTTTCAATCACGGCTAGGGTAGAGAGTGAAAAGGCATAACAATGTTAACCTTTCAATAGCATAGATCGCTCTAATAGTATAAAAGGACTAATAATGTACTTTAAACAACTGTCTAATAGTGTATGTATGAAATTGTAATGGTTTCGAAAAGTTAGCACATTACTGCTGCTGAATAACAAATATGGTTTACTTAAGACAGTAAACAAATCATCTGCGATGCATTCTGGCGGAAAATTTGTTTCATATGACTCACCAGCTCTGCGTGGGACTACTTGGAATGGCAGAATACAAGCGTCAGACCCACCACACTTCCTTCTGTAAACATGGTCTATATAACTTTTTACATCCATCTCATGTATAATACAAATATTTACAACGAAGCATACATTTTTGCTTGAAACTTTCTTTCACATGAATATGTTTAACTTGACGAATATTTGATGTATAATTGAATTTCAGATGTAAATTTTTTATATGAGATTACCATTTTACAGAGGAGCAAATGGAAAGGAGCTCGCTGTCATCTACCAGCACATTGTCAGGGTTCAAACAGACCAATCCTTATGCAGGTAATTATTTTTATTGATCTTGAAAGTATTTCAAAGTAAATTAAAAACTCCAAGGGAATATAAATTTAAGTGTTGTTTTGAATTTTGAGGAAAGGACTATCAAGATTTGGATACATTGTTTCTTAGTACTTTACTGGATTTTTTTGTTATCTCTTAAATGCACAATATAATCTTATTATATCTATAAAAATATTAAAACGTTTGGTAGAATTCGTTTTAAACAATATACAAAGTATTATTTAATATAAGGATGATATGTAGATTTATCAACTATTCATGGAAGAATTTCCTTTCTCATTAACATACCTGAGAAGATAAGTCTACTGATACAATATATCAGTGATTTATATTAACTTAAGTGGCACTAACAAGACAGATATACAAAACTCAACTCAATATAACTACATTTTCAGTGCCACTGGAAATTCTGCTCAGTTGAAGAAGGTGCCACGTATCAGTTGTGTTATATATCTTATGTGTAGAGTGTTTTTTATCTTTTTCAAGAAAGTTTGCTGATACCCTATCTCCTCTATTATTTTAATTAATATCCTAGTATTCTAAAACCTAACTTAAGATCTTATCATGAGTAAAACACGGTTGAAGCTCTTTCTCTTGCAAGATCAGAACTCCTAAGGGTGGTTGGTTTTATAACTGTAAGTTTCAGGAACACATGAACACGATGGTGTTTCCAATCCCATTCTCTTGTGTAGGAAGTGTGGGGAGGAGGAAGAGGCTGGACGGCACATCCTCTTCCACTGCCAAGGTGTACCACAGGAAAACCTCTTCAAGGCAATTTCAATGTTCTCTAAGAATCTTGGATTGGATGAGGTTTGAAGTCCTGTAAAGGAAGAGCCTTTTGGCTTAGGGGCCATTACTAGGTATTGAAGCCTGGCCCTCCCAATTGTAAAAAAAAGAAAATGGGTGAAGTTAGTATTTTTATTGTCTTTAGATTAGATTAAAGGCCACTACTCTAGGAATTCGTATATTCGGAAAGATATGGCATCAGCAAACTTAAGAAGACAAGTTCACTAACACCTTCCAAAAGTAAGCAAAAAAGAGAGTAAACAAATCACATGACACAAATTTTCAGTATCAGTGGCACTTTTCCTCAGGTGGGTAGAGAGATTAATTGAAGAAAGTACCACTGGCATTGACAATCTATGTCGTGCCCTTTATGTCGTCAAATATGGCTTTGACATATTTGTTCTCTTTATTTGTAAAGTAACTGCTTGGAATGCAGTTTCCGAATTGCCTAACCCTGGATTCATTCTTACACTGTTTTTGGCACTATAAATGTTTGTTTGTAGAAAATTCTTCAATTTAATATGCAGGGCTTTTTTCTATCTTCTCCCTAATTTCTTGATAGCTTTTCAAGCAATACATATAATTTATGTAGTTCCAACTTCATTTTACTATACGTCCTCTTTGGACTAAGATGTTCAGAGATGAGAGCTTAACACGTTGAGTGCGGCCCACTCGGATGCGAGGGGCATGGCTCTGGCGTATAGGGCGGACCCCTCGAATCCAAGTGGCCCGTAGGCAAGGGATCCACCCTGTACGCCAGAGCCACGCCCCACGCATCTGAATTTCCCACACTCGCCGGCACGTAACGTGTTAAACTATTTTGACCACTCCAAATGTACTTCTTTGTCTTATGGCACCACCTCATGGCTTTACTTCATCGTGGTTAGACTTAATAGCACTAACCTTTTTAACATATCTCGGTCACTCTATTGGGATCAGCTGACAACCATCACTTGTTCATTCATAATTGGGCTATTAATTAATGACATTTTCTAAGGAATGGTTGACCTTAGTTTGAAACAATTACTACATTCCCTAATCTACATATCAACTCATTTAAATCCTTATGCGCCCATATATTGATGATCAGTCTTAAGAATAAATAAATATTCTGGCAGTGTTTTACCACCTCGCTAATGGCACTAATTGTAGCCTATCTGTTAAATTTGATTTTAGTATCTAACCAGATAGTGCCTCTTATACAATCATAATATCCTTTCCATAGCTGGGACCATTCTATTTATGTTCATTAAGGTACCATTATATATTATATATAGGTTTTATATTGCACAAATATTATACAGAAATCTTCCTGGAACAATAACAGAGGCGGAGAGTGACAGTGTTGCCATATACAAGAGGAAGGTGGGAAAGTGGCTGTATGCTATTGGCTGGGAAGCCGCAGAGTCCCTTATTCATTCCCCGTACACCTGAGTCGTTCCAAAGGTGATGTCTTTGGTTCCTGTGGCTTTGAATGTTCTGATGGAAGACATTCATATATTTTTTTTTTTTTTCTCAATATTTATTACTTTTCTTTCTTAATGTGCTTTTATTATTATAATGCAATTAAATGTAATTATTTAGTAATTGTTTATGTTGTAGCTTGATATTTTTTTCGTATTATCTTACATTGAAAATGTTTATGTTAAAAACAAGTAATTTTATAATCTAAGTCCTGTGAGTTAGTAATTTAATTTTTTAAATTTGTTATTTGGTAATAATATTAGATATAAGAATATTAAATTTTTTATGTTTCATTTAGATTTACGCAAAATCTTGTTAATATAAGAACTCTTCCCCGCGCACAGACGTGTAGTCTTTGCGGGGAATAATTCCATTGTAATGATTTTGTTTGTTATATTATATCACTTTTGTGTTATGTGGAATAAATATGATTTGATTTGATTTGATTTGATTTGATTAAGCTTAAAGAATCAGAATCCGCAGCTTCAGATGGCTTTTCATTGTTACATCATGTTTAAAAGAGGCGTTAGTTAGAAACAAGTTTCTTGAATTGGAACCGCCCAGGAATTGAATAAAATAAAATGAGTGTAAAAAATAAATACATGGAACCCTATGTAAGATTATGCGTAAACTAAGCTTTCACAGCAAATATTTTAAGATGAGGAGAGTGTTCAAAAAGTTTGAATCATTTTACTATTATCACTTGCAGATACTTCTTGGCAAGACAGAGGGACTGCTATTACAACTCCTGATACATCTAGAAATATTTATGTGTAAACTGCACTTATGTTATTATCACTTGCAGATATTTCTTGGCAAGACAGAGGGACTGCTATTACAACTCCTAGTACTTCTAGAAATATTTGTGTGTGAACTGCACTTACATTATTATCACTTGCAGATACTTCTTGGCAAGACAGAGGGACTGCTATTACAATTAGTAATACATCTAGAAATATTTGTGATGTGTAAACTGCACTTACGTTATTATCACTTGCAGATACTTCTTGGCAAGACAGAGAGACTGCTATTACATCTCCTAATACATCTAGAAATAGTACTCATTTCACAAATTGTAAGTTACATTTACTTTATATCTAGATTGCAACAGTTTTAATATCACTAATCTTCACAGTAAAACACAGAAATATAATTCCAAATGTTATTCTACTTATTAATTTTAATCTAAATAATTTAAACTAAAACCAAAAATCATATTCAATTTGAAGCTTTTCAAGCATAATGTTTAGAAATCCTTATTTACAATGTTCTATTGATATTAAGAATGTTTTGTCCATTTATCTTTAAAAACGCTTTGTGAAAATGTTCATTTGATGTTGTAAATATTTCAAGTCCACGGCAACATTTTCTTTGAGATTTTAAAAATTGGTGGGACAAAGGTTGTAATATGGCAACAGTTTTTTTATCTTTCTGCTGTACTGGCCATCTACAAGTGCCTACAACTCACGAGACTTACCGTGGCACTTGGCCTGCGTGTGAACGGAATAATACTAGGAGCGGAGTTCCACCACTGTTCTAACTGTTGTACCCCTCCATCATCTGACTGATCTGTTAGTTCCTGTGTTGCCCGTCAACACATTTCTGATTTATTATTATGTCCAATCAGAAAGACGTCTTAATTTGAACTAAAAATTCGTATTGCTCAATTAAGCTCAACTTATGCTGTTTTTGCAGTCATTTGCTAATAGAAAAATTTGCTAATAAATCAAATTATTCTATAATTAATAAATCTATTTACAAAACTGTCAGAAAAATTAATAAAAACAACTAAAGTAAAAAAACAAAAAAAAGTTAACAATCACATAAAATAGAATAACTTTTTAAATTGCTCTAGCAAAAAAAAATTAACAAAGTTAAGTCAGGTTATAAACAGCAATTTAAATATTAGATGATTTTATTTTATATGTGGCATACACTGGCTAAGCAACTCTTCCCACCCCTTTGAATGACAGTTAGTCTACTGTGCATTGCCTAACCAAGTGCCACGATAAGCCTCACGAGTTATAGTTATTGTTTGATTTCTATTCTAACATTTGAAAATAGAATTATATAGCATATCCTAAAGTTAAATATTGAAAGTTAGTTTTAAAAATGGCTTTTAGAAATCAATTACAGTTTTCAACGTTTGCCAATAAAAATACCCAAACAAGTTATAGCCAAAGACAAGATTGCATTCTTCAGGTAATACAATATTGATAAGTTGACATTTTTGGGCTTATTGCCAATGTATAAATGTATATTAAAACTGCTTAAGTTTATGTGTGGTGGGGAGGTGAATTAATTAATATGGAAGGACCACGTAATAAATTTATATTAGGACAAAAGAGAGAATATTTCTGACTTACCCATGGTCAGAGAGAGACCCAAGGGTTACCACAAGTAGTTAAAGTTGACTGTCCGAAGTTGGTCCAAGAATTCAGTAGTTCTATTTGTTCAACACTGGACACTTGTCACCCACACAGTCACTGTCTATCTTGATGATCCCAACGAGAGTCTGTTTAAGTTGACGTGGAAGCCGGCCAGAGTACGTTCCGTCGCCACACACTAATGAAGTTCTTGAAGAGACGAAAAATACAGTTAAGAATTAGGGGAGAGTTAAAAAATGAAAGAGGCCAAATAATTAAACAAATAAACTAAAATTTAGAGGGGTGGGAGACAATGATAAATTTTGAACTTAGACCCTGACATACAAGATGCGACGAGAGAGTGTCTTTCTTCCTCAAGCTAAGAGAGGTGCGTGTCCCTGATGAGAATCGTATGACATTGCTAAACTAACGAACATTCACTACATCATATCACCTGATGTATTGGGTGATCTAAACTTAAAATTGGGAACTCGCAGTGCATATCTTCCTCTCTCTCACTCTGCTCTATCAAGTGTAAAATGGAATATACATATAGAATTTAACAAAGAATAATAACGAATTAGGAAATGACTAAATACTAAACAGTTTGTACAGTAAAACATTAGGTGTATCACTGTAGACAGCATTCTGTACCCTAACTCTAAATTTGCAACTCAAATGCATGTGCATGATTTACAATGTAAAACACAAATTTAATGTAAGTGCACATAAAAAATAATGTCACACAACACAAATTTACTATAGTATGTGTACAAATATTGCAATGATCCATTCGGTAAACTATGTTTACTTCCTCTGACCAGATAGATTCACAAAGGAAATCTCTAAAATTAACACTCCATATTTTTTGCTTTGTCATTTTGGCAGAATAGAATCATTGTTAAATATACATTTGATTGGGCCAATAAAATATAGTTTCTTTTTACATATTTAGGCAAACATTTCTTCGAGAAAGTGTAAACTCAATAGTAAAATTAAAAAGAATGGTTCGGTTATACTGACTCTATTTTTAATGTCTGGCAATTATAGGGTTCATACTTGTCATTCATTGATACTAAACCAGATTTTTCTTTTGAGTAACTAATTAACTATACAAACTCTCTAATTAACTTTTTCAAATGATACAAACTATTTTATTTTAACTGAAGACAATAGACCAGTTAACATGATTTTTGTTTCTTTTAAGATTTACACCAAGTCCAACCTCATCGGCCAGTCAGTCCACCCTCAGATTATGAGAAATTGAATGATTTTGACAATAGTAAGTGTTAGTTTTTAATATAGTCCTTTTACGTTTATAAATAGTTTAAAGTTTAATTTTTATTAATAAATACTGAAAAGAACAACTATTCAAGATAAATATGAATAAATCCGCAGATCAGACATCCTTGGATAAATAAGGAAGATCTCTGAAGAAAACTTATCCTGTTTGACGGTGGACAATTAATGAGGACCTGTGAGAAGTAATAAGAGTATTTGACTCTAATATCAAGTCTATGTTAATTTACGGTTGTGAAACTTGGAAAGTTTCCATAGTAGTCCAAAGTATTTGTAAACCAGCCTGAGAAGAATTTTTAAAACTTATTGGCCAAAAGTTATCTTGAATTTTGGCTGCTGCTGAAGAAGAACCAGTAGAAAATCAGAGCGAAAGTGGACAGGACAAACTCTGGGTAAAGACCAAGATGCAACAGAAAACAGGTTTTGAGTTTGAATTCCCAGGGGCAGAGAAAGAGGTGAGGGCCGAGGAAAAGCTGGAGAAGAACAGTTGAGGCTGAAAGCAAAGAAGCAGGAAAAAGCTGGAGAGAAATGAAGGCTTTAGCTGCTAATCGTGTCTGTTGGTATGGTTTTGTAGAAGCCCTAGGCTCCAACAAAAATGACAGGAAATAAATAAGAAAATAGTATTTTTAATGCCTGTATTATATTTACATATATAGGATTTCAGATCTTGGATATATTCTGTGAGATATGTGAAAAATTGAAATAGCTTGTTGCGTTATCTCAGCTCTTTAACTGATTTAAGTTTTTAGGGGATGTGAATTATAAGAACATTGTAGAAAGGCTTTCATGCTTCTTAATCTTGAATGGTCTGGTATAAAACAGTGTGAAAATACCTGTTAAAAAGTTATAATAGAAATATAAAAGTCAAACATAACCTTTAACATAGTTTCATTTTAAAGTATTTACTTTTCATTTACATTAAATTTCTTAGCTTGTTATATACTCTCCATACTTTTTTATTTTACCTAATTGTATGTTTATTAGATATTGACTGGGGACCAGATGTAGAATGTGAGCTGATTGATGATACATTTACACCAACAAGACCTTTCCCAGCCCAATCTGCAAGTAAGTTGTGTATATTTCTCAAAACCAGTTTATTTTTAGTTTAAGTAGTTTAGATTATGCAGTAGTAATTATCTTATATATTTTTTAATCGAGGCAATTTAAAATTTACTCTTAAAGTTGCTCTAAATCTTTTTTACATGGATTGATTATGAGAAACATTATGAACATATATATGTACCGTAAATCGTATGCAAAAGGTTTACGTTAACGGAAACTGGTCCAGCGAGGTTAATGTTCCATGGGGAGTGCCTCAAGGCTCAGTCCTTGGCCCTCTTTTATTCTTGATACAAATTAATGATCTTCCTAATGTTTTAAAAGCAAAATCTTTCTTGTATGCTGACGACACAACTTTTCTTAATATACATCCTGATTTTAACTGTTTACAAAAACTTGTTAGTGATACCTTTGAAGAAGCATCAGTTTGGTTTAGATCAAACGGCTTCTTACTAAATGAATCCAAAACCCAAAACATTCTATTTAGCTTAAGACAAAATCCCTCAAAGGAAACAAAATTTTCTGATAGTGTAAAGTTCTTAGGAATCATGATAGATAACAAGTTGACGTGGAGCACCCACATTGAATTCATTTCAGAGAGGTTATCAAGAGTAATTTATTTGTTAAGGCGAATTATGACTTGCGTCCCAGAAACCTATGTAAAATCATCATATTATGCTTTTTTCCAGTCAATCATCAGATATGGACTTGTAATTTGGGGTAACAGTTCAAAAATTAGTGATATTCTTTTACTGCAAAAGAAGGCTATTAGAGTTATTTCAAAGTCACAACTGCGTGACCATTGTAGACCATTATTTATCAATCTTCAAATACAAACCATTATAAATTTATACATATTTGACTTGGTTTCTTATATTCTCAAAAACTCTGAATGTGTAACATTTGTTAGTGACTGTCATAATTACAATACCAGAAATAAGAACAACATCTCAATAAATCACTGTAGGCTTAGTACAACTCAACGTAGTCACGTTATCATATCTCAACAGCTGTACAACAAACTAAGACATCTAATTAATAAATATCCAACCAAATTATTTCTAACTAAATTTTTTAATTGGCTCGTTCAAAATCCATTTTACACCCTATCAGAGTTTTTGAGTCTTAGGGAAATAGTTTTTTAGTGCACATCTAAATCTGAAAGTAAAAAGTAAATTTGTTATTATTGAATATTATCTCAATTTTTGACATGTGTGTAAACACTAATAATGACTTTGTCAATGCATATTTTGTAAAATGGCAATAAAGATTGATTTGATTTGATTGATTTGATTTGATTTGATTTTGATTTGATTTTTGTTTTAAATCATGTAATTGCTACATTAACAGTAATGTTTAAATATTTCCAACACTGCCATATTATTTATCCTTATGCCCATCTTTGATTTCAGATAAATCTGTATACTTTCAAAACGATAGCAACACAAGTGTATCGAAAACTATACAACCAGAAGAAAAATCTGAAGTTGCTGATGATTCGGCTGAATTTGACAGCTCGAACTTCCCCCACTATCAGGAAATGTTACAAGTAAGGCCTAGCGCACACTACAGACTTTTTGTTCTGCCGACAGTTTAGTCATTGTCTGGAGTAAAATCGGCACCATTGTTCTAAATGAGAGTGTGCACACTGACTGAACAGACGGCCGACGGTCTGGGGAGGATTGGTACTGCCAGACTTTCAGCCAGACAGCTCGCCGACCAAACTGTCAGGTCTGTTTGATAAAAGACTGGAAATAAGCTGGGATTTGCACACCACCGACTAAACAGTCTGTGTCACGGGTGGTTGGTTACCAGTGTGTTGATTGTTTCGTTCAATTACAAAGTGTATTTTTTAAGATATTAACGTGATTTTAACTGCCAATATATACTATACACATAATATGCTTAAAATAAAGCTTAAGTAAAACTATCTTGAACGAGTTGTCACTTTGTTAGTCATAAATTAATTTTACTTCTAAAGGTTGAATATTTAAATAATTTATGAGAAATACATTGAATATTACAGATTTAAAAGACAAGAAGGGTACTCTAAAATACGAAGCAGCACACATAAGATTTAAAGTATATTATAAAAATATTACAATTGTTAAAAATGAAGAAAATACTACATACAAAGAACACTCAAAAACAATGCATGCCGTTATTACTGTTAACATTTAGTGATTGTTTTGTTAAAAAACTGACAAACTTTATTAATTTTGTCAGTAATAAAGGGCTTAATATAAATTTAATAAACCCTTTAATATATAATATAAATTATATTTTTATAAATTTATATTAAATTTTTATAAATTTATAAATAATATAAATTTAATAAATATAAAATATGAAAACGAAAGTGAATTTTTTAGTTGATTTTTTAAAACTAATCAAACACATGTACAAAAATGTTAAGAAAATATTAATTCCTTCATTAAGATTCCAGGAACGCTTAACCAAGTCTCACAAAAAATGTTAATGAAGGTGACATTTTATTCTTTTCAAATATAAATTAGTAATACACGTTATCAAGTTTTTATAAATGTTTATATCTCTTGCTGCATATAGCAAGACAGCTCTCATTTCAAGAATTTTTCACTCCAAAATTTTTTATTTGAACGAAGTTATATGTTGAATTGACCGATAGTGATTCTACAGTCTTATGCTGATTATTTATTGATTTTAACTGTTACGGTTTGGTTTTACAAGACATAGAAGTGGTCATTGCTGGGACAATGACTAACGTCAGTACATGACCTCAAAAATGTAAACAATTCATAGTTAAAAATATTTCTTGTCTAGACCACTTCGTTATTAGCATTGCAAAAAGAAATATGATGACATTATCGTTTTATCTTTGCTTTGACAGTAATTATTTTAATATTTTAAGAATTATTGATTTGAACTTATTTTACTAACTGCTCATTGTTAACTTTGCTCACTCATCCCATTTGACTATTGGAATCCACCTCCTGAACCGCTGCCAATTTTCCTTTTGGTTAGCAAAACAAATAAAATCTTATTCGCTAACATGTAATATTTGTTGTTTTGGAGAGTTTTTCCTTTCAAAATACGAATTGTGAGTGGATATAAAATTAATCTGACAGATACAAATCAAAAATGCAAAAATTAAAATTTTTGGTTTAAAAATATTTTCGAAATGGACCTACATTTACATTTTTGTTTTACATTTCCAAGTCAACCATCACTGACAAGATTGTATATCTGCTCTTTTGTAGCATTTTCTTATCTGATATCCATACAATGAAGATTTACAGGGAAAATGAGGTTTTGGAAATTAAAATCATTACAACATTTTTAACAATTATTTATTATCATATTGTTTTTAAATCAAACGGTGTCAAAGGTAAAGATATCCAACAATGGCCCCTATCTTAAAGTAGGTGACAAATTCTTTCCAAAAAGTGCCATTTTACCTATTTAAGATTTAAAGAATGGCTGCGTTAAATTTCAGCTTTCTAATTTAACATAATAATAAGTACGTGTTTAACAATTACTATCGTACGTGTTGAGTGGGTGGGTGAGTCAACACCACTGTACGTGTTGGGTGGGTGGGAAGTTGGATAATTTCGTACCTCATAAGTGTGGTGGTATTTGCCCACCCACCCATTCACATACAGTGGTATTGACCCACCCACTTATCCATGCACGTATGGTGGTATTTGCATTCCATTATGTCATTAATGAAATTAGAAGCTTTGCTCTCTAGTATAAGTACACCATCCAGGCTTTTATATTACAATGGCAAAAATTTCTTTGAATGATCATGTACTAGGAGAACTGTGCAGACTTAGTGATAGAGATTGTAGATGTTTTATTTGTTTCATTAAATGACTACAAAATGTACCACCTTCTAGTCAAACAAATGTTTTTTTTTATATTTATTTATGGGAAAGGGGTGGAACGTTCATGGACACAGATATTAGGGTCAGACAGGGGGTCTCGCGCTCCTTTAGGGCAAATACTTACTGGACCCCTGTATTTCTCATCACCCTAGTACATTAACCAAGGGCCTTTCTAAATAATGCGTCAGGCTTTGATACACAATCCTTTGTCTTGTTGCATACTAATATGTTTATTTCCAAACTAAATCGATAATGAGTGTATTTAATGCTATACATTTATTATTTTATATTTTAGTCAAGATAATTTCTTCTTATGGATGTAAATATACTTGTAGAATTGTATTCAAGCTAAGCAATTTTCATGCAAGTGAATTTGAAGTTAATACATAATAACCAAACTTGCGGTTAATTATAATATATAATAAGTTATATATCAGTCATTTATTAAATCAGAACTTTGTGTTTAGAGGTTATGTCACATGATGTTAATGATACTTTAGAGTTCTATTTAGGGACCATCCTCAAATTACGTAACGCTAAAATCAGCTTTTTCAGACCCCCCCCCCCCGTGTAACAAACTTGTAATGGTAATACTAAATCCCCTCAAAAATTACATAATGCTGTCACCAACCCCCTTCCATTTTTTTATCCACTTTCATGCTATTTATTCATATTATTTTGATTTTTATGATAAAGTCGTTGACTAGACTTTGTTCAGTTTCTTTTCTTATGTGAGGAGAATATATTACTAACTTTAAAATCTCTTTTTTTTTAGAAAAGCAGTCAAATTATGTGAATGAATTTAAACTAATTGTTGAGTTTTAAAAGTTACGTAACGCTGCGTATAACCCCTACCCTTCCCCGTAATGGTGCATAACACTGCCAAACCCCCCCCCCCTTCAGGCATTACATAATTTAGGGACAGCCCTCAAGAGCCATTTAGTTTCTGTCTGATACACAAGTAAAGAGATTTTATTTAATGACTATATTTTCAGGTGTTCAAGCAGCAATTTGGATTGAATCAGTTCCGTATGAAACAACGCCCTGCACTGAATGCAGCAATGTTGGGTCATGACTGTTTTGTACTGATGCCCACCGGGGGTGGAAAGTCTGTCTGTTACCAGCTTCCAGCTCTTCTACAGACAGGCGTCACTGTCGTCATATCACCACTGAGGTCACTTATTCTCGATCAAGTCAACAAACTTAAATCTCTTGATGTGAGTGTTGTGTTTTACCTTTCAAACTGTAGTTTAAACTTAGTTACATATTTTTAGTTGTATTTCGGTACTTACTTATCCGAGATATTTGGTACTAAGAATTAAATGCATAGTGTTGTTGGATTTCTAGAATTTATACCATTAATTAACACTTCTAAATTTAAGCTGTAGCTCAGTTGGGTCAGGAGATTACACAAATAAAGAAGCAAATTATTAATGTACATACACATTTTTAACAATTATTATAAATATCTCTTTCTTCAGTTATTTAAATTTTACTTCCTTTATTGATATTCTGAATTAATTTAGTTTGTTGTTAGCAATGTCCCCAACCCCGCTAATAATACACCTATGTGTGGAAATTTTAAACATATAAATTATTTTAAGTCTAGAAGTTGAAGGCAACCACGCCAGGTACAGGCCACCTGACAAAAGCACTCATCAACTTACACGACATACATTGTGTAAGTGGACAGGTATTTAGAAGTTAGTATAAATACTTTTGAATTCTTAAATTTATGAATATTCCCGTTTATGATTTAAAAGTTAATTTTTCAGTTTCTAAAAATTAAATGTAAATCACATAGTGAGTTTTAAAATTAGTTATATTTTACACTCGACTCTTAAATCGACATAATGCAGTTTTATATGCCGTATTTGTGCTGCCAAACGGGCACAATGCAGCATTACCCACTGCACGCAGCAGCGGCAAATAGCACTACTTATTATATTACTTGGTTCTATATAAACGGAATGATACACTAGATGATACACGAGTTGCTATTTACAGTTTTATGTTAACTATTGTTTGAAAAGCCACAGATGAAGTAAATTAAAAGTAAAGTTACATGTAAATAGCTCGTAAAGGAGCCGGTCTCTTCACCATTCTTGTTGTTTGCAAACAACGTTTGTTGTTGAGTGTTTCACAGTAAACATATAATACTAAATCAGTTTTATGTTATAGCGAACACATTCACGACGTTGTAGATTTCATAATACTTACAAACTTAAAAATAATAGTTTTTTCTTATTTTTTTTACATAGTATACCACTATATAAACATGAAATAGTAACAATTTTTTAAAAAATGAACCTTAATTTAAAAGTTATTTGTTATTTTTGTCGTGTACCCCATCGGGCGCACAGCACCTATTTGTTACAGTATATTCCGTTTCTACGCCGTGCTTCCGCCCGGTACACGAGTTTCTCCTATGCGTCTGCTCACAGACAGATGCTTGGCATGATGTCCCTCTCACGTCAGCAGATATTTAGTATTCTTTTACTAGCATCTGATTGTACCTGTTCTACGTCACCTGTTGCACTTCCCGCCATTACACGTAGTCCCCACCACTTTTTGTTTTAAATATAGAATTCCATCAAATTCGTAAGATTCTGTTGCTTTATTTTGAAGTCCCTTGGAATAGCCACACTTAAAGTAAACGCCTAAGCAACACTGAATGAATTTGTACCTCACCGCCTACACGACACGCTATAGTAATAGACAGCGTGCGCCCGTATGGGCACACGTCATTTTAAAAAGTGCTCGTGAATCCGTAGGGGCACACAACGTCTTGAAGATGTTAATAGTTTGGTGAGATAATCAATTATCATTGTTTCTTAGGCCTACAAGAATAGTCCAAAAATAATCGTAACCAAAAACATACTGGTTTTCAGATCCCAGCTGCCTGTTTAATGGGGGACATTTCTGTAACTGAAGTTAACAGAATCATGAATGAATTGTGTAGACCTGCAGGTCCAGGTAAGTAGACAATGGATATTGTACTTCAATTAAGTTTATGACATATGCTTACTGTTGTATTAATAATGATGAGCAATAAGTCTTAGTTTTTCGTTTGCACTTCATTTTTTTCTTATTATATGAATGTTGAGTTATACTGGTTATTTTAGTCTAATGATTCCAGTTAATTTGCTTCAACAAAGTTTAGCTAATCACAGTAACTCCTTTTGTATCTGACAAAATAAATTTAGAGTTATTTATGTGAATGTATATCTACTTATTGTATAAGTTCAACATATACTTTCCTGTCATTATCTTTAAAGTGTTTTTATATTAGAGAGATAGGACATCAGCAAACTTACCTTAAAAGACAAGTTCACTAACATCAGAGTAGTAGTCACAAACACAAAATAAACACAATCTCACAAATTTTCAACACCACTGGCATTTTCTTCATGTGAGTAGAGAGAGAGAGACTGAAATTTACTTATGAGTCTACTTATTTTGTGTTTGTTACTACTACTCTGATGTTAGTGAACTTGTCTTCTAAGGTAAGTTTGCTGATGTCCTATCTCTCTAATATACTAATTCCTGGCCTAGTGCCCTTTAACCTAACCTATCTTTAAAGTTTGTTATAACGTTTGGTTAATGATTATTTTATGGCTGATATCTTCTTATGTTTTTATTTATTATTTTATATTAAAGACATTGTATGTTTCAAATGTATTTCAATTTTCATAACAAAATAGAGGTAAGTTTTTTAAACATATACAACTGATAAATGTACTTTATTAGCATCATATATGCGAGGAAATAAATGTGTAGCAGGTAAACTAGTAGTATCTTGGATCTAGCCAAGACAGAGCTGAAAGAATGGTTTCCCATCATCTGATAATTTTTTTAAATTTTACTAACATTTTACTTATTCAATAAAAATATATAGCTTTCTTATAACAAATGTGCAATTAGCTGTAATTATTTTAGACTTTAAGAGTTTTAATAAAATCATTAATGTACTACATTGATGGGTTGTATAACATAGTGAAAATCAATATTATTTTTTTATGCAACATGAACAGCTTTTGAAGTTTTTGTAGAGTTATGATAATGATGTACTCATGATAGGTTATAGTCCATAAAAAAAAATCTGCCCTGATGATGTTTTAATATTGTTATCAGAAAGCAGAACTCACTATGATTTTACATTTCTATAATCTTCATAATTTGCATGTTGAATCCCAATCTAGACTGAAGAGTATTGTCAGAATAAACAATAATCAGAGGGTGACTTAAGTAATAATGTACTCACATAGCTGTGTTAATAGAGGGCAGATAAAAAGAAAGAAGTAAATAAATATTTTATTTATAATTATTAATACAAGTTTAAGAAGAGTTTAACATAGAGATCTTTGCTTTTTGAAGTACATTTCAAAGAGCACACTATTTCAGAGACTCTGTGTGTCACTTAACAAGATCCATTTCAGCATCCTTATGTGTATTAAAAGGGGTGCGATGTAGCAAATATGTTTCTATTCTAAGTAGCGATGCGATTCAAAGAATTTCAATTTGATGCGATTCGATGCACACATAAAGAATTTATGGTTTTTATTAACTTTTAGAAGCGGTAGAGTAACAATACCTTTTGTCACAGGTACCGTATCTTGCTAGTACAAAGAAAGACAATTTAAAACATACATTTTTTGATAGTATAAATGTTAGCTAGTTAACCCTTTTAGTGCCACGTGTCGCTATTTGCGACTGTGCGATTAAGCCTAAAAGTGTGGTAGTCGCAAATAGCAACGCTACGTTTTTTATAAAGTACAATGTAATTATTTAATGAGAATGTCCGCTACCATTGTATTCTTGTTCTAAAAGATTCACAGTACTAGTTTTGACTCCGTTGGTTGTCTGTGATTGTTCACAGCTGACATAATAAGAACATATAAATGTCTGTTTACGTCCAAAATATAGCCTACAAATAAATACATTGTTGCAGTTTGTTTTTTGCATCATTTTCCCCAGTAATATTGCGTTGTATTACTGTTTTGATATTGATAGTTTGTTCATTTTAGTTTTATATTACCGTATTGTATTCAAAATTATGAATAATGTTTTTACAAACTTTGTTGCCATGGATATCTACATAATAGAAGTAAACATTTGGTTATCTTTTCATAAATTTATTCATCGTAATTTTGTCATTTATATAATTTTGTCTTGGATAAAAGTTAAAAAAACAAGTGTCTTTATATTCGTAAATATAACAACACAATAATCATAGAGATATCTATTCAAATAAGGTTTTTATAATCCATTTGTAGTAAAATTTATTTAAAATGTTTCACAAGATTGATTTCGATGGTGGCACTGTTTTACCATGTTTTGGGTTTCTCACTTATTTTTCTTTAGATAAAAAGCAGTATTTTTTTTAACTGTATAATATTTATTATTCTTTTGCAGGAATATAAGAAAAATGAATTGAAAATAAGTTAAATATTGTAATTTTTCAAAAAAAGTAATAAGTTTTTCTGTTTTTATTGTTACTATTTATTTTTTCTTTTAGGACCTCTATGTTAGTAGATAATTATTCTGCATTCTATTCTGAATGAAGTAATATAACATTCATATAGATATCTCTTCACATATGGGTTTTATGAACTGTTTTGTAGTACTCTGTTGGTTTTACGATTTTCATATATTTTTTAGTAATGGTCTATTTTTTTAGTTCGTCACTTGTTTTTTGAGATAAAAGCTGAATTATTTTGTAAACTGTAGAATAATTGTTTTTCTTTAGCATGAGTACGATTTAAATAATTGAAAAATATTTTGAGTATTGTTATTTTATATAAAATTTAAAAAATGTTTTTCATAAGTAATTTATTTGAATGTTTTTTTTATATTATTATTTTAACTAATATTTGAGGATATATGTTAATAGATAACTATTCTACATTCTATTCTGAGTAAAAATACATCAAATTCATAAAGATGTCTTTTCAAATAAGTGTTTCATGATTTTTTTTTTTAAAAACCTCTGCAATTATGCCTATATTAGCCTAGCACCTTTCGTTATAGCAGTAGGCTAGAGGCCATAGCACTAAAAGGGTAATGTTATATGTATGAAACAAAAATATAAAAAATTAACTTTATATCAAAGTAAGAAGGTCGATTAGAAATAATATAAGGAATGTAAGATGAAGAATTCAAAAAGTGCAATAGGCCTATTACTCAATAAACCATAATTGTTTTGAAATAGAATTTTAGGGCATACTAAATTTGTAAAGCACTAAGCATGCGTATGTAATTAAGAACACATATATAGGAAAAGCTAGTAATGAAGAAAGTTGATAGCTCTGTATTATGTTCATCACATTTAAATGACCATAGTTGTACTTTGCTGTTGTGGGAGAGTAACTCATAAAAATTTAATTTGTTAAGGTTTTGACACTGGCAAAAAAAAATACTGTGTAAAATAATGGAAAACAACTTAATTATTGTTATTCACTATCATTATTGGAAATGATGTCAACCACATAACTGATTACTTTTAAATTACTGTTAAGTTGACTGAAATAAATACTAATGTAAAATTACATAAGCATTGATAAATAAAGCGTACTATATCACAGATTTTTTAAAAAAGAAGCATCATTTTGAGTCAAGTATAACAATCCATTATTGTTTAGTCAATATATTAAAATTAATAAAACAATATCAACAAATGCAATAAAGTGTAATTTATTGAATACATTGAGAGTTTTTAATATTAATTCTAATTTAGAGTATTATCCAATAAAAAGGTTGAAAATATATGTTAATAGAGTTTTTTAATAATTAACGTTTATACATTTTAATAATTACAGTTTATACTTTTTATAATTGCAAACAATCTTGTGTAGTTTTTTAGAATACAGTGCCAATGAACTAACTGAATTGAATCGACAAACGTGAATTATTTTTGAAAATGCAGCAAGTTTGAATTTATAAAAGAAAATAAGATAAAACTGTGTTTTGATTGGGAAATGTTTTGTTAAAAGGGTGGACTGTAGAGGCCAGGTACCCTTTCAGACAGGAAGTGATAACAAAAGTCATGATAAGGAAGATAAGGAATGGACTAATGTTACCTGCAATATTCTACTGTTATCAGCAATACTCAGACTGTTATCAAAATATTCAAAAATACAATAGATTATTTTATTTCGCTAATTCCATTAAATACGCAACAATTAATATTATTTTTTTTATCAAATACTGATCTCAAAATAATTGCTGACTAACTGTAATAGATGGACTGTCTGTATGGAAATGTTCTACTGATTCGTGGCATGCTGCTCGCTTGTAAATTATGATACTCACACGCGTTGCTTGACGGACTTATATCATGTTCATATCACCTCTGTATTCGTTTTTGCGTTATAATCTGGTTCGTGTCCAATTGCGCTCATCCCTTTCCACTCGGAACGAAAACAAAATCGAATAAAAATCGTTTTACAACTATTTTATCATAAAATATGTTACTCCAAACATAAAATTACTTGTTCTAAAAGAGGCACCAATAGATATCATTGATTAAAATGCATATTTTCTTAATAATTCATTTTGGCGCATCAGAATAATTCTGAGACATTGATATTGTTTATGCATTATGGACAAGGATGTTTATTTTTTGAGTGGACAGGGATGAGCGCAATCGGACAAAAACCAGATTATAACGCAAACACGAATGAATACAGAGTTTGACCGGGAAATATAACTCGAACTGATATGAACATGAAATAAGTTCGTCAAGCAGCAAATTTTCAAATATGAAGAATAAATTATTATTTCTATACAAAATTATAAAAACTAGTCCTGCACCCTCTCATATCTCAAACAGTTTTAATGATTTGAGTAATCAATATAGGCGAAGTATAAGAGAGGCTAAGATAAAATTCAATACAGATCTTATAGAAAACAGTAATAATAAGCGCAGAACTGCATGGAGAGTGATAAAAGCAAATAACTTGTGCTCTGAGAATAAGACAGACTGTAAATTATCTGCTGACTCTTTTAATAACTTTTGTATTAACCCAGTACAAAATATTAAGAAACAAATTAATGCTCCCTCATGTAGTTCAGAAGAATTGATTTAAAATGTTAATCCACCTGCTCCTGAGGTCCATTGTACCTGGAATCTCATTACTCTCCATGATGTACTTAAGGCAACTAAATGGTTAAAATCATCTGACAGCAACGATGTATATCTTATGTTAAATAATCTACTTAAAAGCATAATTAATAGTATTTATGAGCCATTATCTGTTTGCTTTAATCTTTGCTTAACTGAAGGGATTTTTCCTGATGAGTTAAACATTTGTAGAATCTGTCTCATCTTTAAAAAAGGCTCAAAAGACAAGCCTGAAAGTTACTGACCAATCTCAGTCATAACTACAATTTCCAAATTATTTGAATTATTGGTACCTATTTGACCAGCTTATTACTTTTTTTTGAACAAAATAACTTATTGAGTCTCTTTCAGTTCAGGTTTAGAAAAGGCAAGTCTACAACTGAAGCAATTGATAAGCTGGAACATAATGTAATCTCAGCTTTTGAGAACAAAGAGTTTGCTCAGTCCACCTTTTGTGACCTGAGCAAGGCTTTCGATTGTGTAAATCATATGGATATTTTAGCAAAGCTTGAGTATTATGGAACCCAGGGTGTACATTTACAATTTTTTAAAGTCATATCTTATCAGTCGCAAGCAAAAAGTATTGGTAAATGGTGATTGATCTCAAGAGTAGGAGGTTAAATATGGTGTCCCACAGGGATCAGTTTTAAGACCTTTGCTATTTTTTATATGGTTAATGATCTTCCAACCCATATGCAAAGCAAAACATATTTATATACAGATGACAACCTTTTTCCATTCAAATTCAATTATTAAAGAACTTCAGGACTCAGTCCGTAGTGCTCGTCAGAGCTTCAGATTGGTTTAAAACTAACGGGTTTCTCTTAAATCAGGATAAGACACAAAACATGATTTTCTCTCTTAATAAAGTTGGTCACAATATTTTGTCAGAAAACTATATCGATAAAGTAAAATGTTTAGGTGTCCATGTAGACAAAAATTTAACATGGGGTCCCCAGATTGATTTCGTTGCCTCAAAATTATCTAGAATTATTTTTCTGATTAAAAGACTCAACTGTTGTATTACAAAAAACTACGTTAGATGTGTTTATTATTCATATTTTCAATCTATATTTAGATATGGATTGATTTTTTTATAGTAATTGCAGCAGGATTAATGAAATTTTAATTCTCCAAAAAAAAGGTTATACGAATCATGTCTGGAGCAGGTTACATGGACCACTGTAAACCTCTATTTATAGACTTGAAAATACAAACAATTATTAATATATACATATTCGATTTAGTTCTATATATTCTTAACAATCCTAATCTAATTAGAACTGTGACACACAATTACAAAACTAGAAGTAGGACAAATGGACTCACTACTATTGACTATTGTAGATTAAGCAAGTCAGTCTGTAGTCATTACATTACATCATTGAAAGTCTGTAATAAGATAAGTCATCTAGTTCAAAATTACCCGAAAAATATTTTTTGTCAACATTTTTATATTTGGCTTCTTAAAAACCATTTATTGATGCATTTTTCAGCTTGCCTCATATTATTTTTGACATATTTTATCTTGAAATGTCAATTATTTTTCATTTAACATAGACTTAGCTATTAAGCAGCAACCTATGACGTTGTCAATGAATGTAACATTTTATATGACAATAAAAGGCTATTTATATATAGCACTATCAATGCATCGACATTTTGACTAGTCATGAATGGAATCTTTTTCAATGTATCACACACCCCTAGTATGATATGTATTAATGAATTTCATAATATAAAAATCTAATTTTGGTCAAGTAATTTATTTTCAAAAAATTTGTTAATTGAAGTTAGCATTTGCTATTTTATAAATAGAGGGAGAGAGCAAAAAATTTTTTGTTGTTATTTCTATACTGTATTTTAAGATTGCTTTTATTTCTACTCATTTCTCTTTCAGGCTTTCACTTATTGTTCCTGACGCCAGAGAAAGTTGTAGCTTCCAATCGTCTAATCGACACGTTACTAAGCCTGTTTAACCGAGGTTACCTTACTCGATTTGTGATAGACGAAGCCCACTGTGTCTCACAATGGGGTCACGACTTCAGGTATTCTTTTTAAGATTAATAAGTTGAGAGAGCATGGAATCACCTAATTCAGTTTTTTTTTTTTATTTACAGACACCTCTAGTTTTTTAGATTGCACTCTAAATGTAGTAGAACACTTCTGGCCAGGCTTATATTTGAAGAATATTGTTATTCCAAGTTTGGGGCTTGGAAGTAGTTAAGCGGAATCCAGAAACACCTTCATGTCCAGCTGAATATTCCTTTCGTACAGTTCGTTCTATTTCAAAGGGATATTGATCAAATAAAGCCAATGCCTGTATTAAAAATTCAAACTTCTTTATTTTCCCATCAGCCTGCATTTTTTGCATTGAAATTGGCATTATATGGCTTTCTTCTCCTCTCACATCATCTCCATCGCACTTCATTCATTAATCATGCTGACTACTTGCTGTGATGTTTATGGTCATGTCATGCGTTCCTTTATTTATTATTACGAAAAAACCTCTACAGGCCATCTAAGGTCAATTACAACCTCTCATGAGTCAACCAAATTAAATTATTAGTAAAAAATATTAAAAAAAAAAAAAAAAAAACAATGTTTCCCAAAAGCCTTATGGGCGCAAGTGTCTTGAATGCATCAGATAATATACAGTACAAGTGAACGTCACACAGACCAGAGGGATTCACAAAAGAATTCTTTTGTGAATCCCTCTGGTCTGAGAAGGTGAGCGTGGTTCACCGAAATCGATCACCATAATATTCGTGCATTTTGTACTTGTATTGTAATATATTTGTGCATTTTGTGCTTATATGGTAATACATTTGTGTTGTGTGACGTTTACTTGTACTGTATATGCACCAACAGCTTATATTGTAATAAATTTGTCTTGTGTGACGTTTACTTGTACTGTATATGCACCAACACGTATTATGCTAATTAAAAAACTATCAGATAATATGTTCTAAGTAGCCTTTGTCTTCCTGCAAACAGGCAAGCTGCTGCTTTTCACAAGGATTATATATATATATATATATATATTTTTTTTTTTCTGATCTTTTAGCAGCAGTGGCATTTTATACTGAGTATTCTAATTTTGTTATTGGACAACAATCTTAACCCTTCTTACTAGTCTAGAATCTTCTGGTACATCCTAAGCAATTAGTGTGAGCCCACAGCCAGTGATAACTGGACATGAGTGAGGAGTGAAGAGAGGTCTCTTTTATAAAAACATAGTCTATCCAAACTGAGGTCACAAAGCAGTGTTAAATATAAATTATTATTACAATGTTTGTTAGTAATATGGTTACTAGCAACACTGCGACACGCCCAGACTAATAGTTCAATCTGTTTTTGAATCTGTGACCCCCAGAGCTGAAGGCAGCATTGCTAACCATTATGCTAGTAAGAGGCTCTATGATGCATATTATTGTCATGCATATATAAAGTTCACATGTATGGAAACATCAACCTTATTGTTATTGGCATATATTTTATGTTTTCATAAATAATAAACATTGAAGTTGTTTATTTAAAACCAATATTGTACTATCTATTCTGTTAGATAATTTAGTATTTGAAAGTATTTCTATAGTTTTAAAAAAATACAATAATATTACTTTAATATCTTTCAGGCCCGATTACAAACGCTTGAGCAGTCTGCGCAAACAGTTTCCTGGTGTGCCTATGATGGCTCTCACTGCCACAGCTACTCTTAGAGTCCGCAAGGATATCCTGCACCAGCTAAGCATGACTAACACAAAATGGTAAGTCTATATTTAACATTTCTTAAATAATGACCTATTCTCAATCCTACCTTTAGTTAGGCGATTCTGTCTAGTTAACAATATTATTGGTTGATGTTAACATAGTTAAATTTATTCATTTAAAACAAATTGGGATTTTGTAAAAACAAATTAGGTTCTATAATTATTTTGAAATATTCAAATCAAACTATTGCCATCCAAACTAGTTTGTGGTAAAAATTAGGAAATTGTTTTGATTAGAGTAAAATTTTGTAGTTTGTTTACTTTAAGTTAATTTTCTTTTTCTATTTCCACACATTTTGAAACAAAATAATTAGAAAAATTTTTGGACCAGTACTATAAGAGAATACATGGCGGATCAGAAAAAACAAAAAATTACTAGAAACCTACATCTTGATCACACTGATGTGATAGTGCCGATAAGAAGTAAAGGAATGAGATGGGTGGAACTTATTGCTTGTAGAGAAGAGTACAAAATGATAAAAAGGTTTGGGAGGGGATACCAGCAGAATAAGACTACTGGGTAGATTCCAAAATATGGTTTCATAAAATATATACTAAGCTGGACTTTTTGATATCCATCCACTTTCTTACAACCATAACTAGAATCAACCAGTTTTCTGAAAATCTATATTACCTCGAAAACAGTTTATAAATGAGGAGATACATTTTCGTTGTGTTCAGATCAGTTTTATATTATTTTACTTTCTTAGTGTAAGTAATAATCCCTACCCATTTTAAAATCTATTAAAAACAAAAATTCAATGAAAATATACACTGTTCTAAAATACATAAGTAACATTCCTAGTAGCCTACTAATGACGTAAATAAACAATGTTTATTTGTTAAATAAACACAAATTACACTTCAAAAATATATATACAAACTTAATTATGCTTATTTCACAACGTATTATTTATAAACAATGTTATTTTACTACCAGTTGTCTTGTATCGTTCAGAACTGTAGGTAGTCTCAAAGCAGACTGGAAAAAGCTGATAAGTGTTCGAAAACAAAATTTTAAAATGTATTTATGGTCCAGTAAACAACAATGGAATATGCAGGATCTGAACTAACCAAGAGTTAAGTGGTTTATAAAGACTCAAACATAATAGCACAGATCAAAAGTAGAAGACTACAATGGGCAGGCCATGTGACAAGAAGAGAATAAGACACAATGATATTAGCTGTATCAGACGGTCCACCAAGATGAAAGTCATCTTTAGGACAAACAAATTTATGCTGAAAAATTGGGAAAAACATGAGAAGAATGGGGATAGTTGCTGGCTGGATGCAAGACTGAGAGAGATGGTGGAGCATTGTTAGTGAGGCCAAAAACCCTCTGAGGTTTGAGTGGCCGGTAAGGTAAGGGTATTTTACATACAAAAATGTAAACAAACAACTAATGTAAACATAATGCAGTAGTAATGGCGAAATTGAAAACTGAACTACAAAAGTTTCTTCTCATCACCTTTCAATTGTAGTGAAATGCAATTAGGTCTTTTTTATATCGATGGATCGGCTCATCCACTAATACCGATATATCGGTCATAAAACAATCTCGTCACTTTATAAAGTAACTAACTAGTTTGCAGCAGTGTTTGACTGTCACAAAAGCAACGTTCACCGTTGTTGAGAGTGATAGACCATGGCAAAAGCGATGGTCACTGGTAGTTGGGTTAAGAAAAGATGGAAGTACCCTAGAAGAGGCTCAAGACAGAACAAGATGGAGAGTTGTTGTTGAGGAGGCCAAAAACCATCTGGTTTTCGAGTGAGAGCAGGATTAAGAGTAAATATTTTCGTAGGAATGTGAAAATTATGTGTATTAAGTATTTGCTAATGCACTAGTTAACTGATTGTTTATAATGTCTGATTAGTGATTCTTGGTTTAAATATTGTTGTGCCAGGTTTGTGTCCAGTTTTGACAGACCTAACCTATCATACTGTGTGAGAGCCAAAAAGAAAACAACTTTAGATGAGGTGGTTGAGTTGATACAGAGGAAGTTTCTTCGCAAATCTGGCATTGTCTACGGTTTCTCTCGTAAAGTATAGTAATTCTTAAAATTTTATTCTAATTTTAAACGCTTCCTAGTAGAATTGTTTAGATTAAATTTTATAAGAATCATTATGATATAGCCTTGATTATATACACATACAATAGATATCTCATGCAATAGGAATATTTGCGCCTGAAATTTGGTTACTCAGTGAGGTCTGCTACCACAGCTGTTTACACTGCAATACATTATTTACAAGGTGCGTCCAGAATGTAAGTTCCATTTAGCTGGTAAAATGAAACAATAAGGTATACAACAATTCAATTTATTTTATTTATAAGAATCTGCTTATTCTAAACTATTTATCATCATAGCTTCCACTATTCTGTAAGCATTTATCGAAGCGTAGCATTTACTGGCTTTCGTATTCCCTTGTCATAAAAGTTTTCTGCATGTGACTTTAAACCAAGTAGGAACATGTTCTTTAATCTCATTGTCGTCTTGGAATATCTTTTCAGCTTTATTGGGTTTAAGGTTTAATAACTGGTAGTAGTCACTAGGAGCAAGGTCAGGACTGTATGGAGGGTGGTTGAATTGCTACCATCCAAATTCATTCAAAATTTGTTGTGTCAGATTTTCATTGTGAGGGTGAACATTGTTGAGCAACAAAACAAGGCTGCTGGACAGCATTCCAAGGCGCTTGTTCTGTATTACACAGCACAATTTAATAAGCGTTTCACAATAAGCTTTAGCGGTTTCGCGCCATCGTAGAAAGTCCAGTATAAGATCACCATGTTTACTCTAAAAACGTGCACATGATTTTCCTGTTTGTCAACATTGGATTTAATTTTTTCTTTGTCAGTGATGATGTGTGCCTCCATTCAATCGATAACCATTTTTGTAAAGGCCTATCATAGGCTACCCAATTCTCGTCTCCAGTCATAATTCTGCTAAGGACTGTCTTCATCTTTGTTGTAACAAGTCAAAAATTCGAGAGCAACACCAAAACATTTTCTCATCTGTTCTTCAGTTAGAGTTTTTGGCACCCAGCAAGCACAAAGTTTTCAGTAGCCTAGTTTATCATAAAAAAATATGTGGATAAATGATTGTGAAACGTGTAAAAAATACATCGGAAAATTCGAAATCATAAACTTACAGTTTTCTCAAATTTTGACATTCGCTGCATGAACAAATTCATCATTAACAAATGATGGACACCCACTTCTTTCTTTATCCTGCACGTTGACATGACCACTGTTGAATTGGTTTACCCATCTTCTAACCATTGAATCACTCATTACATTAGGTGCATAAATTTAACAGAGCTGTATATGAATTTCAACTGGATTAATGTTTTTGCATTGCGAAACCTAATTACAGATCTAAGCTCACAATCGCTGAAATTTTCAATTTACTTTGACATTTTAAAGAAGCAATATAACTTGAAAACTAGAAGTACCTAACTCAAAGTGGCATCAGCTGCTTCTTAAAACGACAACAATAGAGCCATGCATGAACGGATCTATGATCGCTACGTTGTAACAGCGAACATACAAAGGGAACTTACTTTCTGAATGCCCCTCGAATATGGAACTACACTAGTGCTCCAGAATGGCCATAAAAACAGCTGATAATTTGGGACATCAAATTTAAAATAGAATAATAAATTTATGGCTGTGCATAAAATCAATGGTAATAGGTCTCCTTAGACTCTTAATTTTACTCTAACTTTATATTTTCATAGACGCTGTGTCCTTTCGGGTGTATTGTTTGCAATCAATATAAAAATCTTTTTTTGTATTGCTAATTCTTAGCATGAAAATGTATACCGTAGATCTGTCTACAGTTGTCAACTCTTCAGATACCGATTATCACTTTTTATTTTAATTAAATCAACTAAAAAGTCCCTACACATTTTTCTTACTTTGGCCATTAGAGGTATTAGAGTTTGAAATCAATAAAGAAAATATAGAATAGCCTATACAAATTCTAAGACAGTAATAATGCTCTTTAGTAGATTAATAAACAAAGGAAGTTTTACCTCATAATAAATTAATAATGCCAGCTGACAGTGTAATCTGATATTCAGATGCAATTCAAAAAGGTTAGTGCAGATGGCATGTTCAGTCTGAACAAGGCAAACACGTATTTATATATTTTGAGACAATTGGTCAAGTGCTACACCATAAAGATTTTGCATGAATATTAGCTTTAATAATGTAATGAATCTAAATATAAATTCTTAAGAATTTGATTGCTTTTTAAATTATTTAGTTTCTTACATAAAGCAATTGATTGTAATAAAACATATTTTAGGATTTCTCCTTTAGTTTTTGTTTTAATGTCGTTAAATCCAACATTTATGCATAAAGTCAGTGTATTTAGTAAAATACCCTACTAAATTTCTCTTAAAAGTATGTAATATGTCATTTAACCTGTAATTCAGTATTTATTAAAAAAAAAAAAAAAAAAAAACAATAAAAAATGAATCAGTAAAAAAAATTAAAAGTTTAAAGTAATCAGTGATTTGTTAAAACCAGAGAAAAATTCTAAATACAAGTAAATAAGTGACACACACATTTTCAATGTTCATTTTAAATTAATTGCACTGCTACATTTTCTTGAAGAATGATTTACACTTTGAAGTTCTTGAGCAACTTTGCCTTGTAGTGTGTCTATTTAGTTTTAACTCTTACAAAACTAAATCAATAGATCTTCAAGACAAAGTTGCTTAAGAACTGCCAAGGGTAAATCATTCTCTAAGAGCACGTAACATGTTTGAAAATTCTACTTTTACAATCATTATTGCACTTGTTAAGTCATTTGCTAAAATCTTGTGTTGCTTGTATAATAATTTAATCCTTTCTTTTATCAGTCCAGCAGCCATCTAAATTTATGTAATGATCAACCCAACTGGCTCCAAAGGTTTGATGTTTGGAGACAGTGGTGGCCAAGTAACAGATCCTATTCAACCAATCCATTCTACTATAAACTGTTTATGTGTAGATTAAGATGACGTTATTGAACATATCAATTTTGGAGAAGCTCTGTAATCCTGAAATATATGTTTGTTCCTTTTGGCAATGGAACCAAATCCAAAAAATGAATAAACTTATTAAGAGACTTATTCTATTATTTTTGTCCTGTAGATGACGACGATCTATATACATACGAGGGCCGTTTTTTTTTCAACCTCCGATCGCACGCCATGATGGCTAGAAAGGTCACAGACCGGCCCTGTGCGCAGCAGTCGATCGCGCATCTTCCCCACTACAACTTTTGTCACTCCCGAGTTCAAGTAGCCAGTTTGCGCTTAGCTGCAGTCGGGTAAACATGGCCGCGTCTATTGATTCTCCCGCCAAATGCGAGTTGAGAAGTGTTATTCGTTTCTTGCAAGCAGAAGGGAATAGTGCAGCAGAAATCCATCGGAGAATGTGCCGTGTTTACGGAGAAAACATTATGAGTGAAGGTGTTGTGCGGGAATGGTGTCGTAAGTTTAAAACTGGCCGAACCGACGTGCATGATGAAGGAGGTCAAGGACGCCATTCGGCGAGTTTTGTGGGTGTCACTCAACATCTTTGGCACCCAGCGAGCACAAATCTTTTTGTAGCCTAAATGTTCAGAAACAATAGAGTACAGAGAAGATCTCGACACTTCTGGAAATTCCAAAGACAAAGCACTTATTGTGAATCTACGGTTTCCTTTAACCACTTTGTCAACTCGTTCAACAAGATCGTCTGTAGCGACAGACTTCGTCCTTGACCTCCTTCATCATGCACGTCGGTTCGGCCAGTTTTAAACTTACGACACCATTCCCGCACAACACCTTCACTCATAATGTTTTCTCCGTAAACACGGCACATTCTCCAATGGATTTCTGCAGCACTATTCCCTTCTGCTTGCAAGAAACGAATAACACTTCTCAACTCGCATTTGGCGGGAGAATCAATAGACGCGGCCATGTTTACCCGACTGCAGCTAAGCGCAAACTGGCTACTTGAACTCGGGAGTGACAAAAGTTGTAGTGGGGAAGATGCGCGATCGACTGCTGCGCACAGGGCCGGTCTGTGACCTTTCTAGCCATCATGGCGTGCGATCGGAGGTTGAAAAAAAAACGGCCCTCGTACTTAACTATATATATCAGTAGGTTGGTAGATCACCCTATGTGTATTGGTGAGCAAGTAGTTCAATACTATTATACATGTATGGGTAGGTGAGAGTCAATTCACGTTACTTGTATGATTTGAGTTGAGGGGTTATTCCACCTTACAACATGTATGGGTGAGTTGGTGGGTCAATACGTATGTGTATCTTTGGGTCAATACCAGTATATGTGCCTGTATAGGTGGGTCAATTCCACCCTATGTTTGTCGATGGAACAGTAAAGTAAACTGTTCTACTCTCAGATTTATTTTGACTTAAGACACAATTGTCACAAATTAATTTTACTAAACCAACATTGTTTAATGGGATTTTAATCAGTGGTGCCAACTTATTACTTATGGTAGTAAAGTTCGCATAGCAGAAAAATTAAGCTATAAAACTAGATTTAGCAATTTTACAGAATTAAATTCTGTACTTGGTGAAATATTGCATACTTTTGCTAATTAAACTGTTGCACCAAAAGCTCTGGAAACTTCAGTTCTTTCTCAATATTGAGTTTAACATCAATTATCACAAAAAAAGAAACAGTCAGACCAAAACAGTGGATTTGCTTTAGGCCTGTACTTGTGCTGCTATCTAATACCACTGAATATGTATGGGAGGGTGGGTCGGGTCAATACCACTGTACGTGAAATGGAGCCAGGGCAACTAAGGTACCTACGATGACTGTTTTGCATACCATTAGCTTAGTTATTAGTTACAGTGTTTACTGAAAAGGGACAGAGAAAGGGAGACTGTTGGTGAAGATAATACAAGACAGGAAAAACAACTTCATGGGACCCATATAGTTGAGTCTTTTTGTTCTATAGTCAATGCTTTTTAAAAAATCTGGTTTTAAAGTTACCTTAAATACCGTCAGGTATCCAATTTCACTGTACATTTTCTATATAGCAGGTTTTGCTACATAGTGTAAACACAACCTAAAGTACAACTATTGGCATTTAAATTTAATTGATTGAATGCAGAGCCATCAACTTTCTTTATTACTTGCTTTTCCTATATTTGACCCTCTTTTGACTTAATTATGCTTAGTGTTAAACAAATCTACTAAGCCCTGAAGTTCTACTTAAAAATAATTGTGATTTGTTGTGCTTTACGTCTACTGCATTTTTTAAATCCCTTCATCTGACTTCCATGTATTATTTTAAACTGACTGTCTTACTTGTATATAAAGTTTATTTTTATATTTTTTTGTTTCGTACATATAATATT
The DNA here is from genome assembly GCA_035578905.1 of Stictocephala bisonia. Taxonomy (NCBI): domain Eukaryota; kingdom Metazoa; phylum Arthropoda; class Insecta; order Hemiptera; family Membracidae; genus Stictocephala; species Stictocephala bisonia. Next base: position 1,056,148 of record JAQJVL010000108.1, read on the forward strand.
ACCTAGCTAACATTTATACGATCAATAAATATATGTTTTCAATTATCTTTCTTTGTACTAGCAAGATACGGTACCTATAACAAAAGGTATTATTGTTACTCTGCCCCTTCTAAAACTTGATAAAAACTACGAATTATGTATGTGTGCATCGAATCAAAATTCTTTGAATCGCATCGCAGCATCAAAATTTTCTGCATCGCATACCCCTAATGATCATTATGGTAATATGGCAATATGGCAACCCCTAATGCTTTTCTGACGATATTGCATTATTTGATTCGCATAGCAAAATTTGTATATTAAAAAATAAAATTTCAGAAGATTTGATAAATTTAAAAACGTGGTGTTACGAAAATAAAATGCACATAAATGTAGATAAAACGAAATATGTTAATTTTGACTTTAAAGGTTTTGATTTTGGTTCGGACTTTCAATTTCACGTCTTTGACTGCAATGAACAGTGCTGTGACTGTAAAAAGATAGGGAAGGAAGAAGATTTCAAATATCTTGGTGTGGTAATCGATTCAAAACTAACTTGGAAAAAGCACATTACAAATTTACAAGGTAATCTTAAATCTGTAATCAGAAAATTTTATTTCTTAAGAAACTTTTGCGATGAAACCTTGCTTAAAACTTTTTATTATTCATTAGTAGATTCTAGACTCCAATATGGAATAATCTGTTGGGGTGGAACCTTAAAATTCTTAATTGACAAACTGAGAATTGTTCAAAATCACTTTTTAAGAATTGTGTTAAAAAAGGGTAGAAGTGAAAGCTCTTTCCCTTTGTTTTTTAAATTGAAAATATTGCCATTGCAGCACCTTTATATATATAAAGTATTGAGGCTGTTTTACAGTAGAAGTGGTAATTTGGGAACAACTGACTTGAATTATGATACTAGAAGTATAGAACGAAGAATATTTCGTATTCCAAAGGTAAACAAATCAGTTTTTAAACAATGTTTTTAATTATAGTGGCCCAAAATTGTTCAATAAATTGCCAAAAGACATAAAACAATTATACAACATAAAATCCTTCTGTAAAACACTAAAATCATGGTTATTTTTACATGACGAATGCAAATTTATGTTCTTTTAAATGTGAATAGTTGGTATAAGTTTAAGATAGCATAAGCATTAGCTAATTTCAAAATAACTTGTATGATTTAATTTAAATAGAAAAGAGTGCGGAATTTGCTTTACTTTATTCAAGAATTAGTCATAAGGAATTGTCTAGTTGATAAGAATCAGTCAGTTTGTTGTGTGCGTGTAGGCTTAGGTAGTGATAAGCCCGCCAGCTGTGCCTGACGCAGATGCCACGGAGGGCGGCTCAACAAACTTTAATATGTCTATTATTGGACTCTGAGATAAGGTTTATTATAATTTGATACTACTGGCCACAATACTTGTAAGAGTGGTCAGTCACATTCCAAGAAATGAAAACTTGTGTTATTATGTATGTTTTTGAGGGGAATAAATTCATTTATTCAATAATATTATGCAATATAACTTTAACGCCATTCAAACATACAATTTGTACTAACATGAATAAAGTTATTTTGATGGATTAATTGATGGTGTCACTATCTCAGTACTACAGTTTTCAAGGAGATAACAATCACTTAAAAATTAAAAGTTCTTTATAAATTTACTTAAAGTATATAACACAACATCATATTTTTTTGACAGCACAGGATTTTTAATGTTTTTTATACCTTGTCCATAGGAGTGTGAATCGACAGCTCTGTACTTAAAAAAAAAAGGTATATCAGCTGCGTGCTACCATGCAGGCCTAAATGATAAGCAACGAACAAAGGTGCAGACTGATTGGGTGCTCAATAAAATCAAGGTATTTTACTCAGTTATCGTACAGTATAGTCATAATTGTGAAATTCAACACACAAAAAATAAATAAATGAATTGAAATACCTCCTGAAATGATTGGAGCAGTATTTTTGTACTAACAACTGTAGAAATTGAACTGCATCAATTTGTAACATAAACCAGTATTGTCGGGGACAGCTAGGTTCACTCCAAAAGAGCAACACTGACCATGTAGATTTTTGAGAAAATTACTTTTTGAAACACCACGGCTTATGTCCACAGGCTGTCAGTTGAGCATACGTACATGTCTACTGAGTTTGTAACTTGTGATACAACAGTTATACATTTTATGTGAGTGTGTACTTGATTGTACAAATTTTAAAGTTACGTTTTGCATTTTGTAGGCTCAGGTACTGAGTGTTATTTTTATGTGTTTCTTCATAGCTTCTGAATTTAATTTTTGTAATATATAACGAATACATTATTGATTATAATATAAATAGTTCTTTTCTTTATGAGTCCTTGATAATCTATACTTTTTTGTCTTTAGACTATTTCAATCAAACAAATAATCAAATTATAGTGGCCTCACTGTAAATAAATTACAAGTAAACCTCAGCCAACAGACATCTATTATAATTAAATTACAAAATATACAAATATTATAGTGATTGATTTTGTTAAACTACATTTAACATCTGCAGACCTGAGGGATTCATAAAGGAATTTACAACTGATGTCATATTATTTTGTTAAACTACATTTACCATCTGCAGACCTGACGGATTCATAAAGGAATTTACAACTGATGTCATATTATTTTGTTAAACTACATTTACCATCTGCAGACCTGAGGGATTCATAAAGGAATTTACAACTGATGTCATATTATTTTGTTAAACTACATTTACCATCTGCAGACCTGACGGATTCATAAAGGAATTTACAACTGATGTCATATTATTTTGTTAAACTACATTTACCATCTGCAGACCTGAGGGATTCATAAAGGAATTTACAACTGATGTCATATTATTTTGTTAAACTACATTTACCATCTGCAGACCTGAGGGATTCATAAAAGAATTTACAACTGATGTCATATTATTTTGTTAAACTACATTTACCATCTGCAGACCTGAGGGATTCATAAAGGAATTTACAACTGATGTCATATTATTTTGTTAAACTACATTTACCATCTGCAGACCTGAGGGATTCATAAAGGAATTTACAACTGATGTCATATTATTTCAACTGTCTAAACATATTCACTGTGGAGATTATCAGGATCCCAATCATAACTTCTCGCATGTGTATAACCACAGAGAAAAAATACAGCGGTCGCATCAAACGCATTGGTGGCAGTTATAAATAGATTAAACTTATGTACTTCTTTATAGATCTGAAGTAATAATTACTAGGGATGGACGAGAGGAGATTTTTAGGTTCGGGAGGGAAATGAGAGGGAAATTAATTTCCTCCCAAATTTCGGGAGGGAAATTAATTTCCTCCCAAATTTCGAGAAATTTTCGGAGGGAATTTTTCCCAGCTTATCATACATTAATTTTCAAACTTAGTAGATAAAACAAATAAACCGAATCATTTTATAGTAATAATAATTTATTGGTACGTGATCTAGTAGGAAATTCAACCATTAATGTTAAGGCCCATTTATGTACTCCTTATTTTATTAAATCTTTTTTATTTTTTGCCTGCTATCCACAAAACAGAAAAAAATCAAACAGGTTTAGACTAAACAATAACAGATTACACACTTAATAAACAAAGCAATCTTATCTGATATAACTGAATTAAAATTGTAACAAGTGAAATAAAATAATGGTAGTTACATATTACATGCCAATTTTAATTAAAATCATCATAAAAACTAGACATGGATGCATTCTTCAATTAATTAACTGAACTACATTATAACTAGGAACTGAAGTTGCACACAGAGCCAGCATCTTGGCAGTCCCTTCCTTATTCCCCCCCCCCCCCAATCCTCACGAATAAACTTAGTATTTATTACTGCACATGTATTGACTATTGTAGAGATGTGCATTTGTTTTAATTCTATTAATAACTGCCGCTGTAGTCATAAGAAAGCAATCTCTATTTTTTCTCTGTGATTGTAAATTAATCACACAGACGGTCGATTTGGTTTATCTGGTAGTTCCGATCACGGTAGCGAAGCTTTTGGGCAAAAGCTGGATCAAGTGATTCTACGATTCAGGCGTCATCGCCAAACACAGTCGATTGCTTTCAAAATTGTCGCTTTTCAACAAAAAATTGATTTTGTATACGCCATAAAAAGTGGATCTGTAGTTATTTTATTCAGTAATATAATAATGGTTATAATAAACTGGAAATAAGCTGTGAAAAATAATCAAATTTGTAAATCTAGATGCCAAAATACCGGTAGTTTAATGGATCGATAGTAATAATTTAATAATTGTGCACCTAAATATATATTTAAAAGTCGTTTACGATCAATTATTTTTAATAAATTATGATTGGTAATGAATGTGTGCAACTCGAAACTACTTCGATACATAGAAAGATAATCTTTTCATCACAAGGAATTTCTGACGTATTGGAGTGACAACGGTACACGTAATCGGCAAATGTATGCCTAGCCAGACGAGATGCAATCTGAAATATCAGCTAAATGCCAACTGGCAACTGGTGATACAAAGTAGATTTGTGCAGCTAAATTATAAATTTATGAAATATACACAAGTATGATAAAGTTTCGGTTCAATAAAAATTATGTTCCTTATTGCTAAATCCGTCCGTTTTATAATCAGAAGAGATTTTGATTGAATTGTTTTGCATTTAACATCGACGTAGTAACAATTATGATCAGGGAACCGTTCACTGAGTTTACAAATCAAAATTATCCTATTGTAATACATTTTACACTCCATCTGTGTTACTTTCTAACCTAGTCAGGAAACCAATCGACAGTTTGACAGAAGAAAATATCGTATCCCTGCAAATGTTATATGCACATTTGGCGATCTAAAGTATTCACAAACAAATTATTAATTGACATTCGCTACGGATATATCTACTTATTTTTTATTCAATTGAAAATAAATAAATATTGTTACGTCGCACGATACATGAACGCCATCACAATATTTTATATGATATGATACGATATTTTCTTCTGTCAAATCATTGGATGATTCCCTACTCAGAGTAAACACCAAAACGGATCACAATCACCTCACGGGAAATATACGATAATTTCAATTCGGAAACGAGCAGAACGGTTCATTGTATGTACATGTAGAGACATGGAATTTTGCCATGGGAAGGAAGATTTGTTGTTTTGTTGGACAGTAAAGTGAACCTGTTCTCGGGAGCAGTTTGATTGAATGATTTTACGTTACTGACACACACAAACATTGGAATATAGGCCCACTCTGTCTTACAGAACACTGGCTTCACGAGGATGAACCTCTGATAATTCCAGATTTCACTTTCATATCGAAGTTTTGTCGTGGTTCGAGTTCGGGAGGTGGTGTTTCCATATTTTACAATAATAACAGTTCAGTTGAATTTTTTGCAACAAGCAGTAGGAATGATCTGGTTAAAAAGTTTTGCAACGAAGATTGTTTTGAATTTTCTATTGTAAATATTAAGCTTGTACATAGTTTAGACCATCAAAAATCCAACTTAAAGTTTGTGCTCATTTGTTTGTATAGAGCTCCACATAACAATGTTCAGGAGTTCATTGAAAGGTTAGAAAATCTTATTTATAGTGTAGAGAAGGAGAATGAATTAATTTTAATTTGTGGAGATTGGAATGTAAACTTTTTAGATTCTGTTGACCTTAGCGTTATAAAGATAAGAAATATACTAATGTCTTTCAATCTCCTTGAATTAGTGAATAGTGCCACGAGAGTTACAGCAAATAGTAAGTCACTTCTTGATAATGCTGTAACAAACTTAGACCCTGCAACAGTTTCCTGTAATTCCTTCTTCAATAAAATGTCTGATCATGATTCACAACTGATAAGAATAAACTACCAATGTAAAGAAACTTCCTGTACAGTAACAAAAAGAGTGTTCTCAAAACAAAATATTATTAATTTTAACAATTTTTTGTCTAAGGTAGACTGGAGTTTCTTAAACAAAATTGAAGGTGTCGACAACAAATTTGAATCTTTTTCTGGAATTGTTCAATCACATTTTGAAAATGCATTTCCTCTCAAAACAGTCCAGAAAAAACCTGGCGGCAAAAAGAAACACAAATTAAGCTCTAGTTTAAAGGATTTTGCCAATTGGAATGTCGATTTGGGGATTATGGCCCGCGATTCAAATGATCCAGCGCTAAAAGAATTGTTGAAGGAAAGGCAAAAACTCTTTCGTAAGCGTTTACTCGAGGAGAAGCGTGCAACAATTTCTCGTGAAGTGCAGAGCTCCGATTGCTTGCAGCGGGCAATCTGGAGTGTTGTGCGTAGAGAGACACGTGAGACCGATCTTAATGCTTCTTTTCCAGCCTTAAAACACCAGGGAGACTCTATTCAGTCGTTATCTAAAGTGGTTAATCTTTTTAATAGTCATTTCTCAAATATTTCATGCACAAATATTTCATCTCATTCAAATTTTCAGTCTAATGTTCCGTGTAATCTGGCTCAAAAACTTCCACCAAGCGGTTCTTTATTTTTTGCTCCTGTCAATAAAGGTTAAGTCGAACAAGCTATCATGTCCCTAAAATCTAAGAAGTCTTCAGGAACAGATGAAATATCCAGTTTTCTCATCAAACAAATTTACCTGGGCCTTCTTGAACCCCTAATACACCTCTTTAACGTTTCACTTTCCTCAGGCATTTTTCCCAACATCTATAAGACTTCTAAGGTTGTCCCTATTTTTAAGAAGGGGGACAAAGATGATGTCAATAATTATCGACCTATTTCTATTTTGTGCACGCTTTCAAAGGTATTAGAAAAAGTTGCCTATAAAAGGTTGTTGGATCATCTGGAGAAAAATAACATCCTTATAGATAACCAGTATGGTTTTAGGCCAAATCGTTCAACCACTCAAGCAGCTGTTGATTTTATAAATGATGTAGTATCACAGCTGGAACAGCGTGATCCAACCTTGGGAGTATTTTGCGACCTTTCAAAGGCTTTCGATCGGGTTGATCACAACATCCTTGGTGAGAAATTGGAGATGTGTGGAGTGCGTGGAGTTGCTCTCTCCTGGTTCAAGTCATACCTTGCAGGCCGAAGACAATTCGTGGAGATTTTAGGAAGCCGTTCTGAATATGTCGAATGCAGGTATGGGGTACCCCAGGGTAGCATTTTAGGGCCCTTGCTCTTCATCATTTATATAAATGATCTTGTTTCACATATTCCTTTGGCCAAATCTATACTTTATGCGGATGACACAACGCTGCTGTTTGGGGGTCCTCAAACTGATCTGCAATATAGAGTCACAGAATCTATGGAAATTCTTCAACATTGGTTATCAGTTAACAATCTTTTATTGAACTCAGAGAAAACAGTTTTTATTCAGTTTCTGACCAAAAATAAAAATCCTCAGCATATATCTTTGGAACAGTTTGAAATAAAAGAATGTTCTTCGGTCAAGATTCTAGGTCTGACCGTGGACAGTGGTTTATCATGGTCTTCTCACATATCTCAGCTGTGCAGTAAGCTGAGTCGAGTCAGTTATGCACTCAGAACCTTATATCCTCTCATAGATTTAAATGCCTTGATTATGGTTTATTATGGATGTTTCTCCTCTGTCATGACGTACGGAATTGAAGTGTGGGGTGGGTCTCCACATGCTTTGAAGGTTTTCTTGGCGCAAAAACGTGCTGTCCGAATCTTGAAAGGACTACCTCCACTGCATTCGTGTAGAGGAATTTTCCGACTCCTTAATCTGCTTACCCTTCCCTCCATTTTCATATTCAGGGTAATCATGACCACAATATATAATGCTGATGATCTCCCAGTTGTCGGCGCAAACCACAGGTATCCGACCAGGCATGGTGACGATAGCCGCACTCCCCAACATCGCCTGACACTCTCTGAAAGGGGAGTATCTTTTACTGGACCTGTTTTTTATAACAAACTCCCTGCTGAAATTAAAAGTTTAAAAGGGGCTGGATTCAAGAAATCTGTCAGGAATTATTTGATCAGCAAGGAATTTTATAGTTTACAGGAATTCCTCTCTACTTGACCCGAAAACAACAGATTTACATTGTCTTTGTTACTTTGTAATGTGTATATATTATTTTAACACTAGTTGTTTATTTATTTTAAGTTTATCTGTAATGACGAATGAGATATACATCTTTTTGTATTTTATTCAGAATAAATAATGTCTAATGTCTCAGTTTTCGTTCATTATCATTTGGGTTTCGGTCAACAGTTCTGTCCTTTACTAGATTTGTTTAGTTAGATCATAGATCTCGGTAACTTGTTCGACTTTTTTTTTAGCATTTTTTAGTTTTTTTAGCATCGTGATCCGGATATCTCGTTCACTTAGATGAGCCTTGTCAAATGAACGGGTCGTGAGAACGTCACATCTACGTTCGACCCCAACTGTCGACTCCGACTGTCAGTCGTCAGTCACTACGTAACTTCACTGCCACACTATAAGCAATAAATTACATTCCACGGTAATCGAGACACAAGCCTATCATAATTTTATTAACCTTTCATTTTAATTTATATTGATTGAAAAAATCCGAACTTGACCATGAATGTCGATTATAACCGTGTTGTTGAGATCGAACTATTTAGTTGGTTACATCGTAGAAAAACTCTCGAATGGAATTCCCGATCGTAACAAAATTTCCTTCTCGCAGGACGAGAACTATAATTTCCCGGGGAATTCCTGAAATTTCGAGACTCGTCCATCCCTAATAATTACTATGTTAATCCCAGAGGATTTCGGGGTAATAAAGGAGGGACTGATAAGGTGCTGGCTCTGTCATTGCCATAGCAAACTGGAGAAATAACTTGTTGACACACTAACTCTACACACATTTAGTGAACTATTGGATGTCATAGTAGCCCTAAAATACACACAAAGTTTTGTCGGCTTCTTATATGTAAGATGCTATCTCTGTTTTCTTCTTATCTGTGGTATAACTTAGATTTTGGCTTTATTGATATCTTTACATTGGAAAGGCAGTGTGAAGTCAGCATTATTAGAGAAAAACTACAGTAGTGCCTCATTAATCCGACACAATTCAGACCAGATATGTGTTGGATTAGTGAGAAAGCCAGATTATTGGAGTTCAATTGCAAAACATTCTTAAATTACACAATAGAATCTATATTGTAATTAAGAAAGTGAATTTTTACAATAAAGATGTACAATAGTTTTAAAATAAGAAACGTGTGGTACACCAGTTGAAACGGTGTTATATAACACTGTTGCATATGCATCAAAAACAAGTTAAAAAGCTTACAACAATTGAAAACATTAATCCTTTAAAACTTTGCAAAAAAGAAAAAATAGTTAAAAATAAAATGTAACTATTGATAAAAATAAAAAAATAATGGTAAAAATTATTAAGAGTTGTCTTGTGCTGACAGAATATTATCTTCAAAATGTATTTTCTAATATTTTCTATCATTTTTTAATGCAATGTTTTGCATTATTAATAATATGTTCAAACAGACACTCTAATATATTTAACTCACTATAAAAACCTTTTAATTATTATAAACTATAAAACTAGAAGCATAATCATATTCATAATGTGATATGAATTGTAAAAAGAATGGAATGTTGCCATCAGGTGTTTTTATCTGGCAGGAAGTGATAAGAAAGGGTCAGGATAAACAAGGGTGGGGCTCAGGCTGCAAGGAAGATCTTCCTCTTTACTGCCTTCTAATGTTATCTGTTCTTTCAAGTGCTGATAGAACTGATAAGGAAATAGGCCGACTTGGGCAGATATTTTCTGACGAAGTTATTTTGTTTATCTTGTCTGACAAAGTTATTTAGTTTATCTTTTAGTCAGAAATTGTCCTGTTTATACTTTTCACACCTGAAACATTCCTGATATGAAAGCTATCTCCCCTTTGGTTTTCTGGAACCATAACCGCTTCTTTTTTATCAATAACGATAGAACTGGCCGGATTACTGGGGGGGCCGGACTGGCGCAGGGCCGGATTATAGAGGGACTACTGTATGTTCATTATTAGCAAAATTTAAACATTCCAAGCCAATATTTTTCAGTGTGGTTTTTATCTTATATATTCTTACTAATAACGCACTGCTAGTTTAGTAATTTCTAAGATATTGACAGTAACAAATTTGTTAAATTTTCTGCTGAAATATATTGCATTGTATTGTTTTAGGTTGTTGTAGCAACAATTGCCTTTGGGATGGGAATTGACAAACCTGATGTTCGTTTTGTGATTCACTATTCAATGGCCAAGTCTATTGAAGGTTATTACCAAGAAGCAGGCAGAGCTGGCCGTGATGGAGAACATGCTACTTGTATTCTTTACTTCTCTTTGAGTGATGTTATCAAGATAAGAAAATTGATTGAGAGTAAGTTTTCACATTTTGTTTGTCCAGAAGGTCAGTCTGGAGTTTTCTTTTTTCATTTAACTCATTGTAATTCATATATACAGCATGTCCCGGAACTCTCTGGAACTGTTCATCGAAAATTGTTTCTTAGGTCCAGACAAACATATTTCACAATATAAATATGGGTCTCCAGTGACTAGTTTACTGTCTGTATGTGTTTTTTACAAATTATTGAATATCAAGAAATATTCCAGATAGAAACTTAAAATTTAGTGTCTATATGTAGCTTAATAGTTAAAACAAGGTAGTAAAAATTATTGCTGTAACTAAATTCATTTCAAAATGGTGGCCTTTTAAAATCTTGTCAAATTTCACAAAAACCATTATAGCTATAAAAAAGTTGAAGGTTAAAAAAAATGTGCAATTAAAAGACAAATCAAACAACATCTTATTTACTGAAATCGAATAATAAATAATCCAGGTGTGACAGTTTTTAAATCAATGTAATTTCTATAATACAACAATGCATACTCAAAACATAGTTTAATAGAAAAAAATGAGGTGCTGTGCATCATAGCTATATAATGGTTTCTGTGAAATTTGACATTAAAGATTTTAAAAGGCTGCCATTTTGAAATGAATTTAGTTACTGCAATTACCTTTTACTACCTTGTTTTAACTATCAAGCTACATATAGACTCTAAATTTGAAGTTTCTATCTTGAATATTTCTTGAGTTTGAATATTCTTGAAAATAATTTGTAAAAAACACATACAGATAGATAGTTAATTAGACCCATATTTATATTGTGAAATATGTTTGACTGGACCTAAGGAAAAATTTTTGATGAAAAGTTCCAGAGATTTCCAGGACACCCAGTATAAATAAACACAGTATAAATATATATGTTTATTTATACTGTAATACATGTAAATATGTATATATACAAATATATACATATTTACATGTATATATATATATATATATATATATATATATATATATATATATATATACATGTAAACATAATACAGGTAATATACCATTTTAAAGGTCTTATTGGTGTAAACAAAATTCACTTATCTTAATTTGTTTCAATTACCTAAATATAGTTTGTTGGATGTAACAATAGATCTCTGTTCTAAACATATCAAAAACTTAAATTATGTGCGTTGCATGCAAAATATTTGTTTATTTTTTATGATGATTTAAAAAAAAATTACATTACTCTTTTAGTTTCTTCGGATGGAAGTGCGGAGTCCAAGAAAACTCACTTAGAAAATTTGAGAAGAATGGTCAACTACTGTGAAAACAAATCAGATTGTCGAAGAGCAATTCAGCTGCAGTATTTTGGAGAAAATTATACAAGACGTTGTCCAAATAACCCTGCGGTGGCCTGTGACAACTGTCTTAGCCAGGTTGGAAACCATCTTGCATTGTTATGTTTGGATTAATGATTTTAGAAAATAAGTTAGTTCTCAGTTAGCTTAAATAAAACTTTGAGGAAATACTTGGAACTAAGCATAATAATGTTACTATAAAATATCTATATCACACAAGTATTTAAGTTACTACACAGCATTCTGGAAGAGCAAAAAGAAGGCTTATCTTATACAGGATTTTGACAATGTTTTATTGTAATTAGTTTTGATATATTTTTGACACATTTACATAAGTAACTAGCTGTTTACCCTTGCTTTGGAAGGAGATTAACATTTAAACAGAAATGTTTTAGTTTATTTTAAATTTCAATAAGCATCACACAACCTATTTCAAAAGTGTTTATTTATTTGTTTTTATATAACAGCTGATGGTGTCAAATAAATAAAGCAATTCCATTACATTATCATTGAAACTTTAAAGGCTACTGGGGTGGAAACCTTGAGTTTGAAGTGAATGAAACCTTCCCGGTAGTGAACTCGGCAACTTCCCAAAGTTTCGTGAGGATCCAATGAGTGGTTCAGTAATGAATAAAGGACAAACACATACATTCTTTTATACAGGGTGGAAAAAAATATAGAAACGCTTTCACAACTTTTGTATGACTTCACTTGTAAAAGTGAAATCTTGTACATGATCATGGTTACAAAGAACATACTTTTTGACGCTATTAGTGAATTTCCTCTTTTCAGGGGGATGGCCCATAAGGAGTTGAGCGAAAATCTTCAATGTAAGCCTAGGTCGAGTTTGTATCAAATGAAAGGTCTATTCAAGAGATTGCTGCAAACCGGACTTAGAAAGGTTTATCCTTTCTATAGTAGCAGTCATTTGAATTTCAAAGTAACTAATTTGAACAATATTATTTCTCCACTGTTTATTGGTTTCAAGTAAATTATTCTGATGAAAAATTATACTTTAAGAAACAAAATTATTAAAAATAAATTGTACAGATTTAGTGATAAGTATTCATTGATACTTAATATACCTTGTAATGTTAATGTTGTTAGTTCCGTGTTTGGACAAGTATTTAAATTGTCAAAAAAGGATAGTTTTTTTTTAAGGAGAGGCCGACCTCTTAACCTTACTCTGCCCATCCCTCATAGACTATTGATCTGTGCGAGGAACTTATTCAGACAGAGTAAGGGGGCGAACTAGTACAGTAGAATGTGAATATTACTGATAAATATCTCCAGTCTAGTCCGAATTCAAACCAGCGCTATATCTAATCCAAGCTCAAAGTCCTGACGCCTTAGACCTCTTGGTCACCGGCTTGCTCTTTACCATTTATGATTTACCAGTTAAGATGAACATAGATGATCTATTGGGAGAGTACTGTGCTGTGAATCTTGTTACTTGTAACACCTTTCTAGATCCTTTTCTCAAATTTAATCTCATTAAATACATTGGTGATGTTTAAGTCACGTGGTTGATAGGAATGTGTGTTTTGATGTAACGCAATAATACAGAGTCACCATTGCTGTTGAAACGGACAATCTGTCTAAGGCGTTGTACTGTGATCAGGCACAGTGTGAGGATCGTCAGTTTGAATCTACCTCAGGCGGGTACTTTTTACGTGCAACTGTGTAAAGGCACTGGTCTGCGGCATAGTGGTGTAGGGCCCACTTCAAATAAACTGTCTTGCATGGGGTAGGAAGTTGACGGGATCAGTGTTTCTATTACAATTGCATAGTATAAAATCTGTTTTGCTAATTTTTACTTATGATGAGAGGAGGACACTTTTTTACAACTTATTTTGAATTGGCTGTATTTTAATATTTTTTTAGATTATATAATATTCTAAGTACATTAAAATACAAGTAAATAACTGCACATAGCAATTAAAAAACTAAACATTTAAAAATCAACGTATAAAAACTTGACATATAAAAATTTACATTAAAAACAGGACATTAAAAAATATCACACTTTGAAGGGTAAATAACAGATCTGTCATTTATATGATGATGTGGATTCTAATAAGATAACAAATTGATATATCTATAAACCCAGCAAAGATTATGTAGATACAATTTAAAATGGAAGGAGTTTTTAATTATATTTTTTACACTGAAATAATATGATTAGAAGCTTGGATCATGAACTGTTACTTGCAATCAGTGCAGTAAATTAGCATTAATTGTTTGCACTTCTCTCTCTCTCTCTCTCTCTCTCTCTCTCTACTTACCTGAAGAAAGTGCCAGTGGCATTGAAAATTTGTGTGATTATGTGTTTATTTTGTGTATGTTCCTACTACTCTGGTGTTAGTGAACTTGTCTTCTAAGATAAGTTTGCTGATATCCTATCTCCAATATACTAATTCCTGGCCTAGAGGTCTTTAACCTAACCTAAAATTGTTTAAAAGAGAAAGCTTTATTGTTAGTATACAGTCAAAAACCTGTATCTGTGCTACAGGACATTAAGGGATTAGAGTAAAACATATCCCTATTATGTACTTGTGTGGCCTGATATTGGTCAGTTTTCTTATAAACAGTTCTTGTGTGGCTTGATATTTGTCAGTTTTCTTAAAAATGGGGAAAGTGGTGTATAATGTGTATTATCAACCAGCTTTACCGTTTTAATATTAAAATGGTGAAACTGGAAAATTTTATTCCGTCATATGTCAAGAGTCCCTGAGTCATCTATGTTTATGGTCAGGTTGGGGAAGACTAAGGTTGTTGGACATTTGCTATCATTACGTGAAAATAACCAATCACAACATTTCGATTTGGTAGAACCCAAACCTTTTTCAAGTGCTAAAAACTAAATTACATCTACACAAACATAAAACTACGTTCTTAAACTAATAAACTTATCTACATTAATAATTATCTACATTTTAACGTAGAGCATAGAATGGGGTACAACAAAATGAACTTCTGCTAAATATAAAAATGTTAACAGGGTTAAATTAATATAACCAATTAGGTGCTGCCAAGGTCACGAAATCAGCGAAAAAATTTTAAAACGCAATTAAATTAATATTCAAATCAGACTGAAATAAGATTACATTAACTAATAATAAATAAAAAATATAAGGTACCTGAAAAACACTATTAATTAAAAATAACATTAAGCATGCATAAAAAATGATATATGTGACTCGGAAGGACTGAGACTACTATCCAATCTAATTAACTATTACAAATACATTTTAACCTGAAAAGACAACAATTATTAGGAATAAAACAACACAATAATCAAATATTACAAAATGATGAAGTCTTACGACCCGCAGTGACGATGGCGTCTAGACGTCCCAGGCACAAAGTGAGGATGATACAATCCAAATGCAGTGTCTACGAAGTTCCCTCCAAGGTGATAAAACACGGGGACAAGACAAACATACACACTACACTCACAAGAACCATCCACAGACTGAGGTGGTCAGAGACCATTAAATAATATAGTTAATATCTCCAGCAAAACACTAACTAAAGAAGAAACTGATTTGCTATCTAAAGGGCTAAATTTTTCTGTTGTTACTAAAAGACCTACTGTGCTGGATTTCATTACTGGAATTGAATCGGCTGCTCAACAGCTACCTGAGGAGAATGCTGATCAGTTCAGGTGTGAGGCCAGTATCGCCTTAAAGAAAATCCAACCCACCAAACCTAACCTCTATAAAAGTGAACTTAACGCTCTAAAGGCCCTCAAAAGTGAACAGGACATAAAAATTCTACCTGCAGATAAAGGAAATGCCACAGTAGTATTAGATCAAACTAGATACGAACACAAAATTCAAGAAACTCTTAAAGATGGAAAATACACACTACTAAATAGAGGCCCAACTAAATCTTTTTAAAGGAAAATTGAACAAACGCTTAGAAAACACAAAAAATACATGCCCGATAAATTACGTAGTAGGCTAACACCACATCACTCCAAAACACCACACATGTATGGCCTGCCCAAAATTCACAAATCTAACATTCCCTTACGACCCATTGTTAGCTCCAGAGATTCTCCTGCCCGTGAATTATGCAAGTTTCTCCTTCCCATAATCACTCCTTTGGCCAATAACACAACATCACACGTAAAGAATTCAAAAGAATTCACTGAAATGACAAAAACCATGACCATAAATAATAATGACATTCTTGTCAGTTTTGATGTAGTTAACTTGTTCACTAATATTCCGGTAAAAGAAACTAAGAATAATCGAAAACAGGCTTAACCAAGACACTAAACTTTCAGAACGTACCAAACTGCCCATACACGTAATAATGGAACTTTTACAGCTTTGCACTGAATGTAATCACTTTGAAATAGAAGGTCAAATATACCGCCAGGATGATGGTATGGCAATGGGTTCCCCACTATCACCTATTTCGCCAATACCTACATGTAAGAGAGTTTGAGGAACATGCAATTGCTTCCTCAAATCTCAAACCTAAGGTTTGGCTTAGGTACGTGGACGACAAATTTGTCTGCTGGAGTCACAGTGAACCAAATTTAGAAAAAATTTTAAAACACTTGAATAAGGTTTCACCCACCATTAAATTAACCATGGAAAAAGAAGTAAACAATAAATTATCATTTTTGGAGGTAAACGTAGAAATTAACAAAACATGGCCTTAAAACATCAGTCTACAGAAAACAAACTCACACAGGCAAATACCTCAATGTCAATTCTAACCACCCACAAACTGTTAAAGAAGGTGTAGCCTTCTCTCTCTTTAGATAGGGCCCGAGCCAAATGCTCAGACAAAACTAAACTAGATAATGAACTAAAAAATGTTTCCAAAGATCTAATGAACAATGGCTACCCTCAGTCTCTCATAAACAAATGCAAACAAATAAGAAAACACAAACAAACACCCACTGACACAGAAAAGCCTAAACCATTCATGTCCATTCCATATACGCCTAACCTTTCAGAAAAAATCAGACGCATAGCTAGGAAATACAAAATCAGACCATCATTCATCACACAAAACACATTAAGACAGTCTTTAACTAAAACTAATCCAAAGAATGAGGAGCAATCCTCCAAAAACGTAGTATATTGCATTACTTGTGAATGCAATGAAAAGTACACAGGGGAAACAAAAAGACCACTGGAAAAAAAAGGAGATACTACACATTCTAAATTAGCTGAACATGCCTGGAACAATGAACACAGATTTAACTGGGAAACACTAAAATACTTCACAGGGAACCACATTTTTTTTAAACGTAAATTCATCGAAGGTGCCTTCATGAAACTAAATAATGAACAAGTAATCAGTCAAAGAAGCATAGAAGTTAGACCCATGTGGGTTCCTTTACTTAAAAACACACTTGATAAAAAGTTCAGTACACTAATGACATCATCTAACCGGAATCCTACACCACCTGCACCTACAACAATAAGACATTCCATTAGCCTACGTCCTCGTACCTGAGTCACCGCATTCCTGGCGATCTCAGAGCGCACGTCTCTTACCACATCAGTCTGTGGATGGTTCTTGTGAGTGTAGTGTGTATGTTTGTCTTGTCCCCGTGTTTTATCACCTTGGAGGGAACTTCGTAGACACTGCATTTGGATTGTATCATCCTCACTTCGTGCCTGGGACGTCTAGACGCCAACGTTACTGCAGGTCGTAAGACTCCATCATTTTGTAATATTTTTTGTTTTATTACTAATAATTGTTGTCTTTTCAGGTTAAAATGTATTTGTAATAGTTAATTAGATTGGATAGTAGTCTCAGTCCTTCTGAGTCACATATATCATTTTGTAAGCCTGCTTAATGTTATTTTAAATTAATAGTGTTTTTCAGGTACCTTATATTTTTTATTTATGATTAGTTAATGTAATCTCATTTTCAGTCTGATTTGAATATTAATTTAATTGTGTTTTAACATTTTTTCGTGACCTTGGCAGCGCCTAATTGGTTATATTAATTTAACCCTGTTAACATTTTTATATTTAGCAAAAGTTCATTTTGTTGTACCCCATTCTATGATCTAGGTTAAAATGTACATAATTATTAATGTAGATAAGTTTATTAGTTTAAGAACGTAATTTTATGTTTGTTTAGATGTAATTTAGTTTTTAGCACTTGAAA
This sequence comes from Stictocephala bisonia, assembly GCA_035578905.1. NCBI lineage: Eukaryota > Metazoa > Arthropoda > Insecta > Hemiptera > Membracidae > Stictocephala > Stictocephala bisonia. The sequence continues at coordinate 1,073,972 of JAQJVL010000108.1, forward strand.
AAGGTTTGGGTTTTACCAAATCGAAATGGCGTAGTTGGTTCAATCCCAGCTTCATGTGCTAAAGGTTCTCAGTTCGATCCCAATCAGAGTCAATACATTTTGAGAAGGATCAGCTGATAACCATCGGCTGTTCATTTGTCATTGGGTCATTAATGACACTTTCTAAGGAATAGTCGGCCTTAGTTTGTAACAATGACTACATTCGCTCATCTACACTCATCACACTCATTCGAAATCCATATTCGCCCATATCTTGATGATCGGCGTCTTATGAATAAATAAATAAAAAAAAAAATTAATAAATGTCGTGATTGGTAATTTTCACGTAATGATGGCAAATGTCCAACAACCTTTGTCTTCCCCATCTGATACTCCATCATTAACAAATTTCAAAAATATGGTCAGGTTGTCGAACCTCTGTAAGTTTTACCAGCATATTAAGACCTTGATAATCCAGTACGTTTGGGAATTTTATTGAAAACAGGGTTAAAAGGAGGAAAAATAACCATCAATTGCAATCTTTATAAATAATTGTTATAGGCAAATTTATTTTACAATTTTGAACAATACATTTACTTGTTTCATAAACATGACACTATTGTCACTTCAATAACTGGTTGACTATTAATAACTGTAGTATAAAAAAGTCACCATGACAAACTAATAAACTCACATGGGAAAGAGTGGTGAACATTACTTACCCAGCAAAAATGGTGAATGGCTTTCCAATAATTAAGCACTGAGACAACAGCCGGCACCATTCGGTATCAATGTAAAAGGGAGCACTAGCAGACCAAAGATTTCCCACTTCAGAGCTCATCCATGACGAGCCATGGCTTGCTCACTTGTCAGTTTTAATTACTTTATACCGATTTCACTCACTCCCGATCGCTCGTACTGACTTCTGATTGTTCTCTTATCATTTCTGACACTCACATCCCAGATGTGCCAGATTATCAAGATTGCCTCTGTATAAAGAAGGATTACATTGTAGGTGTATCAGTATTATATAAAATGTGTTTTTTAATTATGTTAGTTATTTAACTTGTACAGTTATAAATAAGAGAGGTGTGGGGTTCATGATCACACTATTATTGTACAAGTGCTTCATCAACATCATTCTTGTGGGATAATTGACTGTGGTTACAAAAAATTAATTATTACATTTCATCTGTAAGTTTAGTATTTTAAAGCATAGCTTTAATTACTATAAAGGAAACTAAGCTACTTTAAGCTTTAACCTTTAAGAAGGAAAAAATTACTGTTGCTTCTTAAGAGAATCCCTTCATCAAGGTGATAATGAAGTTAAATATTTGATAATATTTTATAATCTTTTTCATTACATATCTAAAAAGTATATTCAAAAGATCAACTCCATAGAAAAATGTCATCAATTTCCATATCGTTTGGTTAGTTAATAGTCTCACGAAAGAAACAAAATATTACTTTTAGGCCCTCAGAATAAAAAAATTGTTTTTCAAAACACATTTACAAGTCTATTTTACCTTGGAAAAATAACATTCACTACATAACCATTTTAAGATAGCCATTTTATGAGCATAATTTACTGTATTGTCTGTTAGAAAATATAACTAGTATGTTCATTTTTCATAAACAAATACATTATCCTGATAAAACAAAACACTAACCATGAACGACAGTAGTAAATGATTACTCCAACAAATGTTCTAATATCAAGTTTCAATGAGGTTCTGTTTTGGCGGACAGCAAAATATTGCTTAAGAACAGATATTGGAAGAAGCAGTGAAAAATTATGTTTAAATCGAATAAATATAATTTTTAAACATACAGATACTGTATATCTTTAAAAATGCAGTGTCTGTCTGAAAAGATGTGCTGCATTTTTTCACACAGCACGTTGCTTTTTCAGATAAATACGTGCTGAAAAAGCAACATTTATCTGAAAAGATGTGCTTACGTTGCTCATGCAACATCTAACAGTTAATCTTTCTTCATTGGTTACCTTTCTTATCTATAGAATGATTTTTATGGCACTGTATTTTTCAGGAGAGCTACAATGTAGAAGATGTATCTGAACAGTGTAAGCTCCTAGTCACTGATGTCGAAAACATTTGCAACACAACAAAGTGGAATAACTTCACCATCAATCATTTGGCGGATATTCTTAAAGGCAGTAAATGTCGCAAAGTAGTAGAAAATAGTAAGTATGCAAACTTCAAATTTTATTAGCAAATTTATTGTTCTTGAAGAACTTAAGAACCAGAAGTATTATTTGAATCAACAGCTAATAATAGCTCATATGTTTCTTTAAGTTATGAGTCACAACCCACAAGCGACTCATAATTATATTAGTATGAGAACTGACAAGCCTTTCTCAGTTCTCTCCCATGGATAACATCTAAATTATATTAGTATGAGAACTGACAAGCCTGATTCTCAGTTCTCTCCCACGGATAACATCTAAATTATATTATTATGAGAACTGACAAGCCTGATTCTCAGTTCTCTCCCATGGATAACATCTAAATTATATTAGTATGAGAACTGACAAGCCTGATTCTCAGTTCTCTCCCACGGATAACATCTAAATTATATTATTATGAGAACTGACAAGCCTGATTCTCAGTTCTCTCCCATGGATAACATCTAAATTATATAGTATGAGAACTGACAAGCCTGATTTTAAGTTCTCTCCCATGGATAACATCTAAATTATATTAGTATGAGAACTGACAAGCCTGATTCTTAGTTCTCTCCCACGGATAACATCTAAATTATATTATTATGAGAACTGACAAGCCTGATTCTCAGTTCTCTCCCACGGATAACATCTAAATTATATTAGTATGAGAACTGACAAGCCTGATTCTCAGTTATCTCCCATGGATAACATCTAAATTATATTAGTATGAGAACTGATAAGCCTAATTCTCAGTTCTCTCCCATGGATAACATCTAAATTATATTAGTATGAGAACTGACAAGCCTGATTCTCAGTTCTCTCCCATGGATAACATCTAAATTATATTAGTATGAGAACTGACAAGCCTGATTCTCAGTTCTCTCCCACGGATAACATCTAAATTATATTAGTATGAGAACTGACAAGCCTAATTCTCAGTTCTCTCTCATGGATAACATCTAAATTATATTAGTATGAGAACTGACAAGCCTGATTCTCAGTTCTCTCCCATGGATAACATCTAAATTATATTAGTATGAGAACTGACAAGCCTAATTCTCAGTTCTCTCCCACGGATAACATGTAAATTATATAAGTATGAGAACTGACAAGCCTAATTCTCAGTTCTCTCCCATGGATAACATCTAAATTATATTAGTATGAGAACTGACAAGCCTAATTCTCAGTTCTCTCCGATGGATAACATCTAAATTATATTAGTATGAGAACTGACAAGCCTGATTCTCAGTTCTCTCCCACGGATAACATCTAAATTATATTAGTATGAGAACTGACAAGCCTGATTCTCAGTTCTCTCCCATGGATAACATCTAAATTATATTAGTATCAGAACTGACAAGCCTAATTCTCAGTTCTCTCCCATGGATAACATATAAATTATATTAGTATGAGAACTGACAAGCCTAATTCTCAGTTCTCTCCCATGGATAACATCTAAATTATATTAGTATGAGAACTGACAAGCCTAATTCTCAGTTCTCTCCCATGGAAAACATCTAAATTATATTAGTACGAGAACTGACAAGCCTAATTCTCAGTTCTCTCCCATGGATAACATATAAATTATATTAGTATGAGAACTGACAAGCCTAATTCTCAGTTCTCTCCCATGGATAACATCTAATTTATATTAGTATGAGAACTGACAAGCCTAATTCTCAGTTATCTCCCATGGATAACATATAAATTATATTAGTATGAGAACTGACAAGCCTAATTCTCAGTTCTCTCCCATGGGCGGGCGAGTGGGTCAATAACACTGTACGTGTATGGGCGGGCGGGTGGGTCAGTACCAAGGTTAGTGTATAGGAGGTTGCCTCGTTCCCGTAAGGTAGTGTAGTCAGCAGCCATCGAGTGCATGACGTCACAAGCCGACCACAGTCTAGGAGCGCTAGCGCATGCCTCGTGCCCACGCCGCACTCATCACTGCACTACAAACACTTCCCAGCCAAACCCAAACTGTATGAAACGACACAGTACCCAATCGAAACATTTATATCATAATATGAATCAGAAAGTTCTTTTGAACTGTATTTTTGAATCACTATTCTACTCCAGTTCTGACAAAATATTTTGTTGCTTGCTTATTTGGATCGCTTGGCTACCTAGTTCATCGTCATTTATAGGCTAAGATTTGTGTTATAGTTTGAAGCAAATGAAATTTAACCGTGTATTACTTCTAAACAGCACCATCATTGATTATCAAGGATTTAAAATGCCTAACTCGCAATTATATTTATTGAATATAGTAAACTTATCTTAATTATGAATAATAGGCCAAAATGATGTACAAAGCCATATTGGTTTCAAATTGTTGTAATTTGTCAAAAATAATCAGATATACAACAATTTAAGCAATGAACATATACACTCTTAAAATTCAATCTAAGAAAGAATTTTTTTTTTTTCGTGGTGCTGTGATCAGAACTGCTACAGCTTCCTCTCTTTTCACCACGTTCGTCCTTGTTTAAATATTTCATTTGGATAAACGTTCGCTGTTTTGCAAATGATTTCAATACTTCGTGCAGGATACCTGGGTGCTTTCTGTCAACGATTCTTGTAAGTTTATCAACAATACCTAAAAAACAAATATATTTATTGCAATTACAGTATTTGCCAAATAAAGCAATTTGAATAAATGCAGTTTTACGGCATACTTATGGAGTTATTTATAGATTCGATTTTCATAATCAACGATATTTGCCATAGCCTAAGTAGTTTGAAAAAGAGTCAATTATGTTTGTGTATAGTAATTATGTCTGTAAAATAGTGCCAACAAATATTTTATAAATGTTAATATTTATAAAAGTAAGCTTTTAAAACATTAAGATCAGCTTGGATATTTTGCATAATTTATTTACAATACTGTAAGTTTATAAACTATATATAGGCACATAAAGGGTCCTCGAAAAATAATTCCAACATTTAAAATTACTGTTATAAAGAAACTGTTACAGCTATTTCAATGGTTTTAATCTTAAAGTGTGCGGGAAAATATATATATTTTTATTTTTTGTATTTATTTATTCATAAGACGCCGATCGTCAAGATATGGGCGAATATGGATTTCGAATGAGTATGATGAGTGTAGATGAGCGAATGTAGTCATTGTTACAAACTAAGGCCGACTATTCCTTAGAAAGTGGGTCAGTACCTCTGTACGTGTATGGGCGGGCGGGTGGGTCAGTACCACTGTACACATCGTGGACTTTAGCTCTGCGCGCGGAAACAAACTACTACCCATTCAACAAACAAACAATGTGTTTTACGGGTTGCGTTCACGCACTCGCCGCTGTAATGAAGGCGCCAAAACTTCTTCCCAGGTTCTATATCGGTTACACTTTACTATTTGACAGCTGAACATGTATGGGAAAAAGTATTATAAATTGAAAACATTAAATGTATTGTGGTAACTGTATTTTTATGGTAGGTCGGAAAGTATGTAAATTTCACAAACACAAGAAATACATTATTATTATTGCTATTATTCCTGCTTCTTTGTCTACTTCATTTAAAACGACTGTAATAATATTACTTAGACATTTTATTTTTGTAAATAGTTAGTAAAAGGTTGAGTAACTTATAAGTACTTTCTTATAATGAATATATAATGAATGTGAATATAATATAATATGAATCTTATAATGATATATGAATGTGACAATCATTTTACTTCATTAGAGTTCTTCAATCCCACTTAACTCTTCCTCCTCCTCTGAAAGACCGTCACTGTCTGTATCATATTCATTTCCAACTGATATAACAAAAGATTCTATAACATTGTCTATCTGGTGTTTGCCACTGCATAGTCTTTTTCTATCTTCTCCACGTGCTTGCACTTTCCTAAGACTGGTCTAAATAAATTATTGGACGTCCTTGCTCCCTGTAGCTTTTCAACGCTCTCAAATATGTTATCAGTTTTTCTCAGATTTCTGGTTTTTCAACTAACAACTTTCTATTGTTTGCTGTCTTTCTCCAAGTAAACCCTAAATCCTTTAATATGCGTCTCAAACTTTTATCACAACCTTGAAAGTTTGTTACTTTTTTAGCGCCTCCCTCAATAATTTTAAAGTTGGTACTCTATATTCTTCTATATGAAAATTGTACACTAGTCTTCTCACTACACATTTATCGAAGTCATTTAAATAGGTAACTGTTTTACGTCGTTGTCAGTTTTTGTTTGGCGTAGTAAAACATGCCTCGCACTGACTACTAACATGCAATTTTTTTAAACTCTCTGTTTATTTGAGTTACAACTCGCTCTGATACCCCCGTAGCTGCTGCTGTTCTTTGACGAGCCTTTGCCAACGGAATATTTAAAGTTTTTTCGGGCTGCCTCTTCCTTCATAAATTTAAACACGTTAACGATAATTTCGCGGCCCTGACTATGAATTACTCTATTCTTGACTAGCAACTTGAACTCATCAGTCATTGTGGAAAATTAACAAACACTACAACTAACAAAATATATCACAAATAAAATACTCGGTAACTACGGCTATATTAATAATAATCGGTGTAAACCGCACGCACTGGTTTAACAAATAACTAGGCACAAATGACAACCACACTCATCACTGTCACAGAAAAGACTTATTTTAGCCAGGAAGTAGGTAGGGTTAGTTGTTATTTTCATTACGATGCTCGGTAAGGAGGTTGTTGCAGGTGAGTCAGTGTTTTCAGGACAGAGCGCATAACACTACCCCGCTACTCCTCCCGCCTATCACCACCCAGCCAAGGCCACGCGCACAGCTAAAGTCCGCGATCTGTACGTGTAAGGGCGGGAGGGTGGATCAATAACACTGTACATGTATGGGCGGGTGGGTGTGTCAATACCACATTAGCAAACTTCTAGGTGGGTCACGCAGAATTTTGCTATCCACTTACTAGTGAAACCCTTCGAAAACGCATGAATGGCCATAGACATGATTACAAAGTCCAAAATCTTGAAAAACCTGTATCTGCCTATACTCTTCTCCATAACCAAAATTGTTATCAGTGTTACACTACTAAGGTAATCAGATCCCTTCCTTCCCATGCCAATAGTTCCCAACTCCGAAGGATGGAATATGGATAACAAAATCCCGTTACCCACCTAATCTGAACATAAGATAGACCTCTTCCCCTCAACCCCTTCCCCATCAGCAAACTTATATAGATACACCAACTGAAAAAAAACTGCATCAATACCTGAGTTTTGCTCTTTGGATGTACAACCACCACCACTCAGTAATGTTAATATGCATCATGACATTTTAATCAGTAAAATAATGGATGAGTAATTGATTGTTTTTACTGGCTAGTATATTCTTGTTTGTTAAATAAATAATAACATTTAAAATAAAACAAATAAAATGCAAGCTAAGTCTAATACATAGAACTAAAATACATCAGTTGTCTCAGAACTAGAATTAGTGGTCATATATAGAAAGTCAAACAGGCTTCAAAGACAAACATTAAGAAACGTTCTACCACCAACAAATAATCTGATTTCAAACATGTTGAAGCACCAACATAATGAAACAGCTGGCCATTTGATGTACACATTAGCTTATGCTGACACAAACAAATTTCAATATTTAGTGCTTAAAAATATTAAGTACAACATCTGAAAAGAGGATTTGTATATTTTTTGGACTTGTAAATGTGTTGTCAGCCACAGCAATAAATGTTAGTGCTATGTGTTGCAAATGTATTTACGTGTCCTAATGCTTTTGTAACAAACATTAACATTTTAAGCTAGATTGACAAGATTCAACCTTAGATGTTGAACTTGCATCTCTCATATACCACTCTCGTGACTCATCAACACATATTCTGTGTAGCTTGAACAAGTACACTGCGATTACTTGTTGAACCTAAAATCTTCCCAAAAGGAAACAAAGGTCCAATTAGGACTATTCATGTCATCTCTGCTCGGTCTGAGCATAGACTGTCCAAGAACTTTCATCTTATGTAAACCCTGCTGTATGAAAAAAATTGCATCTAACACATGCAAAAGATATATTTATGTTTAGGATTACAAACGTTTTTAGGATTATTATCACCCATTTTATACAACACCACAAACACGTGAACTAAAATCAAACCACACTTTCATAACCCTTAAACTGTGCAACAACAAAACATCTGAGCTACAAAATTATCATCAGCAATAAACATGTTGACAAAGCAATGTTTTCTTTGTATATAAAAATAGTTTTCAGGATCTATTCCCTTATCTTTTTTATTGTCTAGTTCAGATTTGCTGGGCTGCTATAATATATGAATAATTAAAATTAAAGTAATAAATGCCAATTGTTGTATTGTTATTTTTTAAATTATATAACTTTTTCAGATCATGACAGATTGTCTTCTTATGGTGTTTTGATGGGTTGGGACAAGCTTGATGTGTGTCGATTGATAAACAAACTTGTTATGGACAGCTTTTTAGCAGAATACCATGTCACTGTAAATGACAATACACACTCTTACATAAAGTCAGGACCACGTACCTTAGATCTCAAGTTTGGGAAAGACAAGGTCAGTACAGCAAAAACAACCGTAAGATTTGTCAAATTATAGCCACTATGTATGTTACATAAAAACACTTAACAAATAAACGCTACTTTGTTATTTTATTTCACAATAATATATTTACCCGAGAATCAGCAGTCATGGGCTAGTTGAAAAGCAGGATGCTGCCAATATGGTGACTAGTCAACAACAGGTTTAAGTTTTGCTAGTTCTTTCACTGATAGCGAGGACTGGTGACATTATTTTGGTAGCAATTGTTATAGTATATCTCAAAGTTTTAATTATGTGTTCTTCAATTTTGTGGTATTTATATATGTTCTACTATTTTTTTCAAATGTTCTATTTACTCTTTAGTTTTATTCACCGAGTATTATTATTTTGTTTTAGAACAAATTTTAAATAATAATCAACTATAGTGTATTTTAAAATCTAATAGAAATATGAATTATACAGAGATTTTCATATAAGGACAATGTTTGTAATTTATTATTTGGAAAAAAGGTTTCCAATCATAGAAAAATTATGTTTTTCCAATAATATTACTATGAAAGATAATATCTCCTAAAACACAATGTCTATAAAACAAGGATAAGTCATCTTTGTATATCATCCTTGTTTTGAGAAACCTTAGAAAACAGCCTTTATCCATGTATATAGCAAGTCTCATGAAAATTTTCGAAGCATAACAATCTATACCTAGGCTGTCAGAATCCATCACCCTACGAAACTAGTCTAATATATAGGTTCAAAAATGTATTTAAAATATTGGTTTTGTTATTTCAAAATTATTAACTGTACATACATCTCTTAGCATACTGTTGTGTACTCCACAGGTAGTGTTTTCTATGAGGAAAGTTGAGAGAAAACCTTCGGTTCTTGGTTCACCAGCAGTGAGGGCTGGTGATGAATCAACTGGCTATCCAGAACTGGACGCAATCCATGAGCGATGTTTCAGCGAACTAATGGATGTCGTAACAGCCATTGCCGAGATCAACGAGGTGAACACAAACACAATCATGAACATTCAGGTAATTTTTTACTTGTTGATAATTATATTTCCAAATTCATTATAAAATATTGTTCCAGTTACAGGATTCAGATCAACACAAACTTTATTAATTTTAATAGATAAGATACTAAAAGAAATATATTTTGTAAAAATATAAAGTTACAATACCAACTGAAAAATCTACATCTAGACTCTAGCTACTCCAAAGCTAGAGTCTAACCGTCTACAAACCACTTCCCCTTGGTACTGAAAAATGGTTTAGTAACACATCAATGTAAGCAAAGCAATTAATGAAGATGTAAAAATATATTTAACAGCAAACAATATTAATGACATCATAAAAATGTAATTAAATATCACAAGAATGTATAAATTATGTGCAATAGGAAAAGGAAACTACAGGTAAACAATCAATACGAAGCTGTATAAAATAACAGTAGCTCTATGGTAGATGCAAATAGTATACAATGTGGCATGCATGCGGCACAGACATATTTAATTTGGACACTATTGGGAGTGTGGGAAACAATATTAGATGTACATTGAGAAACAGAAAGCTGTATTCAATTTTTTTCATTATGAAGGTCAGCTAATGTAACTCCTTTATCAAAAATAATTAATTTACCCCAAACTACACACTAGTGGTTGTTTCATGAACTGTTGAGCATGCTAGTCCTATTGGAGATGTAATTTAAATACATTAGCAATAACCCTTTGGACTCAAAATAAAATTAATTACACTTTGCTCAATGATTGGTAGGACAGTATGCGTGGCCATCGCCATGCTCCTCTACACTACATGTTGCATTTATTTTTATAGTTGTACGTCTCTGTGAATGATAGGCAACACGTAGTGGCCTTTAGTTTTTTTCGATTCAGGTCAGTAGGCCACGCTCATCACTGTAGTAAAATCTTTGTTTATTTAGTCTAATCAGACGATGTTGTTTGAGCTCAGTAAGCCCTGCTTTCTATCAAGAAACAACTGAACTAAAAGGAACATAAGCTTTCTTCAGTACTGGGAATAAAAAGAACTCGCAGCTTCCAAGATTATCATCCTCTTATTAAATAAAAGGCCACCATTGCTTTTTTCAGTATTTATTAATTTTTTTTAAAGTAATCTTTTAAACTCAATATTTTGTTTTTTATACTGATTTTATTTATTAGTGTATGGAGGCTTATTTTTACTGTTTGTTCAAATCATTTTAAAACTAATAATTTTTTCACAATCTGATGCTAAACATTTTTAACAATGAATAATATTACTTTGCAAATCAAGCACAAAAAATTAAATTGTTTATTTGCCATATTGTTTCTTTATTAACCAAATACATTTGATCGTTATTGTCTAAAGGCGTATTTTCATGCTACAATCAAATGTGAAACACTCAATTTTAAATTCTTTCAATAATTATAATTGAATATTGATTGTGTAATAAGTATTTCAGTATTATGATTATTCAATACCAAATTATTGAATTGATGGATGCATCCAATTTAGTTTTTAAGTTCCACCTTAAAGGTCAGTGGCTTCCAGAACAAAAATGATTTCAGCTGTATGGGTTAACAAGTGCTAGTTATATACAGTAGGGGAAGAAAAATATCTTAGCTTAACAAGGGACTTCAGCGTAGCCTATCATGTTCACCTGAAAACTTATGTGTGAACAGCATTTGCTTTATTGTACTATATATGCATAATGTACCCACAGTATAGCGAAATAATAATAGCTGAATGTTAACCTGATTGGAATGACTACCGATACTTTGCAGTGGTACATTGTAATAATAGCTGAATGTTAACCTGATTGGAATGACTACCGATACTTTGCAGTGGTACATTGTAATAATAGCTGAATGTTAACCTGATTGAAATGACTATTTGCAGTGGTACATTGTAATAATAGCTGAATGTTAACCTGATTGGAATGACTACCGATACTTTGCAGTGGTACATTGTAATAATAGCTGAATGTTAACCTGATTGGAATGACTACCGATACTTTGCAGTGGTACATTGTAATAATAGCTGAATGTTAACCTGATTGGAATGACTACCGATACTTTGCAGTGGTACATTGTAATAATAGCTGAATGTTAACCTGATTGGAATGACTACCGATACTTTGCAGTGGTACATTGTAATAAGGATCAGTTCCAATTCCAGGGTTGATTTGTTTATTTTGTTTAGGCACTAAAAGCAATGTCCCTAAATCTACCAGAAACTAGAGAAGAAATGCTAGCAATTGCAGGTGTAACTCACGCTAATTACGAGAAGTATGGCCGTGATTTGCTCAAGATCACTGGCAAATATGCAGAAGAAAAACATAAACTAAGTGAGTATCGTTTTACCTTAAAATGATGTAATTATTATTATTATACTCTTAGAATGTTTACTATTTTATGATTAAAAAAGTTCTTTTTACATTTTGAAAGCTAAGAATTTTGGAAATTTTTTCTTTTCCCATTTTGAATTTTTGAGTTGGCTTATGGAAACATGAGTTGTGAGTTGAAACAAACATCTACCTGATATTGAGGCATGTAGTAAGAGAAAGATCCATTGATAAATATCATTCTTCTGATTAAGATCTATTGTAATGAGGTAGAAGATATTTACTAAACAACTTAGTGTAACGTTGATCAACATTTTCATAAGACTATTTAAAATCCCATGATATATTTTGAATTAAATAGCAGTAAATCGATTAATATAACTAAAGCCAAACTATATTTCGTCCTAGATGTATGTTTGTTAAGAGGGTGGACATTTTAGAGATGGAAACTGCGCATTTTGACCATCTGTTCAACTTTGTCCAAATAAAATTTTAATGTCAGCCACAAGTTATGTGGTACCCAGATCAACAACAGTGGTTTTATTGATTTCGTGTTTATAAATCCACTGTGTTATAATCCATGAATACACTGTGTTATAAATCCATGCCTTTCTGGGGCCAGACAGTCGGAGATCATTTACTGAAAACCCTGATTTATAGCGTGATTTGGGTCTGGCTTGCCCCCATGTTGGAAGAACTTCCTCAAAATTTGAAAGGGGCGCTGTGGTCAATTCTAGATTGTTGATTGATTGTTGATTGAAAGACTGGGATCAATTGGACCAAAAACAGTATTCATCTGGCAAATCACAAAGTTCTACATTTCCCTACTTTAACTTCCAAACACATTGACTATAGGCAGAATTCATCCCCCTTCTGAAGCAGACCACACATAGCCTTCCTAGTTCTACAGATCAAGGTTAAATAATCAGCAAATGCCAGGCAACGTGTTGCCACAAGAGTCTAGTCCATTTTGAAAGCATAAAAATGGTTTTGGGGGAAATCTTTTTGATGAAGTCAAGTTGTAGGTTAAAAACCATTTTGAATCCAACATGTGAAAAACAACAGCTTTGAAAAATCCCAGTTTCAAATTTTATTTAAGGAGACTCCCAATCACGAGTTAATATCTTGAAAGACAAGGTATTGTAATATTGGAAAACTAAGCTTTTTAAGTTCTGTGGTACCTGATAGTAAGCCATAGCATATTGCAATAAGTTTTGTTTCATAGAACCAAAGGCATTGCTTAAGTCTAGCCATGCAATAAAGATTTGACGCTCACATCTACATGCGTCTGCCAATACCTCGGTCATCAACACAGTATGTTCCACACATCCTGACACTCCAAATACAAAACCCTTATGTAAATCTGGATTTAAAAGATCATTTCCATTCATATGACTGTGGACTCTATCCGCCACCATAGTAAAAAACACCTTTCCATGAGTGTTGGTGCAATTGGTCTTGTATTGCTTGGAATATCGCAGTTTTCTTCTTTTGGTATCAGTTTGATTATTAGCAGTACCAAAACTTGATGGGCAGGTCTTTGCCTTTCAGAATCTTACATAAAACTTAAAAAAGATAGTCCTGCAAAGACGGGCAGTTCTTGTAAATAACGTAGGGAATACCATTTGGACAAGTGGTAGATTTTTTCTCGTTTTCTTCAGGATTCGAGCGATATATCCTGTTGATGGTGGTAGAATATTCCCTGGAACAATGTTTGATATCCTTTTTGAGTCAAACGTTCCATACTTTATGTCTCTTTCAGTATCTCCGCAAGTGTGTCTAAAATGTGCTTCAGCCTGTTCCATAGAAAAATTCAACTTCCCTGGTTGAGTCTAAAGCTTTACTTTCGCATAGCCATACCTATCTCTGTCAAAATGAGTCTCATTTTTCGATCTAGGGAAGCTTTCATGGCTTTTCTTCATGGTTATGCTTAGACCTTGAATGAGCTTTAATAAAGACCGATAGGCTCTGGCCAGATCATGACATCGAGCAGAATCGGAGCTTCTTTTTGCTTTCTTCAATTCCTTCCGAAGCTGATGCTTGTGTTTCCTCAAACGGCACTTCATAGGGTTTCCATTTTGATTTTTCAAGGTCCTTACAGGTTCCAAAGACATTCCCAAAGTATTTATATACTACCTGATCAAAGATCTCCAGCTCCTGGGCTGCATTACCTTGAGATATTTTGCTAATTGATATAGCAAGTATCTGAACATCATGAAAGTCCCATTCTTTCCTGGACAATGGCGGTATTTTCAAAGGGAGTTCTCCTTGTTTCTTCTTTTCCATTACCAGAGTGAAGAAGAGGCACACAAGGGGATATGTGGTGTAGTTTCGGTCCACTGCATTTGGGCTAAGTCTGATACGGCTGAATCTGCTGCATCACCACCACCTCCATTCTCTAAGTACTTCGTTGATAAATGATGGCTATACCATAACTCTGTCTTGTATCCTTGTAGCAAATCTTACAGATCCAAAGTTCCTTGCCGAGGTCATTATCCTGAGATCCGTCCTGTTGGTAACTCATTCTCCCTCCCTCTCGGGTTGCCTGAGGGTATATTTTTGTATTTTTACTGCTAGCGGATAAAAAACCATCAGACTATCATCAGGATTGCTAACCCCTAGACAGTTTTTATCTGGTGGGGTTCCGGGCGCTGCCAGGTAGTCTAGACTCTCCCACTGTCATCTTGTGGTCTTTCCCACCGTCAACCAGACTCTCCTGGAGATCACTCGTCTCTCCGAGTTGTCTTCACATATAACAAACACTTTGAGAGAGGCCGAATATATTACCTAATAGAAGTCACAAGAACTTTTTATAGAATACAAAAATATTTGTTATTATATGGTGGTAGCAACTTCAAAAGCTGATCAGTCAAGTACTGGTTTTTAAAGTGATGGAGAGGAATTCATCATATACACTTTATATATACAAGCTATGTCATTGGCAGTTTGAAATGACTAATCCAATGCACTTCTGTGATATTGATTGGTAAAATGATTTGGAAGAGCCCTAGATGCTAATAGGTGTTTTACAGGAATAGTAAGTATTGATAAAGATCACTTCCCCCCCTCCCCCAATAAAAACTATAATAATTACTGTTAACACTTTGAAGCCTAAGCCCGAAGATAGATCGGGCGACGCAAACTGGCGTACTCGCCGACGCCCGAGAATAGCTCGGGCGCCCATATTTAATTCATTATATCTTTATTATCGGCATATAATCGGGTTTAGGTCATCTGAATATGTCTTTTAGTTATCTGTTATTATATTTTATCTGTCTATTAATTTTTTTTATCTACATCTGGTCTTGGATAAATAATTATCGTAACAGCTGACGTGAGACTTGAAATGAGCGCGCACCGAGCGGTATTGTTTATGTCAGCATTGTTTATGTTGTTATATTTTGCTATTATATTTATTTTATGTTATTATATTTTATCGGTCTATTAATTTTTTTTATCTACATCTGGTCTTGGATAAATAATTATAGTAACAGCTGACATGAGACTTGGAATGAGCGTGCGCCGAGCGGTATTGTTTATGTCAGCATTGTTTATGTTGTTATATTTTGCTATTATATTTATTATATGTTATTATATTTAGCTTATATTATTATATTATTTATATTTAGCTTATATTAGCTTATATTATATTTAGCTCATATGTTATTATATTTTATATTATTATATGTTATTATATTTAGCTATTTTTTGTTTTACATATTTTTGTACTTATTTGAAGCTTCTGTAAAAAATAAAAAAATGTACAACACCTAAAGTTTTGCCCATCATTGAAAAGAGAATTTTCTCCCCTTTACAAAGATATATAATATAACCTTTTTATGAAATTTATAAGGCATTTACAATTTTTTTAATGTGAACATAAAACCCCCAGGATTCCATGCCAAACGGAGTATTAAGGGCCCAGGCTTCAAAGTGTTAAAGAATTAACCTGACATAGAATAAAACCACTGGCACTTTCTTCAGATGAAGAGAGAGAGGGAGAGAGAGAGAAAGAGAGAGAGAGAAATGAAATGAAATGAAAAAAGTTTTATTTTGTGAGGCAAAGGGAGGGAGGAAGAGAGAGACATTTTCCTGATGTCCCATCTCTCCAATATACTCATTGCTTGTAGAGATATGGGCGAATTTGAGGGGTGATTGAATTGAATTCAAAGAATTGAATTGATGTAGTATGATGAACGAGTGTAGCGTAGTCATTGTTACTAATTAAGGTTGACTGTTCCTTAGAAAGCGCTATTTATGGCCGAGCCGGTGGCTGCGCAGTCTAAGGCGCCAGAACTTTGAGCTTGGGAGAGATAGCGCTGGTTCAAATCTGGCCTAGACTGGAAATATTTATCAGTAATAGTCACCTTGTCTGTATATATACTGTTATTGTTAGGAAATATACTGGTTCCCCCTTACCCTGTCTGAATAAGTTCCTCGCACAGATCAATAGTCTTATGAGGAATGGGCAGTTTAAGGCTGAAAAAGAAAAGAAAAAAAAATATTAATAGCTCAATAACCAGGGTAACTAAGAGACATACAGTTTTACGTCGAATCCAAACCTTGTAGTATTGGTCTGATTTTCAGCTAGTTGACAAGCCTTATTCTCTTTCCTACACAACCTCCAGGCTAGTTTCAGTCCAAAATATGTATTTACATTCCTTAAATTGCCTCAAGGTATGGTGTACAAAGAGACTCTCAAAAGTAAATATTGCATTGTAAAACATACTCTATCTTTGTTTTATATAATATACTATAAATAAATAACTTTATTTTGAAAAAAAGTCTTAAAGTTTATTTAAGTTCTATTACAAATATTTGGTTAGAGATTGTTTAAACCTGTAATTTCGTGAACTTTCATGTTTATAAAAATTACATTTTCAATGAACAATGTAAATTTCTGTGGAAAATATAAAATAAACATACTATTTCATAGCTGTAATGGTGCGTTTTTTTTTTTAGATTTTGCTGAAGGAAAAAAGAGACCCTTATCCCCTACAATTAGAACTCATGGGGAGACGGCGAAAAGGAGAAAGAAAGGAAATACAAATGATGCAGTACCGGGTTCTTATGTTGCTCCGTACCGGTCTAAATTCAAGTAAGTGACTTGCAGTGCTGGGGTTAATTTTTAGGTAACAAAGTTTGATAATTAAATGAGCATTTAAAAGAGCTGTAAAATAATATATACAGGGCGTGTAAAATGTCTGGAAACACCCAAATATTTTGTTTATTAGCAAAAATAGAAATTCAAAATTTTAACAATATTGATAGGTATTGAGCACCTACTTTTTGGAACAATATTTAGTCATTTCACATTAACGGGCGGCGTCCTGTTGAGGGTATCGTCAATATTCTTTATGGAAGCCCATACCTTGTGATGCATCAATTTAAAGGTTATAGATAACTGAATTGAACACCTGAAACCGTATCGCTTAGGAATAGCTATCAGAAAATAGAGCACTTTGATTATTGAAAATTTGTTCAACAATTTCATTTTAACTTCATTGCCAAACTGAAGAAGGGAGACAGTTCAAACATTAATTTGACACTAAATAGTGCTAAAAGGTTAGTGTAAAAAATTGTCTAACACCATAAGTTATTTTTTATTTTTATAAGAAATTAAATAATTCATTATTTACATACTGTTATATTCATTTATTGTAATAGAACTCTTATCAAAATTGTACTAATAAAACTAGATTTAAATGAAAATTTTGTTTTATATCAAATTAAAAAATTGTTTAACGTATAAAATTTATTGTAACACATTGCTGTTGCAAAAACCAAGTTAAAATGAAATTAATTGTTGAACATCAGCATATTGTCAATACTCAAGTGCTCTGTTTTCTAAAAGAATGATTCTTTAGAGTTGCGATTTGTGACATTCAGTTCAGTTCAATAAAACCCTTGAAGTGAGTCATCTATCACAAAGCCTATACTTCCATAAAGAATATTAACGATACCCTTAACAGGATATCCCCACTAGTGTGGTATGACAAAACATTGTTCCAAAAAGTAGGTGCTCAATATCTATCGAGATTGCAAACGTTTCAAATTTATATTTCAATTGATAAAGAAAATATTTAGGTGTTTCCAGACATTTGAGACACCCTGTATATTGAAACTCTTTTTCTTCCCATTTACTAAGAGAAATATGGAAAGACTGGATTATAAATAAAATCTTGAGTGTAAAGTATTTATTAGTTTTAAAAAGCATATATATACACAGTATATCTCCCTGTTAAAAATGTACAGGTATTCATCCTGCTTCTTCAATTGAACAAAAGACTATCTAACTCCTAAAAAGAGCGCAATACACGCTCCACTACCATACTGTAAACAAACATAATTATGAAATCAAATGCATATGAAATTCTCATTGTTTTTACAATAAGGGCTCAATTGCCATCTAATTAGCTGCTGTTTAGCTATACTGATAGACATTTCTTATGGATCAGAATGGTTTCATACAAATTCATAATATTTTATTTCAGACGAAGGAGAGGGAAGAAGAGTTACCAAGCTACAACTGGAGGGAGGAGAGGGACTGGAAGTAGCACTGGAAGGGGTAGTTCCAGAGGTAGAGGAAGCAGCTATGGAAGTGGAGGTGGAAGCAGTACTTCATCATCATACCATACTCTCCAATCTAACCGCCCTTTACCACCTACAAACAGACCAGGCTTTATGCCCATGCCTAAAGTTGTCTCATTACTAAAAAGAAATTAGTTCATTGTATTGGAAATCCATTCCGTTCAGTGGATTAATTGATAAGTAACCTTTATGGAAAAAATGGGCACTAATTCAAGAATTTATTAATATAATTAGTTCTTAAATTAACTTTTATCTAGGGCATACTTTTGAGTTGTTTGAAACTGAGCAAAATATGCTTATGTTATTATAATTGTACAGTCAAACAAATGACCTAGGTTTTAACTTAAATCAGCTTTTCATATACTGCCATTAATCTGAACCACTTACATACTGTTTTATATATATATATGAGCCCTGATTTTATCTTAATATATATTTTTTATGATGAGATTTGAATGGATCATTCAGTTTGTCCCAGTTATACAATACTACATTTACGGTACCCGTTTTTAATTTTTACTATTCAATTTTCTTATCAAACGAGGATCCTAAAATAACTGCCAACTAACTGAAATAGAGAACTGTTTGTAAGGGAATGTTCTACTGTTTCGTGGTACACTGCCCGCACATAAATTATGATACCAATACCATTGCTTGATGGTCTTATATCATGTTAATTTCAGTACGAGTTATCTCCTGGTCGAACTCTGTATTTGTTATCACGATATAATCAGGTTTGTGTCCGATCTCACTCGTCCCTGTCCATTTGGAACGAAAACAAACTCGAGTAATATACTATGGTAAAGTTTAACATCATGTCATTTTAAGACTATTTCATTGTAAAATATTTTATTTAAAGTACTAGTTCCAAAAGACGCATCAATAAATATTATTGATTAAATAGGCATTCTTTTTAGCAAATTGTCATTTTGGCGCATCAGAATAATTCTGAGACATTGATATTGCTTATGCATCGCGTTACTTTCGATGCATCAACATTTTTACTAGTCCTGAATCGAATTATCAATTCTATGCATTGAATCGATAAATTAAAAAAATGTATTTTTAGATGCATTTCGAGAGAAATGTTGCAGCTTGAGTAGAATCGTACAAGACGACGACTTTTTGCTTCCTGCCAAAACTTCAGCTCATACCTAGATCCTATCTCAGATATTTAGTTAAACAAAGTTCCTCATATTAAGTTGAGTTATTCCTTAAAACCACAGTCAGCAATACCAAATCGTAATATTTCCTTTGTAAGTGATTTGTATTTGATATCATCACATTACTTTTTGGTATATATGTATTTGTTATATTGTTATACTTTATTGGTGTATACAAATAAAGTATTGACCCCAAGATTTTATTTTAAAATATTTTACGTCTTTTATATTTTCCACCTTTTCAAAAACTGTTTTGCCTGAATGTCAACTCTTTCAGTAACTGGTATTATGGAAGTTCTGGAACAGGCATGGGGTGCCCATGAAGTAAAATAAATGTAACCAAGGGCAACATTAAATTTTATGTGACCAAGAGGTTGTTTTTCTTTCAAACAGGCTTGTTTAGTCTTGGTGTAAATTTACGTTGGTGTAAGTTTTCACAACTAAAACTTTAGTATAGTTTTATTATAAATTGAGATTAGAATCAAATTATTTAATTTATATTCAATACCCACCACATGTATATGGGTCGGTGGGTGGGTCAGTACCTCAAAATGTGTATGGGTCAATATAATTTTGAAGGACAGAGGTTGTAAACCAAATAGTATTTGGGGACAAAATTAGGGATTTGCCAAATTATTCCAGGATCCAAGTATATGATAATGATGACGACAACCAAAGATTGGGGATGTATAAAATCCTGTTGGACAGATTGGGGTATTAAAAGTTGATTAAATTATAAGTTTTTTTTTTTTTATTATTGTAAAAATCTTAGGACGCCAAATTTTTTTAACATATTGTTCTTTTAGAAATGTTGTACAGTAATAGTATCAGTTAATTTTTAATAGTTTTGTTGTTCATGTTTCAGTGGTAATATTTTGTTCAATATAAGCTAATCATGACCAAAATTATCATAATTAGTTTAGTTGATAAAATTATACTTGTTCAATGAGATACTTGAGTTTGAATTTTCTTGATGACTTTTTCAATATTTATTTGTATTAATGCTGCAAAGAGTAATCTAAATTTATTTAGAAGATGGAAGTCTGTTAACTAACCTTTAGTCTTGAGTTAATATGCTCTTCTTGAGAATAATAGTTCACATTTGCATGTGTTCCTGTAATAGACAAATTTTCTTTTTTACTAATGTCCTAAGTTTTAGGAACGTTGTCAGGGCTTATCATCATCCTGCAATGTGGATTTTGAGAACTTTTGCTTCAACTCCTCATTTCCTTGCACTTAAAGTAACTTCATTTGATATTTCTCTTAAACAGTATCCACATCAGTGATGAAAGGTGAAGAGAACAGTTGTACTTTATCTTGACTGTGACATTGTTGGAATCTGTCGTCAAAGGTATTTTTCATCTTAAGCAGTACATCGGCGAATTCACTCCAGTTTTCAGTGGTTTAAAAGAATAGAAAAGTGGTACAAGTTATTATTTCTTATCTAAGATTTCCAGAGGTCAAGTTTATTGATATTGCCATAAAGCTAAGTACACTCCGCACTCAGAATCAACTTTCTGCTTTTTAGCCAAAGCCATCATTGACGT
Source organism: Stictocephala bisonia (assembly GCA_035578905.1). Classification (NCBI taxonomy): domain Eukaryota; kingdom Metazoa; phylum Arthropoda; class Insecta; order Hemiptera; family Membracidae; genus Stictocephala; species Stictocephala bisonia. The sequence goes on from JAQJVL010000108.1 coordinate 1,095,310, forward strand.
TAACCACAAACAAAGCACAACATTTAGGCCTGCTAAATAGGTTCAATCACTAAGATAAATAGGACTAGGTAAAGTCAGTAATAATATACGATAGCACAAGCATAAATTACTTAACAAACAGTACTCTGCTAACACCACAAAGAAGGTAAATTCACACATGCGAACAGAAAGCAAAAGTACTCATGAACCTGAACAGTAAATGATTGAATAGAAGTCTGAATGACAATAGTGTCATAGTGGCAAACCTGTGAACTATGTGTCATCTGTTGCAGAGTGCAGTAGATGACACAGAATCTGAATGGTGCTCGCTTCTACATTGGTCACAATGCCAGCGAGCAATACGAGCTCACGAAAGATAAAATAGATCCTCTTTCGACTATTGACAGATTTAATATGAAATTGTATGCAACATGACGCATGCCGGGTAAAAACCTTATGCAAACTGCTGGTTGCCCATGCCTGTTCCAGAATGATTAAAATACTTGACTGTAACAATTTACAATTATAAATAATTTTATATTGTTACGTTGGTATATTGTTGCTATAAATAATATTCTAAGAATTATACTTTAAATGTAATTAAAGAACAATGGAATACAAACTGTATCAACTCTATTGAGGTTCCAATGTATATACTCATTGTACAATTGTTTTGTATAGAGCTAAATGTAAATATGACAACTAATTAATGTTTGTAACTATGCTTATTGCATATGTAATTATTAAAAGTATTTTATAATTTTTATGGAGCTATTTCTTTAAAATGTACTAAAATGAATTAGTCTAACAAGATCACTATAGTTGGGCAGTCTTTGTGAGGTAGAACCATCAAACTGGTGCTATTAAACTTACCTGCTTGAAACTAGCGATCATTGTTTGCGCATCCCTCAAGGGACCATCTTTGAGACAGATGTGGTGATACATATTTACTATCCTAGTACTGTACTCTCCATAAAGCTCCCACAATTATTCAAAATCAAGACAACAAACATATCTCAATATGACATCTTTGTAAGATGCTCATCATTTTGATACTCAGTTTCTATAAATTTGTCAACTTTCACTCTCATGATTCACTGGAGTTTTGAAAAAAAAAATTACATAAGTTGTTATAACTCAAAGGTATAATCGTGAGATTTTAAAAAAATATATCCAATTACAATTAGTAAAATAATACTTTATTCATTTGATAGTGTTTTAACCAAGCCAATTGGCAATCAATTGAATAACAGTTAGTAACAAATAATGTAAATACTTATTCTGGCGAGTTAAGTTGTATTATAGTATACAATAAGTGACAAACTTGATCCCAGAAATGTTTATTTGGATGATTCACAACTTTCTTTTCAATGTAACATGATAAAAATGAAGTAGTACAAAGCAAAACTGATTATAGACTTCAGTCACTTGAATACTCCTCAAGTTATCTATAGAGTAACTTGTGAAGATTGGAAGGAATTTTTACCTAACATTTTGAATATGGAAAAATTGATGTGGGAAGTGGACTCAATTAGTGATGAATTTCAAGGCACATTCATCATTTTTAGTGCTGGTTGTCTTATGTACTCAGAACATTGCCAGTGGGCTTAGTTTAAAAACTTTTAAATGAATAAAGTATTAATTTATCAATTGTATATGAATTTATAATATCGTTACAGAATAATAACTTTCATACTTCGTAAATCTCCAACAAATGTCAAAAGTGAAAGATGACCAAATTGATTGAAATTCGAAATGATGAGTTTTTTACAATAGATGACATTTATTTTTGATAATTGTGGCAGCTAAATGAAGAAAGAACGCTGGTATATAAAAATCACTGCATCTGTCTCAAAGACGATCCCTTGAGGAATGCCCAAAAATGACCGCTAGACCCAGGCAGGGTAAGTTTATTGAGCCAGTTGGCTGGTTCTTCCTCAATATGGTTTTGCCCCGACTTAAGTAATGAAATAAGTGAACTACGAGGGCCGTTCGGAAAGTAACCTCCGGTGTGCTTTAAATAAAACTCTGACATAATTAAAAATATTGTATTATATACATCCTAAAACTACATCTTTCAGCTATTTTTCAACATAATTTCCAAAAACATTCAAACACTTATCATATCTTTGCACTAACTTACAAATCCCTTCAGAATAAAAATCGGCCGCCTGTGCCTTGAGCCAGCCAGAGACTGCATTCTTGAGTTCCTCATCGTCCTCAAACCTCTGAGAGCCCAGCCATTTCTTCAAGTGCATGAACAGATGAAAGTCACTGGGAGCTAAATCTGAGCTGTATGGTGGATGGCTAATAACATCCCATTGAAATTGTTCAAGAAGGTCTTTGGTTTTTTGAGCACTGTGGGGTCGGGCGTTGTCATGAAGGAAAATGACGCCAGACGACAATAAACCGCAGCGTTTGTTCTGAATTGTAGGTTTGTTAAAGTTTCAACGTATGAATCTGCGTTGATTGTTGCCCCTTGTTCCATAAACTCCACAAGAAGAATTACTTTTGCATCCCAAAACACAGTTGCCATTAATTTCCTGCCAGAAAAATCCTGCCGGGCTTTCGTTGGTTTGTGTGGCGAGTGTGTATGACCCCACACCTTTGATTGCTCTTTGGTCTCCGGATTCACGTATTTAACCCATGTTTACCCCGTTACAATTTGGTTCAGAAAAGAATGACCATCTTGATCATAGCAGAGAGAAAGTCAATAGCATTGTCCATTTGCTGGTTTTTGTGGTTTTCTTAAAGAATTTTCGGGACCCATCGAGCACAGAAGTTCTTGTAGCCTAACCTTTCTGTCACTATCTCATACAAAACAGTCCTAGAAATCTGTTGAAATTCATCCCAAAGCTCTGAGATAGTGAACCGTCGATTGTCACAAATCCTCTCGTTGATTTTCTCGACAAGTCCATCGGTAACCACAGATGGTCTGCCACTCCTCTCTTCATCATGGACGTTAGTTCGGCCGTTTTTGAAATGTCTGACCCATTCCCAAACAACTCCTTCACTCATTACTGACGGTCCATACACAATTCTCTATGAATGGCTACCGCTAAATACTGCTTGGCTGAAAAAAATCGAATGACAGATCGCACCTCACATTTGGCAGGACTTTCTATGACAGACGCCATTTTCACAAGCTACAGAAAACGAACTAGCGCTCGGACGACCTTCACAGTACCACGACTGGATGTCGATTGACAAGACCTGCGCGTCAACGCTACTATTGCGGCACTATCCCCTCCACTTCCTATTCTATGAGCAACCGGAGGATACTTTCCGAACGGCCCTCGTAGTTTTCAAAAGCATCAAACTAAAGCTTCTTTGCAAACAAGTTCCAGAAGGAGTTGGTTTGTAAGTTGCTTACATGAGCTCAACCATAAGCAATCCCCAGATCAATTCTCCAGCTTGTGTTCTTTATTGTGTATTTAGCCCTAAATCTAGGATCAGCATACCGTTTGTGTTTTTGCCAAAATGACCAGGAAGTATTTATCCATAATGTTCACCTTGTAATGTACTAGCGAACTTTATCACGCTTACTGTTTGAAAAAGTTCCACACAGAAGAAGAGTTTACGGGAAATGGGCAAGGTAAGATTAAATTAAAAAGTAAACTAACTGATCTCTCATTTAAAATATGATTTTTATATCATTAAAAACATCATAAAATGAAAAATAGAATACTATATTTTTTTAACTTTCTATTAACATTTAATTTTGTTTTAAATAAACACCTTGATATTTGTTTATAATGAAGGAAAAATGTTATTATTATTATTATTCATCTCTAAGACGCCGATCGTAGAGATATGGGCGAATATGAGGCATGAATGAGTGTAGATGAACGAGAGTAGTCATTGTTACTGTCTGAGTTCAACTTAGCTCAGAAAGGACTATTTATTAATAGCCCAATAGCCAAGGCAACTATGGGACCTACAGCTTTACGTGGAATCCGATTTCAGCTAACTGACAAGTTTGACACTTAGTTCTCTTCTACACAACACCCGAACCTTGACTACCATTCAACACGGACACTCCAGAATTCTCTAGTAGTGTCTATATTGATGACAACCATTTAGTAATTTCTGTTCATACTAAAGTGTAAAAAATATTGTTAAGCCTAACTAGCAATATTATATAGAAAAAAGAATGCTTTCAAAAACCACAAATTTCTTTTGTTGTGGGCGTTATTTTTTTAGTAATTATGAGGCTATACAGTTTGCAGCTCTTAAGTTTTTACTATGAACTACTAACACAGGCTCACCTTAATACAGGGTGTCTGAACTCTCTGATAAGCTCTCTTGGTTGTTGTTACTGGTTCATTTAGAACCACAAATATCATACAGTGTCCACAACACCTTGGTTATCCTTCCAGTCGTCATTTTTTTTTCACTTTTAAATTTTGTTCTCAAAAACCAAAAGATGTATTCAGCTGCAATTTTACATGGTTCTTTATAACATGAACACCTATTTTGAGAAAAATTATTACATAAACTTTATTGTTGTACTCGTCAGCTGATTTAAGACTATCACAAATTACTTTATTATTATCAACTGTAACGTGTGTTACACATTGTACAGGCATAATGTGCTGTATATACTATCACATAAATTATCTTTACTTTGTTATTTTTCATCCAATTTTTAAAATTGTTACATCATTGGATTTGTAAATAAATTTGCTGAAAAACATTGTATACTGTAATTTTTAATATAATTATTAGTTTAGGAGTTGTCAAGGATTTAAAATTTTAAATGGTTGCCATTTTGAAACTTGAATATAGGAAAACCAATAATTTTTCTCAACATGGGCATTTATGTTATAAAAAACCATGCAAATTTGCAGCTTAATACAGTTTTTGGGGTATAAATTTAAAAGTGAAAAAAACAAAATGGAGGCTTGAAGAATAACCATGGTGTTTTGGATACTTTAAATATGATATTTGTGCTAAATGAACCAATAACAACAACCAAGGGAGCTTATCAGAGAGTTCAGAGACACCCTGCATATGAAGTAAACATAGACCTGTTGTAGAGCTAATAATATTCACCGAATAACATTTTACTGAGTACAGTTCCCAATCTTGTTAGACTGTTAAAAAACAGGTTTTATTACCTGATCTTGTACATAACTGAGCCATTAATGCACTGGCATCTCAAAAGATTCTGTTATCAGCTTCACATATCCTCCATTGCTCAGGAGTTGGTTAAAAAATTTTTTTTTTAAAGTTAGTGACCCTGACCTAGTCGCTAATCATGGACAAGTTTCTGTCCCAGGTCTCTCAAAACATGACTTTATATATTTTGTTTACAAACTCCGTCCTCGCCTAAAGCTAAGTTATTTCAATACAGAGATTTTAAAGCAATGAATCACGATGCAGTTTTATTAGATGCCATGTCCCTTCCTTGTCACGACAATCTACTTTCAGATGTTGATGACGTGGTTAATCATTTTAATTTTCTTCTTAATAGCCTTATTGAACATCACGCTCCTTTAATCACAAAACGTTTTACAAAACTACCGGCTCCCTGGATCAATGAGCACATTCGTGAAATACAGAAACCCCGTGACAAGTCCTTCCGCAAGGCCAGACGGACAAAATGTCCTGATGACTGGTCAGCTTATAAAAGGCTAAGAAATCAAACACGGCAACAAATATGTAATGCAAAAATTCTTAATTCTCATCAATAACTCATAGACAATTACAAGTCAACCTAATTTATTTGGTCAAAAATCAAGGAACTTGGCATTGGAAAGTCTCACACATCTGTCCCAATCTCCATCGATTTAAATACCATAAATGATTAGTTTATTAATATCCCAATAGATTTTTCGGCATCTGGATTACACTTATGAACTTTTAAGACCAGTAAATCAGTTTTATTTTTTAGTTGTGTCTGAGAGTGATGTTCTAAAGGCCATTAACCGCACTACTAGTAACACAGTTGGGGCTGACAAACTTCCCTTTAATTTCCTAAAGATAACTTTGCCAGTTACTCTGCCCATGATAACAACTATTTTCAATTGCTCATTGACTTCCAAAAAGTTCCCCACTGCCTGGAAATCTGCAATAATTCATCTTCTTCATAAAGTATCTAATCCTTAGGCACCATCTGACTTGAGACCTATTAGTATTCTCGCTGCATTGTCCAAATGTATTGATAGAATTGTCCATTACCAACTTTCAAGTTATTTTGAAGATTATAACATTTTATCCAAACATCAACCTGGTTTCCGTAAGCACCATAGTACTACAACTGCACTTCTTAAAATCACTGACGTTATTCGTCAAAAGCTATGGACAAAAGGCAACTCAACAATTTTAACTCTCTTTGATTTTTTAAAGACCTTTGATTGTGTTTGTCATTCGCTTATTTTACTAAAGCTTAAGTGCTGTGGTCTCTCAGATGGTTTTGTTGACTGGGTCAAGTCCTACTTATCAGGCCATAAGCAGTGAGTGAGTACTGGGGATAGTGTGTCTGACTGGAAAACTGTCTCTCTTGGTGTACCACAGGGATCAGTATTAGGACCACGATTATTTTTATTACACATAAATTATGTCACAACTCAAATACAGCACTCCAAGTATCATTTGTATGCGAATGATTTGCAAATTTATCATGATTTTCCTTACAATGAAATGTACAGGACAGTTTTACTAGTAAATATTGACATTCAAGCCATATCAAGTTGGGCTTTTTAAAACATGGACTACAATTGAATGAAAATAAGACTCAGGCTATTTATTGGTCATCCCAGACTTATGTCACAGATCGATGTTGAATCGATTCCTAGACCGAGGCTGGGGGGCTTAACATTAAACTATTGTGACAAAGTTAATAATTTTGGATTGCTTATGATCAGGTCTGATCAGGTTACAGTAACTTGTATTAGGGATTTTGCTGGCATTCACAGTTTGAAACGATATGCCACTTTTCTTCCAGTCAATGTGAAAGTGATGCTGGTGAAGACCTTAGTGTTGCCTAATTTCAATTACTGTAATACAGTGAGGCAATAATTATATTTATACATGACTGTTAATCTCTCGGACAAGCCTCAACTTGCACAAAATTACTGCATCAGACTTATTTTCAACCTTCGAAGAGAAGATCATATTACTCCCTTTTTATGTGCAACTATCAATGTTAAAACTGAAGGAATTTCATGAATACCACATTCTTTTACTTCTTTACAAGATTTTGAAATCCAAACTTGCTAATTATTTGTCTGAGGGTTTCAAGTTCATACATGAACTTAGCACAAGAAACACACGTCAGGGAGCATCTCTTCTATCAGTCCCTGTACACTGCACATCTATTTATAATAAATCATTTACCGTAACAGCTTGTCTCTGGAACTACCTGACATCAGAATATTAGGTGAGCTTTCTCGTTTTGGGGTGGTGGTTAAAGATCGTTTGCTGGGGGATCTGTAGATGTGGGACGAGTGGCTCTGACGGTGGCTTGTCGACAACATGTGCGAATGTAACGTGTGTGTATGTATTTCCATATCATACTTTTTCTCTTTCTTTTTTTTCTCATTGATTTACTTATTTCTTTTATTTAGTACCATATTTTTCTTCTTCACTGTTCGATGGAGTAAATTATTATTTGCGTACATATCATGATATCTGAATTATTATTTTGTATATGAATAAAAGTAATGAACTGGTAACTGGTAAATTATATATAATTATTTTATCAGTATTAGTTCAATCTGTTTCTTTATTATTATCATCGGATTTTTTTATGCAAAGATATAAATTAACATGAGTTGTTCTTATTGTCTTAAAGGTTTTATTATAAATGTACAATTTTACTGATGAGGTTAAGTTTCAGGGAGGACTTACAGTCCTAACTTTGCCCCTTTAATAAAGGTATTTTTCATTTCATTAAAAAAAACTCAAATTCCAGAGATATCTTTGTGGAAGATCTAAAAATTGAGAGGCGCTAAAATATTTTCCATTGGGACTTGTCCCATCATGGCCAGCGTATCTATTGACCTATCAATCAAATCCTCTGTGCTCTGAACGTAAAATGAAATCAGAATTAAAATTAGTCATAAGTAATGTGTAAGTTCTTAATTTTTGAAAGACTTAATTTAATTAAGTTCATTTCTAACTTTAAGTAATCTTCTATAGGCTACCTTCACATCCTTATATAGCTTGGGAAAGTTCTCAGGATGAAGTAAAGCGTTTCTCTAAATCACAGAACTGATTTTCTTTGATAAATCTTTCAATAAACTTCTTGAGGTAGCGTTCATTGCCAGATCCAAATTAATTGAGTTAACTTAAATAATTTTCATAAATTTGTAAGTTATATTGTAAATGTAAATATTCTACAAGATATTTAGTAATATTATTTTTAAGTATCATAAGAATTTTTCAGAGAACTTGCATGAAGTGCTGAAAATGTAGTTATTTAAGCTAATAGGGTTTCTTTTTTTAGGTTTCATATATATCATATCTTTATATGTAGTCATATGACAAAATAACTATTTTATTTCAATATTGGATTGTGTCACATTTTACATTTAACAAATATGTAAAATATTACCCAGAAAAGACAACCGTTCTCAAAAAATATATATAAATAAATATATATATATATATATATATATATATATATATATATATATATTTATTATTGCACACTGTCAAAATAATTGATTTTTGACAAATCAATATTTTGATTTTTGCATACTCTCTAGCATTTTGAAGGTAAGTCTATATTTTAACAATTTATCTTGAGAATAACATATTATATGAATAATTTTAAGGACCCACGTGAAGGTAAAAAATCATTTGATATGTAGTGAACAAATCAGCAGTCAATGGGTTAATTAATAACACAACTGGTACCAGTTCCTTAATCTGTGAGAAACTTGTGTGCTGACCAATAAGGGAAAATATAATTTATTTTTGTTCGTTCAATTTTAAAAAAGGGATAAATATAATTTTATAGTAAATATTCTTCAAAATAATAATTAATTTTTTATATTATAATTATTGGCATAAATAATAAAAAGCTTGTTATTTTTCTGTTGCAATAAAAGTGATTTTAGTAGTGTTTTATAAATACAATACGTTCTAAACCAGTTACAATTCATTTTAAAGGTAATATTTTTAATAATTTTCATCTTTATATATTGAAAATATAAATTAAGTTATATGTCATTTCCATCTCAATATTAATTAACCTAATTCTTCAAACATCAATTTAAAATTTCATTTAACAGCTATAATAAACAAAAGTTCACAAACTGTGCGGCTGAATCACCTTCCTCTACAAATCACATTTGTAGTTGTAATCTCGGAGACTTGTCTCCACACAGGAAAGATACATCCTTGAAAGTTCAAAACATGGAAAGTTCTTTTAGTCAAAATTCCCCGCCTGCCAAAATAAGACAGGAAAGATTGCCATCAGATCCGGGGAGCAATCAACCAAAGGAACTTACGGATGAATCGGAGCATCTGAATACACCGAAACAAACACTGAAGACCAACACCTTTACAAACTTCGCCACAATAAACATAAACTCACTAGCTAAGGTTGGAAAACTCAAAACTCTACTGGACACTGCCATAGAGCAAAGGATAACAATACTCGCCATACAGGAGATGAGAAACACAATGCGGGAACCATACGAATCACAGGGATTCAGAATCTACCAAGGAATCCCCGGAAAGAGAGTAATGAAAAATATACCACAGTTCGGAACAGGTTTCATAGTGAAAAACACAATAATAAATTCTGTCAAGGAGTTCAAGGCCTACACGGATAGAATAGCAACTCTGACCATCAGGTCCGCAAACAAGACGTACACGCTAGTCAACGTACACGCACCCACAAACGAGAAGAACAAAACTGACCCAGAACCTGTGGAGGGATTCTGGAATCTACTAGACCAAATCCTCACTAATATTCCATCAAACCACACTAAAATCGTGATGGGAGACTTCAATGCACAGATAGGAAGAGAGAAAAGGTTCAGGAACATTGTTGGGGACTGGCCGGCACAAAAGAAAACTAGCACGAACGGCAGAAGATTGATAGAAATTTGCAGAGAACACAGAATGGTGATTGAATCGACCAGATTCAAAAGAAGACCACACAAGAAGAAAACATGGAAACACACCGATTGGAAAAAGGGCGAATACCAACTTGACCATGTCTGTATGGACAAAGACCATCACAGAGAAATCTACAACGTTAAAGTTCTGAGGGGAAAGGACCTGGGTTCTGATCACTACCTGTCCAAAATAAAAATCAAAATAACACCGGCTGGGAAAAAGGAAAAAAGAGCCAACCGGTTGAGACGAACCTACGACCAAACAAAAATACAAAACAACACACAATACACAATGAAAACAAACACAGTCCAATCAGACACGGAACTGGAAGTACTGACAGAGAAGTTGAAAACAATAGCCGCAGAAATAGCACAACCCGAAAAGAGAAAAAAACACCAGTGGTGGGACAGAGTGTGTGAGGAGGCAGTCGACAGGAGACATGAAGCGTGGAAGAAATTCCAAAATAACAAAACTGACGAAAATTTTGCAATGCTGACCCAACAACGGAAACTAACTCAAAGAACGTTAAGAAATAGCAAAAGAAAGTATCATCACGGACTGCTGGACCAAATAGAAGATAGCTTTGCCAAAAACAACTCACGGCAATACTATAGAACATTTAGGGAAAAAACCAAAACCTTTACACCACCAACCCTCATGCTCAAAAACAAAGAAGGAGTAACGGCACACAACGATGAAGAAAATGCCAACATTATGGCGGAAAGCTTCCGAAATCTTTTGAACTGCGAAGACCCGATCAATATACTCGACATAAATACTAACACAGAAGTCAGGACACCGGAAGAGAACGTACAAGCACCATCAAAATCAGAAGTAGAAATAGCAATTAAACAATTAAAAAACAACAAAGCTAGCGGAGAGAACCAACTGACAGCAGAGCTCTGGAAGTACGCCGGAGAAAACGCAGTTACCAGCCTCCACAAGAACATTCAAAAGATCTGGAAAGAGGAGAAATTACCGACAAGATGGACAACAGCAATAATATGTCCCATCCACAAAAAAGGGAGTAAGACCGACCCAAGCAATTATAGAGGGATCTCCCTACTGGACTGTACGTACAAGATTCTCTCCAAAATAATTTATAACAGGGTCAGAGACCAACTAGAAAAAGAACTGGGAGAATATCAGGCGGGATTTAGACCGGGAAGAAGCTGCCCAGAACAAATATTGAACCTAAAGCTAATCATCGACTACTACAAGTCGAGAAACAAACAACTAGTGATCTCTTTCATCGATTTCCAAAAAGCCTACGACAGCATACATAGAGAATCTTTGAAGAAGATACTGAGAAATTTAGGCTTACACCCCAAACTGATCAAAATGATTGGGCTTACACTGGAGAACACAACATCTAAAGTCAAATTCAGAGGAGCAACCTCAGACGCGTTCGAAATTAAAACAGGATTAAGACAGGGGGACGGGTTGTCCCCAATTCTATTTAACTGCGCACTGGAATATCTGATGAGAGAATGGAGGAAGATTAACCCAGAACTAATAAAAGTAGGAACGAAAATCAAAGTGAACTGTTTAGGTTTTGCGGACGACTTGGCTTTATTAGCAAACAGCATAAAAGAGGCAAGAACGCAAATTGAGACACTAGAAGAGATAGCTGGGAAAATTGGACTAAAAATCTCGTTCGAAAAGACCAAAATCATGGTCAGGGATCCTCTCTGCGTTGATCACATATCAATTTTTAACACTAAAGTAGAACTGGTGAAAAAATTCAAGTATCTGGGGGAAACAATAACACACAACAATAACGAGAAAATCAACTGGAAAGAAAGAACTGACAAACTGAAGAAGTCTCTATTCACAACTCAAAACATATACAATAAGAGATGCTTATCAACAAAAACCAAAATCAGACATTACCAAACGGTAATTCTCCCGAAAATACAATACGCATGCGAGACAATCTCCGGACCTTACAAAATAGGAGAGATAGAAGCAATAGAAAAATTAGAAAGAAGGATAATAAGAAAGTGTATAAACAAGAAGAACCTAGTGGAAGGTCAATGGAGAATAATCCCAAACGAAACCGTCTATAAAACAATCACTCCACTAACAGAATTCTTCAGAAGGAAAAGGATATCATTCCTGGGACACATATTGAGAACGGAAGACACTAGACTAGCTAAAGGACTGATCGACTTTTACTGGAATAAAAAAATCAAGTCAAACTGGGTGAGAGAAGTGCAGAAGGACATGGAAGAACTAGGAATCTTGAAGGAGGATCTCGTAACAAAATCACAGAAATACAGCGAATGGGTAAAAACAAACACAATAACACTCACGCACAAACTAAGACCAAGACGAAATGTGGTGTATTCAGAGGAGGAAAGAAGACGAAGATCGGAACGGCTAAAAAAAATATGGGCTAAAAAGAAAGAAGAGACAGCCAAACAAATGAAACAGCTAAGGACGACTACAAGTTTTGAACTAAAGTGATCCAATAGGGTCGTAAAAGCAATAAATAAATAAATATTGGCATTTTGAAGGACTTATTTTAAAATCGTAAATATTTCATAATAAGATCTTTTTAAAATAGCAGGATAAATATATTTATTCATAACACTTACAAACTTTAACTAAAATTGCTAAATCTATATACAAATTATGTTTCCATTTTTTTCTTAAATAATTCGGGTATTTCATACATTTGTGGAGACAGTGGAGTGCCTTTTCCTCCTGAATACTTTATTGTTGGTTCTTCTTCTTCTTCAGCTATTTTGTAAAGTGAATCTTCGTCTTCGCGTATTACCATTTTAAGTCTAGGTTCTTCATCTGTAGGAAGTCCTTTTGAAATTCTGTCCTGGATGATAAACTCCTGTGAAAGAAATAAAGTTCTTAACTTGAAAATCTAATATTGAAATTATTCTAAATGTGTACATGATAAATGCAACAAAATGTTGTCTTCTTGAAACGTTCTTGAAACCTTCATCATTTTCAAAGCAGTTTTTCTGGATAAAGTAATTATACAAATATTGTATACTTAGTAAACCTAACTCTTCTTACTTAACAAAATTGTACAAAGGCACAATATACACCAAAAGGGTGTTTATAAAATCCCGCAACAGCTTAGTAATTTCTAAACAATAGATAAAGCAAAAAAACTTGCAACGGCATTACTGCACCTATAATCAACTTTTCAGAGCAAGGAGTGAAAACAAAACCTTAAATGAGAGCATAGGTCGAGTGGTTCATTAAATTAAAGGTCTTCAGTTGTAGAACATAACCCACTAATCTATCTCAAAAGGTTCACACTTCAAAAAATAACAGTGTTTTAAGTTTTAAAAAGTTCACCCTGTTCTAGACGGCTTAGTATTCTTTTTAAACCAAATTTCTTTAGTTTATACAATTTTAAAATTGTACGAAATAAAATGAATTGAACAGGTCAAAATAAATATAAATCAACATATCAATCCCTACTAACCTTTAACAGAGGAGGAAACTGTATTGTTTGAGGCAAAGATCGTCTTTTTACAACTAAACCAGCAGCTTCCGCTTTTTCGATCAATGCTTTTTCCTCTGATTTTGGAACTAAACGGTAGTCAGGCTTCCAAGACTCGTGACATATTTCGAATATCTTCTCAAATTTTCTTCCTCTAAATACTCGTTCTGTGTAAGCTCTAACTTTCCTTAAATCTCTTGTATCCTAAAATATAATCAATACAACAAACAAAATATATATATATAGTCACATCAAGTTAGTTATTCACTACTACATGTAACTGCCAGTAGAAAATTCTTAAGCTTGTGTAGCAAAAATAATAATCAAATGTGAGAGGGAAACGTCTCACAACACAGGTTTAATATATAATACAACACAAGTTTGTACAAGAAAGTAAGTGATATGATTTATTTCTATATGTTTAACTGTGGTTACTAAAATATACCACCATAGGAATGAGAATGTATTTATTCCACAATAAATAAAGTAAAACAAACAAAACAATGTATCAACTCGGAATTTCTAGCCATCTTGACCAGTGACGATGGCTAACACAATTTTAAATACAAATAAATCTTATTTTAACAGTCTATAACTAACAATATAACTAGGCGGTCAACTGCAGCCCTTGTATATAATAATATTACTATTAAAAAAAAAATAAATAAACTCCATTATACTAAGAACAATGTAAAACAAAGGATAATAAACAAAAAATGTATAATAATATATAGCTATATATTCATTCATACACACACACAACACATACATACATAATAAATGGTTACTCATTCTTAAACATTTAGAAAAATGATATATGTAGGAAGTAATAGATAGACTAATTCAAGTGAATGAACATTTGATCAAGTGAATGAACATCAAGTGAATGAATGAATTTGACAGGTAATGCTATGGTGTATAATTGACGACATTCATATTATTATTGTAATGTATGCCAAAAACATTAATGCAATATACCTAATATTATATGAAACATGAGGAAAACATAATATTAAAAAGTGAAAGATCCGTAATTTTATTTTCTCGCCCCTAAGTAACCCAAGTTTTGTGTTTTTTTTCCTTTATTATCATTTCAAACAACATGTAATGTGCTTAACTTATTAAGAAATTATTAACTATGATAAGCATCCAAACCGTGATAAAAATTTTGATTTCTGTGAAGTAACAGATGTAACGGACAGGGGCAGAAGGCTCCAAATAATAATCTAAAATAGGCCTCTTGTTAGTCTAGTGGTTAGCACTTTTGCTTCAAATGCAGAGGTCACGGGTTCAAATCCCAGGAGGTCTACCACGGAGACTAAGGAGAAATAGAGGGGAATTACTATGCAGTTTCTTGCTACCGAAAAAAGATAGTTCTAGTTCGGTCAGTATGACACACTAGTTAGCATCAGACATACTTGACACACCAATGTCATATTATCTGACCGTTATACATTTAGAAAAAATTTTGTTACGTCCATTTGTCTAAAAGTCAATAGTACTGTACATGCATGGGTTGTAGGTGGGTCAATTGCACGTATGAGGATGGGCTTTCTGTTTAGAGATTGTTCAGATTTTTTGTTTGGAAACCAAGTATAAAATTAGACCTTGATATTGATGACCCTGCAATCAAATCTCTCAATCATTTCTTTTAAGAGCTATTTAGAAGACAAGAAAGAGCTTCTATTGAAGATTTGATAGGCCTAGCATAATGGTGCGCTGTCGAAGTTGGGGGAATATTTTCTAAATATACTGGAAAAAATTAAAGAGATAGGCCTTAACTCTATTCCTGGCAAGCGATTACTAGTAATCGATAAAAGACGCATTCAGGTTGGCAAGCGATTACTAGTAATCGATAAAACACGCTTCCGCAGTTTCCGTTATTGTACGAGTTCTATTCCACTTAGATCGATCGTTGAAGCATCATGGAAAACTAGAAATCCTACCAAATAGTATGATACCGAATATGGGTATGTGGAACGGAACAGCGGACCGGAACCGATTTATTATTTTCATTGTTTACATAACCTTCCGCTGGGATGTTGCTTTTGTAAAGAGTAACAGACAATTTTTGTTATGCCTTGAAATGTGATATTTATGTGGTTTAGGCGTACAAATATGTCTGTGTGTATTTATAATTTCATTCACAACATTTCTTGAGTAACTTAGAAACAGATAATAATTTATCTAACACTTTTTATGTATTGTATATACATTTTTTATTTACCATACTGAAATGTACCAATTCTGCTAAATAAATATATATTAGGCAAACTTGGTTTATTATCATTTTATTCCCTATAACTTTGTGAACATTTTGGTATATAACACTTTAGAATTAACTTGAAAATTATAATTGTTATAGTTTTTTTAGTGAAACTTTGCATGACATCTGATTATAGTCATTTATGACATACATTTGATTATTCACTAACAATATCAATTTTTACGCAGATAATCCAAAACATGTTTATATTTTCTGAAACTAGATAACATTTCTAACATTTTGGCTATATCAGAATTTCAAAACTCCAACTGTAAGTATATTCAAAATTGCATGTCCCCCCCTTTTTTTACTTAATAATTTTTTTTTGTTTAGATTGAAAAATTTTCTTTTTTTTTTTTTTTTTTTTTTTTTGTTATATTTTTTATGTTTTTATAATGCATACCTGCAGATTCTACATGTATTTCTGAACAAGAAAATATATAGATGTTTACATATAACTAAAAAAATATATTTTTTATGAATTTAAAAAAAAACCCCTTGCGCGAAGGTAAAAAATGGCTTGCCAGTATAGGAAAAAATAGCCGCCAGGAGTAGGGTTAAAGAAAAAATTGTAACCTACAAAAATAAGTTGGTGGAAAAGGAAACAATAGAACAGGAGAAGTGAAAAATAATACAGTTTCCAGGTACACATTCATCACTTAGTTATAGCCTATATTAGTTAATATAAATGTTGTACCACAGTATAATATAAATTCAGCAGCGAAGTACAGCCATTTTTCTTGTTTCCCAGCGATGTTAGCAAACCTAGCGGTAAGGTAGGGCGGTAAACAGCTGTTGTAGCATACGTGATTGTTGTTTATGTCAAAAGTGGTGTTAAAAGACTTAATTAGTATAACTTAACAAAACTTTCAATTTAATAATTAGAATTAAATTAGTATTTTTGATATATATATATTTGTAAAATTACAATTCATTACCGTACTACATTTTGGTAAGTTATATATTATTTTTCAGTGTTATTATAAACAATTAAAAATTATAGTTATGTAGTTTACACTTCATAAGACTTTCTTTAAATTCCCTAGAAATAATTTAATAATTTAGGTAAATAGAAAAAGTATAATAATTTAGGTAAATAGAAAAAGTATAAAACATACTATGAACTAATGCACTTTTAACCAAATATTGTTTCTTAAGTTCTTCATTCTCAATTAATTGTATTGCAATGTAAGTTAACTGCCATGCTATTTAGCAGAGATATAGCCTGGCTCTGCGTTACCTGACAACTTGGAGCGCTAGCCTCAAACTGGTTGCAATTTTCACAAGAGTAAGCTTCGCTACTGTCTATATTAGGCTGTGATGGTACTATTTATGTTGCCTAGCGATGATCACTGTTTATGTTGATAGCAAATAATAAAACAGATAGCTCTAACACCCATAAATGCCATACTATTCGTTTTCTAGATTCACAAAAAATTCAGAAGAACGGATAGGACCTCAGATCTTTTATTTTGACAAAATAAAACCAGGCCTAAATTGTTTGGGCTTAACCTACAAATTTTAATGTTTCATATCTATAGTATATTTTGTTTTAATTCTTTTTATAGGCCTACATAAGCAAAAACTGTTTTCTTAACCCTTTCAGTGCCGTCAATTGTTTGGATGGATGTTTCTAAAGTACCGTTGATTTTTAAACAAGGTGTATCCAAAAGGGTTTGGGAAAATGTTTGAACTCCTTTTGTTATTGAGATAGAATAAACATTTATATACCAATTTAAAGTCTCATAACTGGGGAACAACACACATTATAGATATAAAAGTAATAATGCCTAACACAAAAAAATACTACTTAAAAAATGTCATTTTACTTCCTTGTCTATTCCCATATTAAAAAAAGGTAGGCTTACTTTGTATATTGTTCAATGGACAATTTAATTGTCTATTTGAAGGTAAAAAATTCATTGTGACTACTTCATTGACAAAACAAATATAAATATTTTTACAAAACCATACTTCGACAATTTTGGTACATATACTGCAATAATAATGGTAAGTTTGTGTTTTTACGATGTTGATGACAAAACAAATATAAATATTTTTACAAAACCATACTTCGACAATTTTGGTGCATATACTGCAATAATAATGGTATGTTTGTGTTTTCACGATGTTGATGAAAGAACATTTTGTTACAGATTCATATAAAAATATGCATTTACTAATCAGTTACAAATTTATTTGTAAACGTCCAGCTTACACGGACGTTTATACTTCTGGGACATTTTTAAAAACAGGACGTTGAAAGTGTTAGCACATGATGTGACACCAATATGGTTATGTCTAGACCTGATACAACAATGTTGCAGATGTTAATAAATACTTACTGTAGGAGGGGGCATAGTTTCAACTTTCAAAATTCTGTAATAAGTTGGTTCTGGATATCTTTCATATATGTTTCTTTTAACAATTCTTCCAACTCCAAAATTTCTTAAGTTTCCTAATATTTCCCAAAGCGATTTTCCAACATGATGTGTACTCGGGCCAACAGGTATGATTTTAGGCATGTTGGTGTTTTTAAATTTGTATTAAATTGGATCAAACAATACAAGTTTATATTACTTTCCACCAACTATCAGTTTGAGAAAAAAATAACACTAAGAAAACACAGGAATGAATGAGAGACTAATCCAAAGCAATCCTGAGTACCGAGTCCTATTGAAATGCATAAAAACTAAACGTTGAATGTATTTAGTTTGTTCAAATGATACAACTGCTTGTTTTCATTTGCAGACTGGTTTTTAGTATCATCTTTATTATTTTCAATATGTTTCAACAGCTGAACAAATAATTAACACCAAATAATCTTACTTTTTTTAATGTATGTACTGTAGACTGTACCATAGACCTATTATAGGTATAATTGAAGGTCTATGCTACAACTACAAATCCAGAACATAATAAACAAACTAATATAATTATTGGTATGTTTATATAATGATATTACTTGATTTATTTAAATATTCCTGTGTTTGAACAGGTCAAAGTCATATATTCATTACCAAAAAGTTAGTAAAGAAGGTAGTCCTCGTTATACGCGGTAGATACGTTCCGCCTAAGCGCCGCTTATAACGAAACCGCGTATAACGAGTCGGAGCTAAAGCGGGTTACGCCACTGTAGCCACAGCAGGCCGGCCTACTGATTATTAGTACTGTACGCAATTCAAACTACAATATCGTAAGATTATCAAAAGGATTAATTAATTGTTTTGGAAATATAATAAAAATGTAGGCCTATTATAATTCATCAACACCTTTTATTGAATTCAAATTTGACTACTACATGAACAAACAAAATAAGAACGTACAGTATAAATGTATATAGGCATACTTTAATTAAAAATTAAATTCAAAGAGAAAAGGATATTAAAAAGTAATAAAAGTACTGTACAGTACATAACTAAAAAAGTACATCATATACAGTAGTTCAATCTTTTGATGTGCCTGCCACTGGGCTGGGAGGGTCAGACTGCCCGCCTTTGTTTACGTCTGACGTCTGCTTATCAGGTGTTTGTACCTTTTCAGCTGTTTGGGAGAAAATTTCTTAATCGAGAGCTGGTTGTTGTTTTTAATTTATTGTTATATAGTTCACGATAACACTTAATCACATTCTCAACTTCCCTTTTAACCTTAGCACTCCTCGTGTCATCTGGGTCGTTCTCTTCAAAATAATTTAAAGCGTTATTAATCATACAGAAAGCCTCTGCCATTCCTTTACTAGTCAAGGTTTTAACACTTTCAGGTTCTTCTTCCTTATCGGATCCTTCAGAAAACCTATCATCTTCTATTGTTAATAGGTCTTCGGTACTTAGCTATTCTTGTAGTGTAATCAATTCATCAACATCCGCTTCATCTACGTCTGTGAATCCCACACGCTGTGCCATATCCACAATATCTTTTGACGTTGTTCTCACATTTTCAGTCATTTCTACATCATATTTGACGATTTCTGGCCACAATGTGGAATGTTGGTGGGTTGGTGTTGGTGGGGGTTCCGGCCCATCCGCGTATAAGCGAAACCGCGTAAATCGGGACCGCGTATAACGAGGACTACCTGTATATTATTCATTATTGTATTACATATAAATACAAAATATATAACAATTACTACTACAGCAAAAAAGATTAAATACATTATGATATAATTATAAGATAATACGATAGAAATATACCAACGATAAATGACTAAGATAATTTCTCTATACATTAGGAAATAGTATTCATCTGTCGAAGATCAAGAAAATAGGTAAGTTCTAACATAGACCGTCTATTATACTGCAATATATAGAAGCTATATGGTTCTAATATCTAGAGAGCAGAAGGTGAGTAAGTGTCCAGAGGTTGTTCAGTCCAGATCCTTACTAAATTGAAGTCCCCAGCAATTAACACAGAAGAAACGTCCCTGCTATCTGAGATGATAGAGTGAAAAATTTCACAGTATATTCTATATACAACTGGTGGGCAGTTATAATATATTACGGCAGAACGTAAATTTCTATCAATTATATAACACGTACACTCAAGTTTAGGCTTGTCATAATTTACGATATAGCTAGTAAAACTAAAGTTGCAGGAGGGGAGTCTTGCTGCGCAAACTCCAGCCCCGTGGTGTTGCTGGAAAGCCTCTTTGTGGATTTTTTCATACTTGAGTAATCCCACTTTCTTGTCTCCTTGAAGAACTTGGATACCAATAATGTTCTTCGTACTTAACAGTTTGTGCGCTATCCTCCCATAAATATCGGATTCCCCAGGGCTCAGACCTTGGGCTGATTTTGTCTCTGTAGTACGTGAATCTCTTGTGCTACTTTTGCAGGGAAAGTTTGGCTTTTCGCTGACGATATTTGTCATTTGATTGGCAACTCAAATCGCAACGTTCTGGTTGATAATACACTAACTAGTCTAAATGAAAGGTCAAATTGGTGCAACAACAACTGCCCAATTTTAAACACAGAAAAAGTCAAATTTGTTGACTTTTATAATAGAAAAATAAACCTGAACCACCTCCACAGTTGACCTTAAAGGGAACTCCTATCAGAACCTGTAAGTATGCAAAGTAGCTTGGGCTTCGCATCACTGAAAACCTGTCATAGGACAACCGCGTTGAATCATGAATTACGAGACTGACTCCTGTTATTTATTTAATTTACAGACTTCAGAAATATTTTGATATTGAAATTCTACTGAAAGTACTATTGATGTTTACATAGTCAAATATCTTATGGAGTTGTGTTCTTTGGTAGCAGTCCAGCTGCAAATAAATGTTTCCTCCTCCAAAAGCATTATCGTGGGATATGTAGCGCTTCACGTATTGCCCACTGTAAACCACTCTTTAAGGAATTGGGAATTTTTACCCTGCCTTCACTCTTCATCGTGCTTTTCTTCAGCTCTACTTATCAGGAAAAATACAGAAGTTTTTATAACCAACAATATGGTTCACCATGATAAAACTCCATGAGCAACCAATGTCCACTTACCCCAGATTTCTTCAACTCTGGCTGGGAGAGTCCCGTACTACAATAGTGCCAAAATTTATAATACGCTTCTGAAAGCTAATACCATGGAACTAAAACTGGACAATTTAAAAAGATTCTTGAAGGAGTACTTATGTGGAGCGGCCTACTACAGTTTGGAGGAAGTGTTCTCTATGCCTGATTAATGTCCCATTAACCTGACAACCACGTCGCATGAAGCGATTCAAATGGGATTACTCCAAGTATCAAGTAAATAACAAGTAACTTTTATACCAGCGCATTGTGACACTCGTCACAAAATAAATCAATTCCGTATCAGGATATTTTTCTGAATACTTAATCTGCTTCTAAATCTTACATTAACACTTAACCTTAATGGGAATATGGATATGAATGTATACATAAATCTACATCTGAAACAGAATCTGGATCTGAGCGTTGGCCTGAATGAACATGGATGGACCTGGATTTTTATCTGGGTCTGGGTATGATAAGAAAAATTGAAATCTAGCCCAGGAAATGGTTATGGATATAGGTCTTAATCTGTACCTTGAACTGAAACATGTTTAAAAAATGTTCAATCTGGATCTAGTTTTGGATTAGGATCTTGGCCCTGCATCTGATTCAATATGAATCTTAATCGGGATGTGAACAACTTTTTTTAGGCATAATAAGTAAAAATTTCCTAGATCAGGACATAAACTTATTAAGCTACGATACTAGAAATATTAAAAAAAGTGTTTAGGACAATACTCTACGCAGACACATTCCTGAAACTAGTTAAGACTGTCTCTACCATAATGCTGCGATAAAACTTCTATCTTTTAAATATTTGAAAAGTATAACAAATTAAAATTGAATGCAAAAAATGTCTTGAGTGAAGATGTGAATTACAAAACAGATAATAATAATAATAATTTCTTTATTATAATAAAACAATACACATTGTATTACAAACGTCATCTATAAATATTAAGGTTACAGTGATAATAATAGTAATAGATATATAACAAGAAACTGAACAATTAATGAAAGTAGAAACTGTAACATAAAATAATGCGACTACTTGGGTCGAAGCCAGTGTGATAAAAAGAAAAAGTTTTTGGTTATTGCGGCCCATCCGTAAAACGGTGGGCCATGAACTCCCCCATCGAGTAGATGATCTCGAGATCAATAGCTGCTTGAGTTTTCTCTTAAACGTGGCTTTATCGGCCACAACTACTAAGCTGTTTGGGAGTCGGTTTAACACCCTGACACCAACCTGTGACGGCAGGTTATTGAAGGTGGATGTTCTATGTTGTTGCTGGCGATATGTGTCCCTACCCCTAGTATTGTAGTCGTGGATATCTACACCTTGGGTGAGATTGCCACTGAAACGACAGTAAGCTGCCACCTCAAGTAAGTAGAGGCAGGGTAAAGTTAAAAGACCGAGCTCCCTAAACGCATCCCTACACGACTCTCTGTGCCTCAAACTCGCGAGAACTCTAACCGCTCTCTTTTGCAGTCGAAACACTCTTGAAAATCTAGAATCTGCACAGCTCCCCACAGACGTATTCCGTAGGACAGATGTGGGTAAATTATACCAAAGTAAGTCATTTTTAGAATTCCCAATAAGCAGAACTGAGCAAGGGATCGCAGGACATAGATACCCGTCGACACCCTGGAGCAGACACTGTTGACATGATTGTCCCAGGTCAAACCTCTATCAACTTGCATCCCCAAGAAACTAGTACAATCCACATCTTTCAAAAGAGTGTCATCTACCATAACGGACAGTGGTGTGTCAGCACCAAGTTGTCTTAGACAGAAGTAGACAAAATTTGACTTAGTGCTGTTCGTTTGTAGATTTAATTGTTCAAAAAATTGAATGCACGAATTTAACTGGATATATGTGTTGATTTCAAGTTCCTTTACCGATTTATTTTTTATACAGATTGTCATATCATCAGCGTACTGAATTATGTTATGTGCTTGCAGTGAGAAACTTAAATTATTTACGTAGATTATAAACAATGCTGGGCCAAGGATAGAGCCCTGTGGGACCCCTCAGCCCACACTGATAGGTCGCGAGAGGCTGTTTGCAATCTGAACACGCTGACTGCGACCGGTGAGGTATGACTCCAGCCACTTGAGTGGGAGTCCACGGACCCCACCTGTCTCCAATACGCGCAATAGAGTGGCATGATCGACACAGTCGAAGGCCTTCGAGAGATCGAGAAACACGCTAAGTACCCGCTCTCCACCCTCTAAGCCCTCAACAACCGACTCCACCAGTGAAGTCACTGCGTCGATGGTGGACTTATTTTTCCGAAACCCGAATTGCTGAGAGCATAACAAGTTAAAAGAATTGAAAAAAGTCATAAGCCTACTGAGGAAAAGCTTCTCGTAAATTTTACTGAGTGTAGGCAAGATAGAAATCGGACGATAATTTTCAACCAGGAGTGGATCATTCTTTTTGAAAATCGGAGTAATTTTAGATTTCTTTAATTCGGCTGGGTATAAACCCTGATCAAACGACATATTTACTAGTTTGTTAAGCGGCCCACTCACTTGACTGATAAATGTTTTTAATATCCAAACAGACAAACCACTTTCATCACACGACCTAGTGAGTCTAAGATCACGTACCACGCGAACCACCTCCAGATGGCATGTCATCGTCATGAACTGTACATCCACTTGTTCCCATCCTATCAAAATAAAGTAAACAGCTCTAGACCAAAGACGAAATCTTAAGATACTCCTTACACCAGGATTCTCTTTGTGAGAGGATTTGTGCTACAGTATATTGATGCATTGGCTTCTGTCACTGAGCTATGGAAGTTATCTAAGATTGTCATCTTAAGACTATAAATAGCTAGTCGTCAGAACACTCTGAACTCCTGTGTCACTAGATGATGTCAAGACATCGATTCCTACTTATATATGTGTGCTATTTGCCAAATATTTTTCGTTTGTGTACTCTACTTAGACAGCTGTTCGTCCTGTAACTAAGCCCATAACTAAAGTCTTTTTGTCAAGTCTTTATTTCTCGAGTGAGGAGGTACTTAGGGTGCTTGGTGATCTGGATGCTTCCAAGGGTTGTATCGTAGACTTAATTCCTGAGAACGCATTAAAACATTACAGATACCTGTTGGCTTATCCAATTGCCAAATTGTTCAATTTGACACTACATGAAGGGACCTCTTGTAGATGAAACTGCTCATAAAGTGGTCTCAGACCCTAATCATGTTAGAAACACGTTTAATGAGTTCTTTATAAATTGTGAAACATGTACCACTGGAATTATTTAGGATGAACCAACATATTTTACTAAATGATAATCCTGCTATGTTGGATATAGGCATACAAACTATTGTTACCGAGGATAGGGTTATCAGGCACATGTCAATGTTATAAAACTTCAGATGGATGGGACCAGTTTTCACCTTCTTTTCTTAAAACGTAAGAACGAGTTGTTATGTATTTTATTTTTTTAAAACAAACTAAAATTTATATTTTTTGTTTTCAATACAAATATTTTGTATTAAAAACAAGTTGATTGTAGTAAAGCCACTGCATAAGAAAGGCTTTAAGACGTCTTTGTCAAACTATCACCCCATTTCTGTTTACCCCAGAACACTTGTTGTTTTCTTCCACGACAGTTTATCACTCACATAATCAAACGATCCTTACTATTAGACTATTAGAGTGACCGCTGATATACTTACAGCTTCCATATTTTTACTTGCACAAGGCCACATTAGATTAGTGTGGAATTAACTTGCAAGTAAAAAATTACCGTTTCTGCTTATTCTGTTGGAGTTTTTTTATTGTAATATTTCTTGGTGATAAATGAACGCTAATGGACTGAATTCCTGGGTTCATGCAGAGGGAAAATTTCAACTGTTTGTAGACAAAATGATGGTTTGAGACACTTACAGTCATCCCCTCCCCAACCTGCATATCGAACCATAAAGGTGGCATTCCTTAGAGACGACTGTGGCAACTCCAGCCGTACGACTCGTGCCGCGCGGCTAGAGCCGTGACGACTGCAGCCGACAAGTACATTCCTTAGAAGCGACTGCAGCCGTCGCGTCGATGACATCATGGCAGATGCTTCAGTGTTGGGGCTAACCCATATTCTATTGCAAGAAGAGGAGAATGATGTTTTTTTTCTTTTTACACGCCCCCTAACCCTACATCTGGGAGTATATTTATTAAATTTGGCAGGCGCTTTTTGACCGTTTTGCAAGGATATAAATAAAATCCTTTTTGGCCATTTTAAATAAAATAATAAACAATACTTATTTAAGGATAAGCCTATCCTGTTGTACACTCTTGGTAATTGTATATAACAGGAACCTTGTTAATTTTTGGGCTAAAAATTTTCTCGTAGTAGATACATAAACATTAAACAAGAATTTTATATTTTTTAGCAGAAAAGTCTGACAATTTTGAAAATAAGGAAAAACAGAATTTCCTCCTGTAACGACTAGACAGCTCGTGAGACCAGTACAACCGTAAGGTTGGAGCCGCTCCACTGAATCGCTTCAATCACGCGGCGCCAGCCACGTCATAGGAATGATTCCATTTATTTACATGGGAAGCAGTATGAGTCATAGTCAGGTGGCTCTAGTCGCTACAGTCGTCGCTTAGGAATGCCACCTTAAGACTAACATATATGTGGGGAGCTTTTTCTAAAGTAATAATCACTATATACAGGAATTTTAATGAATAAAATAAAAAAAGAAGTTTTGGTGCATTAAAGAAAAACATTTCGTAAAGAAAAACTACTAGTCTGATTTCATAAGATAATCTTATTCTATTGATTATATTTTTTATTCTATATATAAATGGTGGGTGTACTTATTAACATTATTAAAACTGTGCATTTATTGATTAATTGCAATCTATTGATTAACCAGCAGCCTAAACCAATGGATAAACTGAAATTTAAATATTTACACATGAATGGTAGTGTATAAAATAATAAAGGAATTGAATTTCATAACTAATTATATTCGACTTAAATAACTAAACTTGAAATTTGATTCTAGGATTTGAGCCATAGTCACATAACGACATAATATGTACGCTAAGTACAAAATGTTACTAACACACATAGGTAAAAAAACCAATAATTTTAACAACAAGAATGTTTAATTGTTAAATCTATGACATTGTAAAAGATATATAAAAATTGGTATAAGGATATATATTTATATATATTGATGTTAGATATTCGATTTCATGGTCGAATGAATGTATGTTCGATTGTGAACAGTGACACCCAAATGGCGCCAACGTTTAGCTATCCCTAACAATTGAGAACAAACAAAAATGAAATTTGTGACCGTGTTATGTTAACAGAACATAACCTTCTAGAGAAATAACAGCATAATCGTGGAGGAGTAAATATATCAATGATACGTGCGAAAGTTTAGTTTTGAGGCTGATTTGTTTAATATTGTGTAAATAGTATATGTACGTTATTAGTTTTTATCTTATTTTGTCTTGGTAGTCAAAATTATCATATCAAACAAGGTTTTAGATCAAAACAGGCTAATAGATAAACATTATTATAGTTTTCTAGGCCTATTTGTCATTGCCATAATATTATAAAACCATGAAGCTGCAAGAAGATATGTCTAAGAAGTTTGGAGTTTTGAATTGTCCTCCAACCGAAGATAGTGCATCAGTCTGTGAAAAACGTTTAGATTGCCAATATACAAATTTGTCACAAATTTTTTGTCAACAAAGGAAAGACTTTACTAAACAGTTTGCTCACATTTATGCTGTTCGGCTGAATTCTATGAAAGATCTTATAAAACACAGAGCTGCTAATAAGTGGGGTATGTTTATTTATTAATTCATTTCCAATGGTACATCACCATTTATACAAAAGAGAAAAAAACGGTGTACAATATAACTATAACAACAAGATAACAAATCCATTACCAGAGTATATACTACCAATAATAAATGATAACTAATACTACTAATTAATAATAATGTCAATAAATAATTGATTGCCAAGCAATCATATGGTAAAAGCACCAGATAGCCGAGGCATAAATATGTCTTAGAATTACAGTTGCATGCAATTTTAATAAACATCCATAACTGTGTCCTTGTTATGACTTTGACTGGTTTATCCCTCAAAGTGCAATTGTCTTGTGATGAGATGTCTATGCCCATGTGACACCAACATTTTGGTCAAGACGATCGTCAAGAACACTATATTGTCACTAATTATTATGAACCAGTTATATTTTACAATAGACCAAACTCAAAGAACTTTTATTATTTGTTAGGGACCTATTTTGCAGCTTCTACTCACCTAAGAAAGTTTTTAACTGTTTTAGATCGGTCAAGTATTGCCTAAATTTTCATGGAAGAATAATTTTTACTCTGCGAAAATTATGTTTTTTCGTGCAATAGTCGTAAAGGTAACTATGTACTTTATTGTTACTTCTGAAAATATTATTTCTTGTTGAAAATGTGGTGAAATATTAGTTTATATCTCTTGAGGAGTTTGATTTCAACCGCGGAGAACTCGTCTTTTACCGAAAAATCATAAACTAGCTTTTTATCTGATAGTGAAATTAAAAAAAATTAATATTTAAAAAAAAAAACTGTAACTATGCACTTTCTTGCCAGCTCTAAAAATTCAATTTTTCATGTTGAAAAAGGGGTGAAATATGAGTTTATATCTCTTGAGGAGTGTGATTTCATTCGCGGAAAACTCTTCTTCCTGAAAAATCTAAAAACTACTTTTTTATCTGATAGTAAAAAAACTAACTTTTTTAAAAATCGTTATTTTTCGACAACTTTTTTTCTTTCATTTCTCGTGTTTTTAATGCTGAACACAAATATAGGCCTATAACTGGTTTTGTAGTAAAATTATTTTTTCAGCTCGAAAAATTCATTATTTACTGACATAACCAAACATAACCTAGCTTATCCTAACTGTCTATTTTCTCAACATAAATTCGTAATTTGCGTTAAATTCAAGTGTTTGGCCTTCGTGTTGGCCGTCACACCGGCGGGAATATAGGTGAATTTGGTTTTTGTTATTAACCCTTTCGATGCCGCTGTCCGATATCGGACAGCGGTAGTTACGCTAAAAATGCCACGGTCCAATATTTCGGACCGCTCGTAATTATTTTTTTTCGATAAGGCATTTTCGTTAATATGCCACATATACGGTACCAATCTATTGAGAATTGATTATAGTACTCAGAAAAAGTGTTTTAAACATCTTTTAAATATGCGTTTGTTGAAATATATTTGTCACACTTGAAATAATCGCTCAAGTGTGACAAATATGTGATTTTGTACTGTCGAAAAAAATTATGATAAATCCTGGGATTTTCAAGGTAAGACTTTGAAATTTGGTATGCATGTTAGTAATTAAATGTTATTTCAAATAAAGTCACTTTTATAGCCCTAGTATTTTTTTTTGTATGGTCTGAAAAGTTTCAAAATTGAAAAATAAAAAAAAAAAAATTTAATTTAAAAAAAAGTGATTTTACAAATTAAAACCAATATTTTATTTAAGAAAATATATAAGTAGTAAAAAGAGCATTTCAAAACAAGAAAAACCAAAAAATAATTATGAAAATATATTGAAAAATAACAAAGTTAGAACAAAACAACGTAAACTATGCATATTCACTAAAAATACCCCTGGCATTTCTCGCATACCAAGGGAAAAAATGCCCGGCATTGAAAGGGTTAATAGTTGTTGTATATAATGATCGCGTAATGGCCGCTAATCGTGATTCGTCGCGATAGTAGTTCTTCCGTTACATTTCGGATTAATCTGACCAGGGTTGAGAACCAAAATGAGCCATTTATTATAAAAATAAAAAAATGTATTAGTTACCATTTTTTTGTACACACAAAAGATGGTAACAACCATTTTTTTGTACACACAAAAAATGGTAACACGAAGTGTTTTTTTTTTTACACACAACACTAATACAGTTTACCACATTGTATAGGTATATCTACAAGTATGGTACACTCAGCAGTCCCAAGTTACCACATTGTGTAGGTCTGTCTACAAGTACGGCACACTCACTCCCAAGTTACCATATTATGTAGGTCTCTCTACAAGTACGGCACACTCAGTCCCAAGTTACCACATTGTGTAGGTCTATCTACGAGTAAGGTACACTCACTCCCAAGTTACCACATTGTGTAGGTCTATTTCCGAGTACGGCACACTCACTCCCAATACCCATGCACGTACAGTGGTTATGACCCACCCGTCTACCCATACATGTACATTGGTAATGACCCACCCGCCCACCCATACACGTACAGTGGTATTTGTAAAAGACCAAAATAATTTTCAGATTTGTATTTAGTGTAAAAAACACATCAAAGTAAAAAAAAATAGTTAAAATACCATTTAAATTAACGTAAATATGGCAAAAATACTAAAAGTATTGACATTGGTTTTTTCGAATTTTTCTGTAAAATATGTTATTTCCGCGGAATAAAAAGCATATCTTGTGAAAATACAGCCAATTCCAGACCCATTTCAAGCAAAACGTTCCAAATTTGTTTGGTGGCAAGAAACTGCATAAATAACAAACTTTTATTCAACATGTTTTTTATACTGAACATGAATATATAGGCTAATAGGTTTTCAGTTAAATTATTTTTTCAGCCCGAAAAAACGCTTTTAACTTAACTGACCTAACCAAACACAAACTAACTTATCCTAATTGCCTATTTACTCAACAACAACTTGTAAATTTCTTTAAATTCTGATGCAAGGCCTCCGTGACGAGCTGACGGCTGTCACTCCAGCGGTTATATAGGTGAATTTGGTTTATGTAGGTAATAGTTATTTTATATAATGATCGAGTAGCTGCTGCTAATTGTGGCTCGCTGCAGAAATAGTTTTTACGTTATATCTCGAAAAATAATTGTTATAAGTTTAGGCAATGATAATTTTGAAATTCTTATTCAGCGCTAAAAAATACATCAAAGTAAAAAAAAAAAAAAATGATTAAAATATATAAATTAATGGATATAGCCTAGATGTTAAAAATACTATGAGTTGTGACATTGATTTTTTTGTAAAATATGTTATTTCCACGGAATAAAACGTATATCTCGTGAAAATATAGTCAATTCTAGACCCATTTCAGGCAAAATCTACAAATATTGTTAGATGGCAAGAAACTGCATAAATACCATTGACAAAACCAATCTAACAACTTCTAACTCTCAAGCTGATATTCGTCGAATATCCGGTGTCTTAAGCCCATTCTGTTCTCAAATCAAACTACCGATATCGAACATTTCTTACAAACAAGTGATGTCATAATGATAATTTTCTACTGAATTTAAAAACATTGATTTATCTTTCAGATAGAAGTTCAATATCATTTGAATATCAGTACTAAATGTTAGTTTACAAGGCTCTGAAATCATGTTTTGTTTGGCTGGCAGGCATCAGCTGTTGTCATGTACGAGACACCATGATCAGAATTGTGTTACGGAATCTGTGGTTCTTTGCTGAAGTGGATTGAGAGTTACTTGTGCGATCGTAGTCTAGTTGTGAGGTATGATGGATCGTATTCAATGCCTTTCTCTGTACTTTCCGGGGTGCCACAGGGTTCGCATCTGGGCCCAACACTTAATACTATTTATCGATGATATTACCAAAGCTATGAACTCAAACTTCCTATTATTCGCTGATGATGTCACGATTTTCCGAAAAATAGACTCGCCTCAAGACCAAATGACGCTTCAAAATACTCTAGATAATATCGTGACGTGGTGCACGAAGAATGCTTTGGAGCTAAATGTCTCTAAGTGCTTTACTATGTCATTCTTATGTGGTAATCAACATCTGGCTTTCGATTACAACATAGGTGGTTCAAGGTTAAGTACTAAAGAAAAAATAAAAGATCTTGGTGTGATCTTGACTCCTACTCTAAACCCATACGAACATCTGGCCCACATTACAGCTAGGGCTTCTTCTACTATGGGATATGTTTTCCGTCTAACTAAGGACTTCAAGTCTCCTCTGACCCTGGTAACCATTTACAAGACAGTAATACGCCCTTACTGGAGTATTGTTCGGTGGCATAGTCGCCTTATCAAATTGGACATATTGATCTATTGAGTAGACTACAGACTCGATTCATCAGATTGCTTGGGCTGAAACTGGGATATGGGTATCTGGATACGCCTCTATCAATAGTGGAGGATCAGTTGGGCTTCAAAAACTTGAAATAAGACGTAAATATCTGGATTTGATATTCCTGTATACACTGGTCAGTGGCTATCAGATTGCCCAGCTCTGCTGTGTGATGTAGATTTTACTGTTCCTATAGCCAATCGTTCCAAATTGATCTTCGTCAGAAGATACCAGCCAACCAATTACTCTTTGAATCATGGTATGCCAAGACTTGTAAGGACTGGAGGAGAAGCTTCTGAGATTGACTTCTTTGGAATATCGACACTTTCATTCAAAACAAAAATTCTCCACCTATTAACAAATTAATCCATTATGTTTCCTTGCACAACCTCATGTACACAATTACACACAAGGCAGTACAAAACGTCCTGGACTTTACAAACACAAACTAATAATCTATTTGTTAGTGTTATGATTATTTGTTGATGGTCTTATTTTTGTGTAAACTATTATATTAATATATACTAAGATATTCTGTTTATGTAAATTGCTGTATAAATGGTGAAACTGTTGAGCAAATAAATAAATTGTTTAGGAATTTGGTTTGTTTACCCTGCTTACAAGTTGATTTATATATTTATGATAACTATTTGATACAACACATTATGCATTTATCAAGTTTTTTTTTTTCAAGTTAAATCTCAAAACAGTCATATAATGGGCTAATTTTGAAAGCACTTAAATATTTTTGTTTTGGGAAAACACTTATTATTTCCCAAAAGTAAAGTTATAGCAAAAGGAACAATTTTAAAATGCTTTGTTTTTTATAAAAATAATATTGTGGGCTTTTAAATTGTGCGAAATTTTGACCTAATCAAGAATATGTCAAGGGTTTTGAAATCAGACCATTATTAAGTGGATAGCACCGGAAAAGTGCCTATTTGGATAAAGTTATGATTTTATAGGTAGGTATATACTCTTTAGTAAGGTTAGGCTGGCTTTATTAGTTGTTTTGTGAACCTAACCTAATTAAACCTAACAAAACCTAACCAAACTTAACATAATGTGACCAAAAACTAACATACCCTAAACATACCAAAACCGACCAACATTACTGAAACTAGCATCTATCTAACACGCTTCATAATTTTCCGATTGCAAAACCCTTTCCATATTTGTTATCAGGGCGTAACTACCCTTAATTTGAGTACCCACAACAATATATTTAAATCAAGAACGATGGCTTTAGGAACAAAAGAATAGTTCTGTTTTCTTCATTTTCATAGTTTTCTGGCTTTTCCCTCTAAAATGTTTGCGAGTACTCTCGAAATTAGCCCATATTATGAGCATTTTGAGAAAAATAACATGGAAAATGTATAATCTGCTCTGTCAATCAATTTTCTATTTACATTTGTTTCTAATAAAATGAATAGCATATATAAAATAACTAATTTATTTTTAGGCTTTCATTGTTTGGTTTTGTTTTGAGTATTGACAATTTTGTTGAAATTGGATTTTATATAAGTTACTTTTAAAAGATAAGATCTTATAAAAATATAATTTGGCGTGCAATAACTTTAAATTGTATGTTATTATGCTTAGCACTAAATTTTGCTCGTTTTGTATATTTTGGAATTTTGTATACATATTTTATGTATATCTAACTTACTAGGAAACTTATAAAAACTTTCAAAATGGTAAATAAATTAAGATTGCTACAACATATTTATATTTTTTCATAACAAATTATAAATTGTAAGTTTTATAATCTTAATTCTATTTTTATATGGCATTTTAGGAAGAAATTAATGCATTACATATGATGATTGGTGAACATTTAGGCAAATTACAAATTATTGCTTTCTAAGAGGCAAAAACCAGCTGCCAGTTCAGAGCAAATGCCTGCCAGCTCGAGGGTTAAGTATATTTGACATAGGTGTTTTTGTTATTTTAAATGATTTTTTTAATCTTCTGAATTTGTTTTTGATAGGTTTTACGCGAAATAGAAATTAAAAAACTATTTTGGTCTAAACAATTATTTCTCAGGATAAGATGGTAAATCTACTTTTGCGGTGAATCGTAATTAGATGTGTCAGACTGAGACTTTGTAACAGATTCAAAAGTATATAGTCCTATATACAAAGTGTACATGAAAGACAATTATACAGTTTTGTCTTATTATTTTTGGATACAGACTTAATGTTTGTATATTTCTATTGTAGTTATTTTGGGTGCATGAACAATCTTCCTGTTATTAGAATGTTTTTAATATCTTGAAGATGAGCTCTATATGATGGATAATCTTGGAATGATTACTGCTAATTAAGTATTTAAATAGAAGTACTGTAATAGAACATTTCCAACTTTACAAATACATTATTGTAACAAACAGAAAGCTTCTCAACATCAAGGACTTAGTTATATAATTACTTGAATTCATTATTTGAACCTAATACTCTTGTTTGGTTCAAGTTTAGTTCATTACTGGGTTATACTACAAAATTATTTGTCCCTGCCATATTCTTTTTTAAAAGTAGCCAATAACTATTATAAATCAATCATTTAAGTGTATAATTTGTTTTAGGTAAAAATGTAAATATATATAGATTAGTAGATTTACAAGAAGCAAGTGGAGAAAAATGTGTCATTATTGGGACACTGTATGTAGATCAACGATTAAAACCAAGTATTCTGAAGGAAATAAGCGAAGAGGTAAGTGTATTGTACTTTTGGCTTTTAAATTCCGAAACATTTATTTATTTATTCCAATGGTGACCACCATTTTACACAAATTTGGACGTAGTTGAAACATACTTGCAACAATAAGGTACAAACTTTACATTAACATGCTAACAAGTGATGTGAAAGATAACTTGTGCTTTTGAGCTTGAATTGATAAATAACTTACAATGAATAACTACAATGATAATATACAGCAGTGAAAAATGCTTGACTATAGATTAGATATGACAATACTGTGGTTACGTGCATAAATGGCTACATGGAATTTGTGAAAATGTACAAAGAATCAGTTAAAAAAACTGATGTAGTTAGGGTTGATTAAATATTAAATGTATATATAAGTGACTTAGAATTAGATAACAAAGCTATTTTAATAATGACAATTTGAAGGTAACAGCAATAAACTACAATGATTTACAACTTGATTTGGTCACGTTCAGGTCTCAGTTGATAAACTTATTGTTTCCTTACAAAAAACAACTAAATTATGTGAACAATTATTCATCAACATTGTACTGTGTGTTCATTTTCTGTTACTGAAGTCTTTTTACGCAAGCCCCTAGAGTTGATCTAATATATTAAAGCAATTAAATAAATAAACAACATTCATTTGTTAAACTTTTAAATTAACAATTAAATATATTTTCTTAGTTGTCAATACTGAAATAATATACACTGTCTCATAAGTTATAGTTTATACCCAGCGGCTACTCCATAAGAGCACATGAGCACGTGAACCCCTGTGAGATTTGAAAAAGAAAATGAACCACATTTAAAGTTTAGGTTAAATTATTTACACATTGAAATTACGAAATATGTGATTTTAAACGTAAGAAAACTCAAAGAGGCGCCTTCAGCTAGCTTCCGCTAATCTCGCAGTACTGTCGCACAGTCCCGGTTGTGCTTCATAGCGTATATGCAAGGCCTAATCAGCTGTTCTGTCTGGAAGGCGGTGGTGGGGCCGTCTTGTAATAGAAGCCAGCGGTGCACACTTGCCGTGTGCTCCACTCCGACTTCTTTTAAAATCTGTTGTTTGGTTAAGTATGGTTTTTAACTACGTTAAAATATCTTGTAAAATATTTTAAAATGCATGTTTAAGCGTATAATTTTTAGAACATTTTAATTGTGCGCTTTTACTTGTGGGGTACTCCGTACACCCCAAAACCCCCGGTGTGTGAACCCCCACTTTACTAGATCAAAAGCCGCCACTGTTTATACCACTACGTTTGGTTACAGTCATCTAAATTTCAACTCTCCTCAACTTATACAGCACTTGTTTAGGTTTTTTATAAATGAAACACTTATTGTACTTTAGAATAATAAGTATTTAATTATGAAATTACGAAGTGATTGAATATTGTACATAGACTTAGGAAGCCATCATGTGCGGGAGTGTCCTTTTGTGGAAAAGGCATTAACCAGATGTACAGTCTAATACAAAATAAGTCTAGAGTATTAAGTACATTCTCTTAAACTTGTTGTATAAATACATTAAGAGGGAATTATATCATAGAAATAAAACACACATTTCTTAACAATAATGACAAAGTTTTCTTAACAAATTTAAATATAATAATTTAAATGAACAGAACTAAATTAAGATATTCATAATAAAACAAAACAATCACAATTTTGTGTATTACAACTACATTACAAAACATTTTTAATTAAAAGTTAATCTCTTAGGATTTGTAACAGTTCTACCTCTGTGTTACATAACCTTCCATATTTGTAATCACATCGCTTTCAGAATTGCCATTGTCATTATTTGGATTTGGACTGACTCGTAAGGGATTTCTTAGATTGTCTTTTAGAGGGCTAGATTGTCTGTGCTACTAGATTGAGGGTAGTCTGTAAAGTGTCTACGATTGCGTCTATACAATGAACCATCCTCATCCGATACTACATGAGAACGGGGATATTTTCTCGATAAACTACTTTATCTGGAGTCCAAAATCCATCTGGAGTCTTTTTAAACAATACTTTTTCATTTGGCTTAAATTCGGATAAAGGTTTACTACCTTTGTTGTAGTATTTTTGAATCGTGTCTGTGTTTGTTAACTAAAACATTATCGGGTTTGGACACTTTAGGTTTTAAATTTTTACTATAGCAAGGTAACAACGAATTTAAATTTCTAGAAAATATGAACTAGGCTTGTGACGGTAAGTGGGGTTTTGGTGTATTCCGGTAATTAAGAAGAGCTAAATTAGGGTCTGATTTTGAGGTATCTGTTTTCTTAAGGATATTTTTAGCAATTTTAGCTCCTGATTCTGCCATGCCATTAGATTGAGAAAACTTAGGACCAGTTACAATGTGGTTAAATTTTTAAGTTGACACAAATTTCTTAAATTCATAAAAGTAAATTGACTACCTGAGTCTGTTACAAGTTTGTGGTATTCCACATATTGCAAAGAATGACTTAAGTTTAGTAACTACAACACCAGATGTTATGTTAGGTACAGTTATAAGTTCTATATACTTAGAATAGTAATCCATGACCACAAGATAGTTTATGTTCTTATATTCAAATAGATCTGCCAAAATTTTAGACCATGGAAGTTTAGGTATTCTATTTGATATTGAGGGCGTTTTGAGAGATTGTAAAGCTTAGTGCCTTTTCGGAGGACCAACTAACATCCACGTTAGTAGAGGAAACACTACAAAAGACGTTACCACGAACGATCACAGGGAGATGCGTTTTATAAGTAGAAAGTAATGAAAAGGAACCAACTGTACCTCTAGAGGAGATAGTGCATATCTTGGAGTGAAGAACTGAGAAGATGAGAGATGAGATGACCGTAGAGATGGATCCACCAGGCCTGGGATGTCGATGTTGTCCAGCGGTCAGTTTGGAGCACAACACAACACCGTTTGGAGTTTACTTTGAATAAAATGCTGAATAGATTGAGAGAAGAGAGATTGAGAAAAAAAAACACGATCACTGACTAATGAAACCAAAATTATACACTATAAGAGAGGGTCACAGCAATTGCGACGCGAGATCCGAGTGAACCATTCCGCATAGCATCATGAGTTCAGCTGGGGTTTTAAATTTAGGTAGACGGGGTTCACACCACCGGTTACAAGGGTTAGACAATGTCACCTGATATTTGACTTTTGGCATGTGCATAGAGGCCAGTAATATTATTTAAATTTCAATATAGTAACAGGTGAATATGTAATGAGTATGTGAATAACAATTTATGCTTAAGAGATTATAAAAACAGATAAGAGGAACAAACTATTAAATTACTTAATTATGAATTACAATTAACTATATGTACAATATCTAATACTAAGTACGGAACATACCGGCCGCCTTGAAGTACTACTTCAACGAGAATGAATCACATAATTAATGTCCTTTGAGTTTGGCGGCATTTATAAGTGGATATCCTGGTAATTTAAATTGTTCAATAATCACGTTCTGTTGTAGACTACATAGAGTTTAAATTATTTACTTATCACTTCACCAATAAAATTAAATGAATTTAATATAGATGACACCATGTTTAGGTTAGGTGTTTTAGAAATAAAACACATATTGTACTTAGAATAATAAGTATTTGATTATGAAATTACAAAGTGATGGAATATTGTTCATAGACTTAGGAAGCCATCTTGTGTGAGAGTGTCCTTTTGTGGAAAAGGCATTAACCAAATGTACAGTCTAATACAAAATAAGTCTAGAGTACTAAGTACAGACTCTTAAACATGTTGTATAAATACATTTTATCAAAAGCACTTTATTGATTGAATTACTAAGTTTCAATCTTTAGGTATAGTATAACAACTTGACAGTAGAATAATTAAATAGACAATCGACAACAGTGCTTTAATCATGAACATGAAGTACAGATTTTGCGTCGAATTGGATTTAAACAAAACAAATTAAAAAGTATTCATTGGTACATAGAAATAAAGTTAAAACACAGTTAGGCCTAATTAGTATACACATCTTCTCCCAGTGAATTTTGTCTCTATCCAAAGAATTCACTGGATAGAAAGAGAGTAGAGTGGATTGTCCAATAGCCAGTTCTTCAGCAGGCGTTTAAATTATTGTATGCAGATGTTTTTAAATTTTTTTTAAATTAAAAAATGGCATTCCAAATCCTAGCTCCTGCATAGCTGGCCTTCCTCTCAGTCATAGTGCGGTGGTGAATGGGAAGACAGTAGTTACTTGAATGCCTAGTGTTGTAGCTATGAAGCTGAGCTGCTGTTCTCAGCAGCTCTAAAATTCCTTGTCCGAGAGTTCGCCAAGTCCAATATGTGGCAGTTGAATGAGTAATAGAATAATATTTTTTCCATACAAAACCATACTTGGTAGAGAAATCCTACTTCCTACAAGGGAAGTAAGTACATTGCTTCTAGGTTGTTAAACAAAAAGTCAAATAGACCAGTTGATGCATACAATCAGCTGTTGCTACCTGTGCATAACCTCAGCTAGTTGTGTATAAATTAAATTCATAATGGGTGTTGGAATTGAAATGAAGTCAGACTGTATTAAACAAAAGAGAGGATTATACAGTAAGAAAGAGGCCATTTATATATGTCTTGTGATAGGGATTTTGGAACGGACAAATGAAAGTTGCTTAAAACAGACTGGATTTACACACTGAAAGAACACGTTAAACTGATTAACATCAAAGGTTCAACACTACAATGGTTGAATCCTCTAATATAACTGATTTAAAATCATATTTTTTTTAAAATAATAATAATATCTTTATTCATCTCAAAAATACATACCGTATGTACATATAGCTTCCACTACAAAAACATAATATAACAATCACAATAAATAACAACAAATCACATACAGTCAAGTACAGAACAAATAATGAAATCCCTCATATACACTAACATAAATATACAATACCAAGTCTGACCTAGAATATTGAAAAGGAAACTAAAAAAAGATACTTTTGCTGAGAAAATGAAGATGTAAACCTCCAAGGCTAAGCCTGTGTGGAGGAACTCTTAATATTGAAATTTTGTTAATGCTGTTGACCTAAATAATGACATGAAGTTGACACATTAAGTTAATGACATATAAATAATAATTTTATAATAGGATTTAAATTATAATGCTCCAAACTGTATAACAGAAAATATATTTTTTTTAATAAAATAAGTAATAAATATATCAATATTTATTTCTAGAGCCTTTATATTGAATGAAAACTGTACTATGGCATTTTACTTTAAAAATTGCTAAGAGTTATCTAATGTTTCAATATATTTCCAAAATGGTATACAAATGTGATTTATGAATTATTTAAATATGAATTATTTACGTATTTAGATAATTTTCTACTGTAACATTTGTGAGTAACCATTTCCTAATTTTATTTCCAAACATATGTATATTCTCTATCTTTCTTAATTCTACAGGTATTATATTCAATAAATATGGTGCTAAATAATTAAAAGATTTTTTATAAAATGTGCTTACCGGTTTTGGAACATAAATAGCTTCATTTTTTCTTAATTTTGATCTATAAACATTACTTCCACTGCTGCCTTTGCTTCTGATAAAAAATATTTTCAACACCTTATACACATATAAATGTCTAAGTGGAAGAATTTTGAAAGAGGAGAACAGTGGAAAGGATGGTTCACGTCTTGTTTTTTTTGCTTTTAGTCTCACATACTGTTTTTGTATTGTAATGAGTGATTTTAAGTTTGAATAGTACGTTCCACGCTATCATACGTTTCCATACTTCAACCTACTGTGAACTAAAGAATGATACAAGGTTCTCAGAACACTACTATTACACATGTTTTTAAGGAAGTAAAATATTCTAATTATGTTATTTAATTTTTTCCTCAGCTCATTTAAATGTTGTTTCCAGTTAATATTACTATCCAAAGTAACACCTAAATATTTTATAAAATTTTCTTGAAAAATTTAATTACATTTTGTTTGGCAATTATCATTTTTACAAACGCATTCAATGCACTTGTAAATAATTTTGTTCTCAAAATAGTGCTTCCCCTCTAAGACTAAAATTAATGAACTGTGTTTTATTTGAACTTAATATCATATTGTTTTTGGTTAACCACCATTCAATTGCCTGAAGATCAAGATTCATGTTATGTTCAATTTCCGTTAATGAATTTCCATGATAGCATAATGCAGAATCATCCGGGAACGATGTTATATTAGCCTCTGTATTTCAATGAACAATTCTAGAATATGGAACATTGGGGGACAGAGTGAGTGGGTGAATAAAAAATATTACTCCAAGCCATCTATATCTTGGTTGATATTTGGCCACTCCTGCTAGATTTGATCTTGTGTAATGCCAAAATAATAAGCAGATTAATAAAATAAAGCACATCTCTACTGACAGTTCCAGTTTGTTATTTTATCTTCCCTTTTTGTCATCATAGTCATTTAAGAATTTTGTTCAAAAAGATACTTGAAATGACCAATTCTTGAGGTAGAGCTTCAATTACATACCTATCACCTTAGATAATTTTTAACCATAAAGAGCACAAGCTTGAAAAAGTATCCTTAAAAAATATTTTTGATTGAAATGGAAATAAGTTAATCCAAACGATAGTAATGTAAATATATTTGTCCCTTCAGAATGATGTACAATACTTTTAATATGAAATATGCCTCCAACAAAGTAATTTTTTTGCATGTTATGTCTCAACATAATGCGAGTTTTTTTTTTTTTACTGTGTACTAATGGTAGTATCTGTGTATCCCCTGCACATTTATGGTAGCAGAAGCGTGTAGTGGATACCAATGCCATCAATTATTACTTTTGTCACAGGCTCAGCTAGTTCCACAGCCAGTCCGCACACATTTTGTTTCTGACACAGATGCTTTGATCCTGGAAGACGAACTTCAGCGTATTGTTTTGCACGGAAGTCTAGATGTACATAAAGTGAGTATAAACTTCTGGGCTTAAAAGTATTTATCTCTTTCAATACTTAATTCAATAGTTTACATTGTTTATTAAAGGGAGTTCACAGTAACTTTATTAACTAAAAAAAACAAAAACTTATTTCCTTCCCTTACTAAGGCAGTTTAGCTTTATAAGTAGACTTTATTCTTGTCTCAGTGGTGAAGATAATAATTCTTACACAGTTTGTATTCTCCTTTATGATAAGTAGAATTCTATTTTCACCATCACCATTTGCTCATATGACTTAGCGTATGAGCACCGTAACAATTATTCAATTTTCACCGTAACCAATTATTTAATATGACTTAGTGAATAATTGAAACATTAAAAAAAAAGAAAAATATCCCTGGCAGCAATTTTTATAAAATAGGAATTAATTTATATATATATTGATTGTATTGATTTGGAGGACACTTGAATGTTTGTTTATTTATTTAAAGAAAAAATGGTTATATTTTGTTTTATTATATATAGTTTTTTAATTAGCACTGATTCTTTTGTGAATACCTCTGGTCTGAGGAAGGTGAGCGTGGTTCACCGAAATCGATCACCATAATATTTGTGCATTTTGTGCTTGTATTGTAGTATATTTGTGCATTTTGTGCTTATATTGTAATAAATTTGTGTTGTGTGACGTTTACTTGTACTGTTTTATTATATGTGTTATTTTAGTTTTCTTAATGCAGATAAAAAGTGGAAACAATTAAGAAAGCCATTATTATTCTACAAAGTTCATTTTTGAGATTGCATATTATAATCTACC
The DNA here is from genome assembly GCA_035578905.1 of Stictocephala bisonia. Lineage (NCBI taxonomy): Eukaryota > Metazoa > Arthropoda > Insecta > Hemiptera > Membracidae > Stictocephala > Stictocephala bisonia. The sequence continues at coordinate 1,137,169 of JAQJVL010000108.1, forward strand.
CTGTCCTTAACACTCATGTCAGTAACTCATTTCTGTAACTTAACTCCCTTTTCTCTCCGTACAGTAAAACTCTTTGTTTTATTGTTCCATACAATTTAAATCTTATTTGTTTTAAAAGTGTTTTGTAAAGTTAGCAACATTATTAGATACAGTAAATAATGTAAGTAAAATAGTGATATTACACTTTTTATTCTAGCAGATAATTACTGAAAAATTATAGATTCAAGATTAAAGAGTTTTATTGTCATAAAACACATAACAGTGCATGGACAAAAGTCAAGATTTTTACACAATATTATACAAAAATTAAAAAACACTATCCAAGTACAATGTACAAAAAAATTTAAATAGACCTAAAATACAATTCAATATACAAATGGCTAGAACTATAAAATTAGATGAAAAACAATTAAAGTAAAATTAATGTAAGACTACACAATAGTAGAAATGTTAACATATTTAATCTAGGTCATAATTCTAAAAGTATTAATGGCTTTCCAAATTTACAGTTAAAAAATCATCAATTTTATATAAGACATTCATCCAGCAGAACATCCTTGATTTTTTTCTTTAAATTTAGAGTGGGGCAGTGATTTAATTCTATCTGGCAATTAATTGTACAGTCAAGTAGAAATATATAACCAGTTTTTCTGTGAGCTACTATACTTAAACTGTCAAACTCTTAAACTATCTTTATGTCTTTTATTGTAAGGATGAAAGTCAGCATTGATATTAAAGAAATCTAATTTCCATGAACAAAATTGAGCAAATAGAATATATAAAGAGAGTAAAACGTTAGAATTCGAAGTTGTACAAACCAAGGTTTACAAGATGTTAATGCAGGTAAATTGCATGTTAATCTAATAGTCCCTTTTTGGAATATAAAAAGTTTCACTCAATTACCACTAGATCCCCAGAGAACAATTCCATATGTCAAAATACTTTGAATGTGAGCAAAGTATAGAGTTAGTAAAATATAAGTATCAATTGAGTTTCTTAATCTTCTAAGCATATATAAACCTTTAGCCATTCTTTTTTTGGATACATAACATGAGAATTCCTTGTTAGTCTAGAATCTAATAATAGCCCTAAAAAACTTTAAATTACTGTTCTCTGGAGAGTCTGAAACATTTTTATTGTAGCTAAAAGATAAATCATAGATTTTTTTCATGTTTAACGACAAGTTATTAGCAGCAAACCAGTCCTGAAGTAATGTAAAACTAGAATTTAATTTATCATTAACTCTATAGACCAATAAAATTGAATTAATCTAGATACAGCAGAACCTCATTGTAACGAAATAAGCGTTGAATATTGTAATGAAGTCTGTTTTATAACAATACTTTTGATATGGCTGAAATTTAACAGGGTGAACACAAATAAAAGTACAGTTCTCAAATTAGATGTAGTAATGTGGCGTTTGTTATATATATACAATATAGAAGGTAATGTGGTTGATAAAGACTCAATTGGCTCTAAGAACGTCAAAGTCAGAGTCACACAACTACCTCTCCTAGCCATCTCTTAAATACATCATCCTTCTCTTGGAGGAAGGATGGTAAGATTCCATGTTAACCTTGACTAGGCGATCCGCAATCTGTCCAAAGACTGAAGGTGGCTGAAAGGTTAAACAACCTTTGCTCAGGGGCATGCATGCTGGTAGGCTTATTACAAAAGGCTATGCTACTTGCGTTGTTCTTACAGTTTGCTAAAATTAATAGCAATTATAATCCTCTACGTTAATTCTCATTTTGAATTATAGTTGAAATTTCATTTAAAACAAGCCCAAACAAGGTATAACTACGACAATTTTAGCATTTAACAATAACATATATGAATAAAGTGATGTAATGAACGAAATGTCAGGGATATTTTCTATTTGGACTTGTTTTCGTTAACACTTTGAAGCCTGGGCCCTTAATACTCCGTTTGGCATGGAATCCTGGGGGTTTTATGTTCACATTAAAAAAATTGTAAATGCCTTATAAATTTCATAAAAAGGTTATATTATATGTCTTTGTAAAGGGGAGAAAATTCTCTTTTCAATGATGAACAAAACTTTAGGTGTTGTACATTTTTTTATTTTTTACAGAAGCTACAAATAAGTACAAAAATATGTAAAACAAAAAATAGCTACGATAGAACGATTCAATATATCTCGTATAGTATCACTTCTCATAAGATCATCCATTTTAAGCAGATAAATACTATAATAACTAAATAAAAACAATATATACACACATTCCAGTCACTGTACGGTTAGATTGACACAAAACCAACACAACGCAAATACTAACTAATTACTTATTTACATATGTACACAACAATATTTACAAAGAAACTGAACTGAAAACATGATAATAAAATATAAATACTGTACTTGAATTATAAACACAGAATATTCACTTCTATAACGAACGTGTTGTTTACGACTCAAAGCACCGTGGGTCATAAACAATGCTGACATAAACAATACCGCGTCACTGACCGGCTGACATAAACAATGCTGACATAAACAATACCGCTCGGCGCGCGCTCATTCCAAGTCTCACGTCAGCTGTTACGATAATTATTTATCCAAGACCAGATGTAGATAAAAAAAATTAATAGACCGATAAAATATAATAAACAGAATAAAAGACATATTCAGATGACCTAAACCCGATTATATGCCGATAATAAAGATATAATGAATTAAATATGGGCGCCCGAGCTATTCTCGGGCGTCGGCGAGTACGCCAGTTTGCGTCGCCCGATCTATCTTCGGGCTTAGGCTTCAAAGTGTTAAAATATTAAGTAGAATTCTATGCAATAACAAGAATAAAAAATAGTTATTCTTAAATTTTGTTTTGAATTTTTATTTACTATATTTTTTATTACTCAGGGCGAGTCAGCCCTAAGCTACCTTCCCACGCCTGTGAGTGTCACACAGAGTGCAGTACATTAAGTTGTGGTTTAAGAATCAGCAGACGTAGGTAATTGCCTGTTCATCTGTTGATTTGTCGTTAAAAAATGAATTATAAATGTAAATTTTTACATAAAATTAATTGTTCTCCACCTACAGGTAGTAACAGGGGTTGTGTGTGCCGTGTTGGGGCGTGAGGATGCAGATAGGGGCAAGTTCTTTGTAGAAGATTACTGTTGGGCTGGTGCAGACGTCATTCCGTCCCCAATAGCCCCACCTGACTCTGATCAGTGAGTATTTTAATATTACCAACACATTTTCGGTATTTTGTAACAAAGACAGGCAGTAAAATCTTTATTATTGAAAGTACTAATAGTATTGTGATTTGAACAACATTAGATTTGATAAATTAAAAATCCGTTTATAATACATATAAAGAAATATGTGTGATGAATAATAGTTTATGATATTAAAAATAAAAATAAAACTTTGGGATCATTGTTTCAATGAAAATTTTTCAAAAGTATTCTTTAAACGAGTAGGTTTATATTGCTTCAGTATCAGGTATTCTTTTAATTGATTACTAAAATAAAAAAAATATTCATTATAGAAATTAAAAGATAATCAATTATTTATTTACTATTAAGACACCAATCTTTAAAATATGGCCAAATATGAGGGGCAAATGAGTGTCGTAAGAGTAGATAAAAGAGTTTAGTTACTGTCTCACTAGATTAGATTAGATTAGATTAAAAGGGGATATACAGTTGGTCCAGCCAACCCTTGCAACGAAGCCTAAGGCTTTTTGTGCCAATCCCGGTGCCTAATCGTCGTAAAGCTGACAATCCTTGACCAGGTCAAGGAGCTTCTTCACTAGATTAGTAATTTCCGACTGTCCCAGAGGTGAGCCTTCAAAAAGTACTCTTCTACTGGCACCAAGAGCCTCACACTCCAGGACAATGTGTTCAACCGACTCTTCGTCCTTCCCACAGAGGCGACAGATGGGATCCTCCGTAAAGAGTCCCACTGTTCTTAGATGCCTCCGGAATTTACCGTGACCGGTGATGAGTCCCACCACCAGCTTGACGTGCAATTTACTCAACCCAAGAAGTGACTTTGTTAACTTCTGGTAAGGATTTCTGACAAGAACCTTGCCGAGTCTTTGCCCTGGGAACCGCCGCCATCATTCCAGATGTCTGGCGCTGACCCAGTTTTTGATTGCTGTTTTGACAGCTGCAGCCGAAACGCCGCAGTCCGGCTCAGGACCAATAAAGGGCTTGAGAGCACCTTCCCTAGCCAAGGCATCGGCCTGCTCGTTGCCTTCTAATCCTCTACATCCTGGGATCCATTCCAGCAAGACCTGATTTCTTGAACCCAGGATGCTGAGGGACTCCACACATTCCCAGACTAGACCAGACGAAACCTTCCAGGAGTCAAGAGCCCCTAAGGCCGCCTGACTGTCTGAGAGGATGTGGATATATTTCCCGCAAACCCCTCTCATGGTTTGCGCTGAACGTATGGCGACTTCAGCTTGGAAAACTGTCGTATGTAGGCTAACCTAGTCTAGGCCTATATGTAACCTAACTTGGTAAAACCTTCAAATCATGTTTAAGATTTACTATATTATGTTATTTTATGTTAGGCTACGTAGTAATAGGCTCAATTAATTGTAAATATATTAAATATTACATAATAGTATAATTTGTATTACCAAGTATGAGTAGAATCAAATAGGTTACATTAGAACTTTCCAGTAGCTTCATGAAGCTATACAACTTTTATGTTACAATTAATAGTTAGTTATGTGTAAATATTACTAAATAGACTACTTAAAACAATAAACTTATTTCATTTATGCTTTAATATTAAACTTTTGACAATTGTAGGATAAAAGATGTCATACTGTCGTATTTTTGACAGACTGACGACAGAATGTTCTATAACGTTCTTTTTGTTGCAATATGTTCCATGGCTTCTGGAACCTTCGGGTCGAGTTTGTTCTTTAAATTCTAGATTGTAACAAATGTATATAAGGCGGTTGCACCGCTGTTATGCTAGTCAAGTAGTTTTGAGTTCTCAGTCAGTGAGTGATTGTTCAATTAGTTAGTGTGGAACAACTCGGATATTGGGGTAGTGCAAATCATTGTGAGTTGTGAGTTCAGTGTTATTGTGTTTCAAGGTGAATAAACGCTTGTGTACTTATATCTGCGTGTGTGTTATTTTCATGTCCCTAGTGATATACTGTACTGTATAGTAATCGCTAGTGTTTGACGACAATTGGCGACCGTGACAGGATATTACTACAGGAAATTACTACAGGATGAAAATCGACCAAATGACAACGGCGATGTTGCGTGCGGCGCTGGAGGAGCGTGGTTTGCCGACGGGCGGCGGAAAATGTGACCTCGAGTTACGTTTACGCTAGGACGTACAGGATAAAGGACAGAACCCAGAGGAGTTCGACTATCAGGAGCCCCCACCAACAGCAGCGCCGACGGATATGGTGAGTACCATAATCGCGCAAATTTCAGCGCAGCTAGCAGCCCAGTCAGAAAAGCTAGCAGCCCAGTATGAAAAGATAGCAGCCCAGTCAACAGAGATAAAGAATGAATTGGTCTCCCTAAACAATAAGATAAGCGAAAATTATATAAAATTAGATACTACTATGAAAGATGGTACAAAAGAAATCACAGAAAAGGAAGTCAGAAAGGAAGGTGAAGGTGAGCCTGTCAAACCTGATGCATCTGATTCAACGTCAGAAGTAAATAAGGAAGAAACTAAGACTGAAACTGAGGTATCTACAGAAAAGCCAGAAGCACCAAAACAAGAACGAGATGAACAAAAAGAAGAGAGTCCAAGTAGAGAAGTTAACAAGGAAACTGAGAAAAAAAGAGGAAGAATCTATGGAGGTAGACGAATCTGGTAAAAAAGAACCAGACAAAACAGATGCAGAAACTGGGGAAAAAGAAGAGAAAGAAGAAAAGGAAGCAAAAGAAGATGATAAGACAGTTAAAGAGAAGGGAGAAGGGGAAGAGGAGCCTGAGAAGAAGAAGCCACTGGGCCTACCAGAGGACGAGGAAGAAGAAGTAGGCACAGAAGTGATAAAGCAGGAAGCTGAGAACACAGATCCGGCGTATTGGGTTAAGCTGCTGAGGCATCATTATGAGCAGCAACAAGAAGACATCAGCAGAACTCTTGGAAAGGGCAAACATGTCAGGAAACAGGTCGACTACACTGATGGAGGTGTTGTAGAAAGAGAGAATGTGGATGCTTCTTGGCAGGAGAACCTCTCCGATTATAATTCCGACTTTTCTGCACCTTCTGACGATGACAAAGAAGATGATGACTTTGATGAAAAAGCTGATGGAATTGAAGGAGGGAGAAAGAAAAGGAGGCCGGAAAGGCGAGAGGAGAAGGACAGACCACTGCCGCCCCTTCTGGCAAGAGTTGGTGGTAATATTGAGGTACTTAGTTTCAACGCCAGACAGCGTAAGGCCTTCTTAAATGCTATCATGCGCTATGGCATGCCTCCACGGGATGCTTTAATGAAAGAAATGCATGAAGATATAAGAAGTTTTAATTTATCTTCTGAACGAGATGGAATTAAAGTATCACTGCCAACCAAATTTATTAATGGGAGAAAGTCAAAAAAAAAAAAAAAAAAAAAAAAAAAAAAAAAAAAAAAAAATGGAATGGACAGACAACAGCATATATTTAGAGAAGAATACTTGCCCACTATTGGTTCGAGCGTTGGCACAGACAGCATTGCAACGGCCAGCAGACCCCATCTCTTTCTTGGCTAATTTTGTTTACAAGGACTATAACAACAAGGAAATTAATGATCAAAAGGAGGAATGGCTCGGAAGTGGCTCGGGCCATTTGAGGTGGAAAGGAAGCTGGGGAATGGAGTGTACCTCCTGAAATCCGATCCACCGATCAAAGTCCACGCTTCGGAGCTGAAGATACTACGGACTCTTCGAGAGAACACCCAAGCCAAAGAAGAGGATCAACCACGGATACCTCCTTCACAGGCTGGTGATGAAGCTGCTGAATCCAACGAAGATCAACGAACACCGATACTTCTGGATGATCAGCATGATGAAGATTTTAGACTTAGGAATAGATATAATTTAAGACCTAGAAAAGTAAGAAATGTATAAAACAGATATTGAAGGTTTTAGGGGGGACAATTGTCGTATGTAGGCTAACCTAGACTAGGCCTATATGTAACCTAACTTGGTAAAACCTTCAAATCATGTTTAAGATTTACTATATTATGTTATTTTATGTTAGGCTACGTAGTAATAGGCTCAATTAATTGTAAATATATTAAATATTACATAATAGTATAATTTGTATTACCAGGTATGAGTAGAATCAAATAGGTTACATTAGAACTTTCCAGTAGCTTCATGAAGCTATACAACTTTTATGTTACAATTAATAGTTAGTTATGTGTAAATATTACTAAATAGACTACTTAAAACAATAAAGTTATTTCATTTATGCTTTAATATTAAACTTTTGACAATTGTAGGATAAAAGATGTCATACTGTCGTATTTTTGACAGACTGACGACAGAATGTTCTATAACGTTCTTTTTGTTGTAATATGTTCCATGGCTTCTGGAACCTTCGGGTCGAGTTTGTTCTTTAAATTCTAGATTGTAACAAATGTATATAAGGCGGTTGCACCGCTGTTATGCTAGTCAAGTAGTTTTGAGTTCTCAGTCAGTGAGTGATTGTTCAATTAGTTAGTGTGGAACATCTCGGATATTGCGGTAGTGCAAATCATTGTGAGTTGTGAGTTCAGTGTTATTGTGTTTCAAGGTGAATAAACGCTTGTGTACTTATATCTGCGTGTGTGTTATTTTCATGTCCCTAGTGATATACTGTACTGTATAGTAATCGCTAGTGTTTGACGACAAAACGGTGCCATACGCTCCAGGCTCACGCTAGCGTTGGTCCTAGGGTCGCCAGTATAGACACCAAATCCAGCTCTGTTGCCCATTCTTGACCCGTCTGTGAACCATACAATTCGGTCGTGAGAAGAAACCGGGCTACTAACACCGTCCCAGTACTCCCTCAACCTGAAATCCACAGTATAGGGTCTGGTGAAAAGATACTTAGTCCCAATGAAGTCAGACTTCATTGAGAGTACCTCATCGTTTACTAGATTGACCACTGAGGAGTGACCTGTGCAGGACCCCCTCCAGTGGTCAGTCAGTTGAAGCCTGTAAGCCGCCGCCCGAGCCTCCCCAATAATGAAGAGATCAAGGGGCGGCAGGTTAAGAAGAACCTCCAGTGCAATTGAAGGGGTCGACCTAAAGGCCCCTGTCATGCACATGCAGGCAAGTCTTTGTAGGCTTGAAAGCCTACCCCGGACACGGTACGGCACGGGAGAGTGGATGTTTGGTAGGATAAGGAATTGATGGGATAGGAGTGCTCTCAGTATCGGGATCACACTGAGAGCTGTGGGAAGGAACCCTCCTCCTTCCTCATCGGTTATGGGAAAGATGAGACCCCGGGCTTGGGACCGGTGCAGCGGAGTTTACTGTTTCACTAAGTAAGATCGACTGTTCCTTAGAAAGAGACATTTATTAATAGCACAATAGTCAAGATAACCAAGTGACCTATAGGAATCTGAACCATTTAGTATTGGTTAAATAACTTGGTGGTCTCATGTGGAGGGATGTAAAAGACAATTGTCTACTTCCTGCTATGTTAGCATGTGATTTGGATTCCACATGAAGCTGCAGTTCACACTGAACATTTTTTATTTTTACTACTTTAACTTTGTGTAATCTGTTACATTTACTTCTGTGACTGTAGAAGTATATCACCCAGCAAGGCCAGGAAATGTTATAAGATGTTTTATCATTTTGCCAACTCTATTTTGTGCAGATATTTGGTTATGTTGAGTGGACTCTCCCTGGCTTCCAGCACTAATGTCCTGCACATCCAGTTGCTGGTAGACTGGCTCTCAGGACTGCTGGGGGAGCCCCAAGACCAACTGCAGGCATCACGTGTTGTCAGAGTCATTGTGGCTGGTACGTTTAATCTCCTTGTACCAACCTAGCTTTTAGACGATTTCAGAGCAGAGTTTTCTTGAATATAATATTTGATTTCAATATTATAAATTATAAACAGTCAACATGAAAATGATCAAAAGAATTATTGGACAGTAAACTGGCTGTAAGGGAATATATTTCAGTGTTTCACCTGAGAAAAAGTAAATTATACTGTAGCTAAAACTTGTCAAAATGAGTGTTTTGCTGAATTAGTTGTTTAACAAGATTCATGGTTGTTGTTTCAATGTCTTTCTCTCTATGATTTTATACTGTTTTAGGCCATGTATTATTTTTGTTATTAGAGAAACAAGGTTTACTATTATATTACGTACACATGATATTTATGGTGCTATGTTTACATACTTTGAACAAATATTCATATTATATTTTACAAAAGTGCAATGTTTATATTATATATTGATTTGTTTGGACTAAAAATGTATTTTAACTATACGGCAGTAAAAAAAATCAGTAAAGTGGTAGTTGCATTCTTAAGAATTCTGTCGGCACTGGTGGCGCAGTGCTGTAGCCCAGCTACTTAGGAACAAAATATTGAGGGGATTGTAGGTGATAGGTTCTGTGCTAGGTCCTCTTAATACCAACATGACGTCCGCTTAAAGGTTAGAAGTCTGGGGTGTCCATGTTGGAATGTTGGATGGTAGTTAAGGTTCAGATATTGTGTAGGGAAGAAAACTGTCACACTTGTCAGTTAGCTGAAAATCAGACCTACACTACGTGGTTTGGATTCCACGTGAGGCTGAAGGTCTCTTTGTTGCCCTGGCTTTTGGGCTATAAATAAATAACTCGTTCTGAAGAACAGTTGACCTTAGTTAGTAACAATGACTACACTTGTTCACCTACACTCATCACACTCGTTCACCTCTCATATTCACCTATATCTTGATAATCGGCGTCTTACTAATAATTAATAATGTAAATATTTGATAGATTCAGTCTCTTCAATGTTATCGTCAGTGCAATCACTACTGGAGAAATATAGGTGGCAAAGATTTGTATGTATTCTTAATTTTTATTAAAAAATTGACATCTTTACTGTACCAATTTAAAATTTGAATATGTATTTCTAAACAAAAAATTGGCAACAAAAATACTGTTATGGTCCACAGAGTCGTAAATAATAAGACGATCTAACTGTTACTTTTATTTACACTCACTAAATAACATACTACAAGATATTTACAGATTTAAAGTACTAGACCGACTATTTAACACTTGAAATTAAGCCACTTTTATTTGCAATGTCACTTTAACATACTCAAGTTTGTGTTCATGCAATATCTGCCACTGTTAAACACTGTTACTTGTCTGTCACTTTCACTTCAGGTCGAAGACCAAAGATTGACACTCCTCTGATGCTGAATGACTCTGTTGACTGTCACTGATACACATTGACTAATTGGCCAAGGGGTGCCTTTATACAAGGTGCTGCTACAAGTCTAGAAAATTTGGGAGCTGGGGTTGGCATGGTTCTTGAAGGGCCTTACCATTTGGGTAGGCTCTAGTAATGACTGGAGATTATAGCACTATTAGGGAGCTTCCAGGCTGGTTTAGAATCAGAAAGAATTGCAGCATAAGGAGATGGGATCGGCACCCAGGTAATTGCTGTGTCTGCGACAATATAATTCATAATTTATATAAAAAAAAAACTTACTCATTTTTAATCCTACAACTTTGTAATTACTTTATTACTCTCTATATTACTTTACAATCTACAAAATTACATTTTGGCTTTTTTGAAGCTATACAAACAAATCTCAGAGAATTCAAAGTTAATTTATGGAGACGGTTCGATTTTTTCAATATAACAACCAAACAATTTATTTTAAGGAAATCATCTCAGCCTAAGTAACAATTTTAAAAACTACTCAACCTACTTTGATTATGGAAATTTAATAATGTAACCTGAGCTAGTATCAAAGGCAATACTTGTAAAAATCATATCTAAAAATGATTTGAACATATAAAGAAATTTTCAAAAATTAATTTTGAACATAAATTAACTAATATTTAACCCTGAGGGTTTGTAAAATTTGTGTCATGACTGCCAATGAAAATATTGTCATGTATATATATTCTCTTAAAGTTTCTTTATTAGATACTGTCATTTCTGATTACTTGCGCAGGATAGCATTGAATCATTCCTGGTTTGAAATAGAACTGCAAATCTTAGTTTTCCAATGTATAAATGATTTGAACAATTTCTACTGTGTTCAGCACCACTAGAATGTATGAATTATAGTTACAGGCATATGAAAAATTATAATAAATTATTCATCCTTTAGGTAATAGTATTCGGAGCAGTGAAGAGAAGAAAGAAGATAAAGTTACAAAGACAACAACGCTACAAAATTCCAGTTCTTCTCTATCAGCTGTCAAACTCTTGGATGGATTCCTTCACCATTTAGTGGTATGTTGTGCTCACACTTATCTAAATAATTCTAAACTGGCGAAATGAAAGAGGTGGGGCCATTTTAAGTAACATTAGCTGGTTAATTCATCACATATATGCAAAAGTGTAAAGCTGTGTGTGTGATCTTTGTTTGTAGTTGTACAAACTATTTTCTAAAACTAGTCCCACCAAGTAAAAAATATATTGCTCTATAGTGATGTTCGTGATTGAATGGTAATTGTTATTTCAACTAAAAATAATATTTGAAGGCTAGTATTATTTCTTTAAATTTGATCATTAAACAATTCAACTTTAGAACTTTGTTTAGAAAAAATAAATCTGTCAGACGGTTTTGTTTAGTATTTATCTTTACTCACTTTAAATCAGCTGTTATCTTATTACTGGAACAACTTGGGGAGCCAACACACACGTCCTGCCTATTACTACTTTGTCACTGGTTTATTCAGCTGCTGAATATAGTGCTTTTATATGGCTAAATAGTGCACATACAAAAGCGATTGATGTCCAACTTAATAGAGCAATGAGAGCTATTAGTGATACTCACATGGCAACTCCACTACATTGGCTCCCGGTGCTGTGCAATATAGCTCCTCCAGAAATAAGACGTCAGAAGGCACTACGTAAAGAATTCAATAAAATCTTGAATGCCTCTCACCTCCCCCATTACCTAGGATCTCTCATATCAAAACGGCCACTTAAAATCTTGAAACCCACCTCTATGTACTGCTTTCAAATTGAGCAGATCAAATTTCACACCCAATACTAGCTGGGCCATAGCGTGGAACAGTTTTGATGGACGAAATAAGTTCCTTATTAACGATCCGTCAGTACCTGTAGTTGGGATGAACTTCCCTCGTAGGGAGTGGACATTATTGATCGGTTCCGAACTGGAGTGGGCAGATGTAAATACTGGAAATACAAATGGGGATTGACGGTAGATCAGTCATGTGATTGCGGGGAGTCTATCCAAACAATGGATCACATAGTTTAAGAGTGCCTCTTGCGCTGTTTTATGGAGGGATTAGCTAGCATTAATAGAATCAGTGAGGCAGGTCTTAAATGGCTTAATGGACTGGATTTAGCTTTGTGACAGGAGATCAGTTGTTATTTATTTATATTTAATTTGTATTGTAGTGTAGTGACTTTTGGACTTTTTATCCAACTATAAAACTTAAGCTTTTACATAATTTTTAAATAAAAAAAAATGGTAGTTGGTGATAAAAAACCATACAATATATATATATCTGTTATCTGCTAAAAAAATCAAATTGACTCGGATGAACAGTTAATGTTTCTGGGAATGCTTCCATTAAACTCCGTGTTTCTCATCTTATGTAAACCATCATTACAAGTTTACAAGTTACCATTAATTCTTGGTTCATTGTTCGTGTGTAATTTTTTGTGTTTCTATTCTAGTAAATTTGTATGATTTACAAAAATGTTGATTTGTAGATACAATTTATATGATTTAAAATAAAACCATTCATTTTATATGGATACAGATAAATTTCTCATTCAGTGTAAAATTTTGTGTCTCAGATTATCAGCTATTTTTGTAGTCGATTGTGGAACGCTAGTGTAGTCCTTGTAAGTATAACACAGCTGTTATAACATACCTCGCTAACTAACCAAATTACTAGCACAAATATTCATATTAGATGAGATATATATTTGTAAGTAATGATATAATTGTAATATATGCAATGTTAAATTATTGTATCATTCACTATTCAATAGTTGGTACAGTCATAACATATGCATTACTTAAAAGGAATAAATCCCATTGATTGATACAGTGGCATGATATCCATTCCTTTCCTACCAATGGTGGATACCTAAATTTATAAATATGTTAACCAGCCCTCAGTCCTGGTCTGCCTCCTTCCCGCAATGTTACGCGCCGCTTACAACAGGCTGTGGTTACAACATTCATAGTTGTTTTATTTAATGCCTATTTCCTAGGTATTATTCTATCACATATGTGAAAATAATCGGTGATAAAACTACTGCACATCATTTCATTATTTTTAGGAAACCTAATACGTTAAAATAGAAAATAAAATCAGCATAGAAAAAGTAGAAAAACAATTTTTTGTTGTATTCAAATTATGGGCAAATAAAGCCATTTTCAGCTATTAGAAGAGTCAATTTTTCACTTGAGGCCAACGAATATCATTATAGTACACTTAGTTAAACATAAAAAACAGATCAATATGTATAAACATATACAAATCTAATAAATATACATCGTAGGAAGTTGTAACAACCCATAAATAAAATAAAAGCCTAGATCACATTTTAGCAGAATTATCTATGGATATAGTTTTTTGTTTCATTCATCTAGTTTTTTTTTTTTAATTCATATAAATGCTTCAACTTTGTTTCTTTAGTGTTTTTAATAGAATAAAAACAACACAAAACTTTTACGTATTAAAAATTACTAAGTTTGCAAAAAAATAATTTTTTAGTACCTCTTTGTTTAAATAATTACAAATAAAAATTAATATTCTAGTGAAATGAAATAGTATTATTGAATAAACAGTACCTAAAAGTCTAGTACAGTGATATTTGCATACAAACAACACAATTGTTTTCTTAGACCTTGTTGGAAATTTAGCTAAACAATTTAATTTAATTTCAGCAATTCATTGATGTAGATGTGATGCCAGGAGAGTTTGATCCAACCAATCACACGCTACCGCAACAACCTATTCACTACTGCATGTTCCCTCAAGTAAGTTTTGGATGAGATGTACCAACAATAGTTATATGTAATGAGATTTTCAAGCCATTGTAATTCTTGGCCTAACTCAAAACCTACATTTTCTGCTATGCCATCCTTTCAAAATTAAAGAATTATTTGATTAGCGTTCTATGAAAACCCTTGAGAAATTCTTCAACTTTATTACAAACAGCATAGTTCAGTTAAAATTGCCTCAGCCTATTATGATCATCTTAGAAGAATCTGGTACTGACCCTGAGCTTATCACCAAAATAGCCTATACTATAGAATCAGCCTATAAATTATGAAATAACCTAAACTTGACCAAACTAAAGAAGCTGTAGAAGCTTACTAAACTTTACCTGTCCAGAATTAAACCCATAAGCTACCTACAATATTTCCCCCACTAATCGCATAAAAACCTAGCCTATCTGATATTTTTAAGCTAACTATTCCTCCATTACCTGTACTTCCTGACAAAATATCTACAAAAAACTGCAACTCATTTTGAAGTTTCAACTTAAGAAGAAACCAATCCCCTTTTTAAAAAGAGTGGCCTTTTGACCGAAGAAGGAGCTAATGGCCTCAAAATATTTCACGAACTATCTGTTGTTTGTATTAATATTTATTGTGTTATTGATAATATTAATTTTTATTTGTATATGTAATAAAGATTTAATTTTATTGTTCTAAGCATGTCTTGTTAGAGTTGTTAAATTTATGATGGTCATTACTACTGATGACGTAATGGGCGGTACTTGCTACTGTGTAGCAAGCTTGCAGCATACTGTTTGTTTACTCTCTCACTTCCACCGCTCAGTACATCTCTCTTGTATTAGTGCTTTCAGTAGGTCATAATATACACAGGTTAACATTAGTTGGGTTACAGTACAATTTCTTTATTTATTCTTAAGAAAAATGAGAATGAAGAATAACAAGCATCTTGTTCTTTAACACTACTTTGATAGTCTTCTAGATTCGAGAGCATGCATGGAGTAACAAATCCTTACAGCTGTGAGATAAACGGGCGACGAGTTACAGGAACATCTGGTCAACCAATTATTGATATCGCTCGGTATAGTCAGCTGACTGATCCAGCTGATATCCTACAGCAGACTCTAGAATGGGGACATCTCTCTCCCACCTCTCCTGACACACTGCGTGAGTATCTTTTTGCTATACATGACTTCACTGGGTATTCATTAAATAATTGCAAGAATATTGGTTTTTAAAAAAATTTAATTTCAATCTGATGAATATAAGAACTGTCTTATCTGTTTCTAATACACAAACAAACTCTTAAGCTGTGTACTTCTAAGACATATGTTTCTTGTTGAGCTGCCATTAGCTTTCAGTCAGTCTTAATTGAAGAAATAGATCCTGGGAAGGTCCTTCTCCAATGATGAGCCTGCTTACGAGCGAGCCACCTGTGCACCTGAGGCTGACGCTGCTCTTCTGTGACGACCCAAACGCCGGAGCATGTGATTGTTGTGTGATGGAGAGGGTAGTTCACTGCACAAATATTTTGGTGTCATAATAGATTCGAGACTAAGATGAGAAACCCACATTGCAATGTTAAAAAATACACTTATTTTTGTATTTAGACAATTAGATGAAATTCTAAATGAAAAAGAAATCAAATCAGTTTATTTTTCATACGCTCAATTACTTTTACAATATGAAATTTTAGTTTGGTGGGAGCTAGTCAAAATTTAATTGAACCACGATTCATTATTCAAAAATTAATTATTAAAGACAATATCCAATGCAACAACTCTTTAAAGATACTAATTTTTTAACACTGAGACAACTTTATATAAAAACAGTACTTATGTATATATTCATTCACAAAGTACAGATAGTTAATCTAGTTGAACATCAATATAACACCAGAAGGCAGTAAACGTAGGAGCGCAGGTCCCCCGAGTAGTAAAGTCAGCCAATTTATTAAACACCTTTTATGTTGCTAACTTCCTTTATTGAAACATTCTGCAATGGATTAGGAACCTCCAGGTGTCAAAAGATGTTTACAAAAGGGTTAACTCTGAATGGCTGTTGGAAGGGCCTTGACCGCGCCGAGTCCCTTATCGGCTCCAAATACTCCTGTATGACTCAACCAAACAGCTAACATCGTACTCTGTTGACGTGAACACTATATACGTAACTGAATTTGAACATATTTGTGTAATGTATGTGTACATATGCTTCCGTATTACAGTTGAAAAGTTCCATCTGTAATGTCCTTTATTTATCATAACGTCTTTTACTTTCCTCTTTTTTTATTTTTTATTTACACTATTTATATATTCTACCTAGCATACTTTACCAAGTGTCAACTTGTTAAATCTGTGCAATTTGCATTTACACTTTGGTGTCAGTCCTAATATGTCCTAACTTTTTTAGTATATATAATTTATTATATATATTTTACATCCATAGTTAGAGATTAGTTATTTTTAAGAACACTGGTAAACTAATACATGTTTTTAGTTTATTTGATAGAACTCGTCCCGTGCATAGGTCGTCCTAGACCCATGTGGGACTATTTTTATCTTAATTCAACATTTTGTATATATTATGTAAATATGTTCTTGGTCAATAAATGGATTTTTCTCTCTCTCTTACTACTATCACTACAGAAATTGTGTGTACCTGTCACCGATGTTTGAATTTATACATTTTTCAGCTTAAAAGAGGGTTACATTTTGAAACTATTTGGATAGATAGATACTATCATCCACTGTAGTTGTATAATTAAAAGTAATCCCGCCTTTTTTATGCAGCTTGCTACCCATTCTACGAACAAGATCCTTTCATTCTTCAGGATGTGCCGGACATTTACTTTGCTGGAAACCAAGAGACTTTCCAATCCAGAATTGTTGATGTCACCAGTGGTAAGGAAACACTAAATTAAGGGAAGAACACTTAAATAGAATAAGTTATGCAAATAAGATTCTAGTTGGAGTTAGTTAAAAGAAACGTACTATTAGATAATATCTAAGTCCTGTTATTCATATAAGTTGTGGACTATTCAAAATCTTTTATTGCTATTAATGTGTTTACATGCATAGCATTGTCAAACATACAATATTAGGTTAGGTTAAAGGGCACTAGGCCAGGAATTAGTATATTAGAGAGATAGGACATCAGCAAACTTACCTTAAAAGACAAGTTCACTAACATCAGAGTAGTAGTCACAAACACAAAATACACAAAATCTCAAAAATTTTCAACACCACTGGCATTTTCTTCAGGTGAGTAGAGGGAGAGAGAGAGAGACACTGAAATGACTTCCACTATTGCTGGGTAGGTGGCTGTGGTGGGGGGTGTACATCCATAGAGCAACACTCAGGTGTAGATGCAGTATTTCAGTTAGTATATATATATAAAAATATATATGAAGTTTGCTGATGGGGAAGGGGTTGAAGGGAAGTGGTCTATCTTATGTTCAGATTAGGTGGGTCACGGGATTTTGTTATCCATTGGTGTGCTAATTCCATCCTTCGGAGTTGGGAACTATTGGCTTGGGAAGGAAGGGATCTGATTACCTTAGTGGTGTAACACTGATCAAAATTTTGATTATGGAGGACGGTGTCCTTCAAACTGATATTCACATCAAACCTACCAATAAACAACAATACCTTCACTATACCAGCTGTCACCCCAACAACACTAAGCGCTCCCTACCCTATAGTCTAGCCACCCGTGCCAAACGTATCATTTCCTCTCCCAGAAACCTAAATCAATACAACAACCAACTTGTCAGTGCTTTCCAAAAGAGAGGTTACCCTACCAACCTTTAGTTAGTTTAGTGAGTTAAAAACCAAATCCGTTTAGCCCAGTCCCAAAACCAACCCCAAACCAGAAGCAGTTCCCAATGCTTACCCCTTATCACTAATTACCACCATGGCCTACAAAAACTCAACCAAATCCTGAAAGATGGCTTCAACATCTTAAAAGCTTCCCCCCACACCAAATATCTCCTTGAAAAACCTCCTACTGTAACTTTCAGACAAAACAAAAACCTCCGCCAAATCCTGGTCCATCCTAAGTTACCTGTTCCCAACATCCTGACCTGTCCTAAAGACCAGCAACCTCCCGGTTCCAATCCTTGTAACAAGAAATCTTGCAAAACCTGCCCTATTCATCTCTCAGCCACATCTTTTACCAGCTCCACTACCTCCTTAACCTACAAGATACCTGGAAACCACTCCTGTGATTCCACCAATCTAATTTATCAACTCCAGTGCCAGCACTGTCCTGCCCAATATATTGGCCTTACCAGTGAAACCCTTCGTAAACGCATGAATGGCCATAGACATGATTGCAAAGTCCAAAATCCTGAAAAACCTGTCTCTGCCCATACTCTTCTCCATAATCAAAATTTTGATCAGTGTTACACCACTAAGGTAATCAGATCCCTTCCTTCCCATGCCAATAGTTCCCAACTCCGAAGGATGGAATTAGCACACCAATGGATAACAAAATCCCGTGACCCACCTAATCTGAACATAAGATAGACCACTTCCCTTCAACCCCTTTCCCATCAGCAAACTTCATATATATTTTTATATATATACTAACTGAAATACTGCATCTACACCTGAGTGTTGCTCTATGGATGTACACCCCCCACCACAGCCACCTACCCAGCAATAGTGGAAGTCATTTCAGTGTCTCTCTCTCCCTCTCTCCCTCTACTCACCTGAAGAAAATGCCAGTGGTGTTGAAAATTTTTGAGATTTTGTGTATTTTGTGTTTGTGACTACTACTCTGATGTTAGTGAACTTGTCTTTTAAGGTAAGTTTGCTGATGTCCTATCTCTCTAATATACAAACATACAATAGTAAGAATAATAATATAAAATTTGTTATAAATCTAACACATTAATTATTCTTCAAACCGAAATAACATAAATTTGTACAATAAATAAATTATCTTTAAAGTTATTAACTACCCCATTAACTATGACATTTTCATAATGGTAGCTTAAGTATTGATATAATGGAGCTTAATTTTAATATAATAGGTATTTATTATGTTGGTTTGTTTACAGGGAACGGGGATGCCCGCCAAACAAGATTGGTTTGTGTACCTAGGTTTGACAAAACTAGTTCTTGTGTTGTCATTAATCTCTCCAACTTAGATTGCTACCCGATGAACTTTGGGACCGGTCTGAAGTAACTTAACCATCGAGCATTGTTCGATGTTAAATCTAAAAAGCTGAACTGTGAATAATTTGACAGATTATTGCTTTTGTCATTTAAATATACATTTCAAAAATTACTATGCAGTGCAAATGTTGCCCATTTTTATGACAAGCGCCAGAGTAAGTGTTTTTTGTTACATAATTTTCACAACAAAATATACCTATTATAGTTTAGTTCATATTTTATATTAAAAATGTTCAAATCAAAATCTTTCATTTATAATGTTTATAAGAATATTTAATTCATATTTTAGTAATGATCCATTTTACGGAAATAATAGCCTAGAGAAACATTACTTTAAGCAATTATTTTAATAAATATCATTGAGTTCTTATACAGTAAGAACAGATATCACTCCTTTTAATTGAGTTCTGTTAAAGGTTTATTTTATAATATATTTATTACCTTTATGCAATCTTAATTTTATATTCGGTTGTTGTGTTAGTGTGTTTGATTTATCAACTCTTTTAATGACTAAATAATAGTGCCCATTTATCAAATCCAATTTGTATGATATGTATATTTACTTTTAATCTATACTTTAAATATATAATTTTTAACAATATATACTAGAGTATTTTTTCTGTATCAAAAGTGTTCAATATGAAAGAAAGTTAACTCTCAAACCGGAACTAAGCTGACTTTCAGCCGGTTACAGTGGCCGGTTAGATTCGGTCAGCTTAATTACTTATTGAAATACACTTATTAGCGGTAGCGACATAATTCGAACGCCTTTGGAATTTAGAGAAGTTGCTGATTGCAGACATATGTTTGTTTTGTTTCTGAGACAAAAGAAATGGTGGAAAAGAATAATAAGAAAATCGAGCTGGCACAATCGGATATAATTTCTTATTATAGCACACCTATTAATGATATTGGCATTATTCTAATATCTTATTTATAAACATATGTTGGTTCTGTTTCTGAGTCGAAAGGAACAATAGGAAAGAGTAAGAAGAAAGTTGAGTAAGCAAAGTGAAGGCTTCTTCCATTGTGGTACATGTATAATGATTGTAAAGTTACATTATAATAGTTTGTATCTTAAGTTTGTCAACTTCTAGCTTAAATATGTTTAAGGAAAATAAATATGAGATGCTTCTTCAGAAACACAGTGTGAAGTCATGAATTAAATGAATGAAGAAGAGGAAAAATCAAAGTTATTTGAGCTATTAGGAACTAGCTTACTTTGAGAGGAATGAAAGTTTGTTGAAACTGTAGTCATTTAAAAGAATAAGGAGTGTTTGCTTTGACAATAAAAAAAAAAAACTATTTATCTATGAATATATACATTATTATTACTAATTTTACAGCAATCGACACCAAAGTAAACATTTCAAAAATATACATCTATCTTGTAGAGCATGTATTTCTGCAAAAGTTATTACTAATTATAAGTCTCAAGTGATTATCTAATATGTTTAGCGAACTTTTGAAAATACTGTTACCATGACAACACATTGTTGCATAAGTTGTACTACATATGGTTATATTAGTATAATTTTTTCAAGCCCTTATGACATATAATGCCTCTATATTTCCTAAAACTAGATAACATTTGGAATGGTTTGGCTATCTTGGAATTTTTAATTTAGCTATTTTATATTGTTTCTCAGGTGACCCCCCACCCTGTTTTGTGTTTACAAAATCATTTTCCAAAATATCAATCATGTCACATAAAAAATGTTTTTCTATAAGTGTAATATTGTTATTATATATTGTTGTTATATATTATTATAAAATAGCCTGGTTTATTTCAAGTAAAATAATACCTGATACAAGTAATTTATATAGATTTACTATTTTTAATGAATTTTAAAAAAAATTTCTGCAGATGCGCGAAAATCACTAGGCGGTATGGAAAATTTTAATTGCCGGTTCGAGGGTTGTACTGGTGTTGAAATCTGTATTTAATTTTTCCACCTCTCCTACACTCACAATTTTTTATTACAAATTAAACTAATTTTTTTAGTATATTATGAGCTTGTTTAAATATTTCATTGTCATTAGTTGGATTGCAACAACCACCAAACTGTGAAACAAGAGGTAAAGAATTTATTACAGTGTACTTTAACTTAATTTTTAACGAATATATATTTAAAAATGCAATAATGCCATGTAGCATTTTCCACACATACCACAGTTTTTGATGCTATATGGTGAACATGCCCATTGGGAGTTTTTTTAATATAGATATTTATTCTTCATTTTACTGTTGCTCATGCAGTGTTGTGTTTAATCATTTTGTGTAAAATGAGAATGACATTTAATCAAATTATATGTGTATTTTCTTCGTACACAGGAAATGTAGATGATTGTTTTGGTAAAAGGTAATGCCCTGGCCGACTGAACGACTTACTTATCACTAATTCTCCAACTTCCCTTGTAGGTACAGAGCTGAAATTTTGTACACTTTTTCTTAAGGTCTTAAATAGCACAACTAAAGTATTTTGTTCTTAATAAAATACTCCTAAGGGGTAGGTACCGCCCCTAAAAGGTTGTTCCATAATAATCCACATTGGGTTGATTTTAGTAAATTAATAACAGCTGTTTAGTAAATAAATAAACATTATTTTGTATGTTTGACATTATCTTATTGATGCATTAAGAGTTAAATCTTTGGCTGTAAACTAAAACAAATGAAATGACCACGTTTGAAATACGCTAAGTAATACCATTGGGTGTTTATACTAATAAATAGGTAGCAACGCAAGTAGTGTGAGTAAAATAATGTAAATAAAGTTAATATTGTAATTTTTCATTATACAGTTAATCCAATATTATTTGTAGTCAAAAGTCATATGCCGAGGCGTATTGAGCGCAGCTAGTGTCGGGGATGTCCCCTAGTATACTGTATTTCATAAAATAATAGCGTTCTTTAAAGAAAATTGGAACAGGACACTTGCAAATGAGGTTAAAATGCATACTAAGAAATATGTTATCAATTAAAAACATGTTTATTAAGCCCTTGTGGTCAAGTATTATCAGCTGGTGGTTGCGGTTGACGCTGACGCTATTACCTGCTGTTATAAAGCATCAGACTGCTGCTTGTTGATCAGTTCAGTTAATATATGCTGAGTAATCATTGATTATTATTGTTATTATAAAATGTAAGTAATAGATGTTATTTGTAAGTGTAGATTGTTATTCAGTAATAGGCGTTACCACTGTCGGTGCAGAAATGATTTGTATTCAAGTTTTTAAAGGCTATTTATTAAGAAACTAAGAGGCCTATGAAAATCCAATCAAGCTAGTGTTTTCCTGGTTAAATTGTATGTTGTTACATATTCGTTTTAAAATGATAATACAGGTTTTAATCATTTTTATTCTAATTGGAACAAAAGAGATACTGGTTTAGAAATTTAACTAGTTTTTACTGTGCATCAACTTCACAATTTTATTACTAAAACAACTGAAAAATGTATTGCATTTATATTTTAATACGTTGTTGACAGGAATAGAATAGAATAGAATAATTTTTTATTTTGCCAACAATTACAACATTTCCATTATAATTTTTACAGAACAGTTAATACAAGTTATTATAAACTAATTAAATTTAAACTAAGGCAAAATAAAATAGGGATCCCCTAGGTATCCTGTGTTGGGATCGCCATCACTTGAATTAAATTATAATACAATTGTGCACTGGCAGCAAGACCGTTGCTAACAGATACAGAAAAACAAAATAACATATTCATTTGATTATTTCATATTTTCTGTGCAAAAAATAAAAATAAATAAATAAGTAAAATTAAAATAATCAAGTACATTAATAATTAACTGATCCATGAACACACACACACATACACTCACACTTACATACATACACATACATATATATATATATATACATACATATATATATATATATATATATATATATATATATATACACATACACACATATCATATACGTATATATACATAACTTCATATTCAAACACATATAAACCCATATACAGTATACTGATTATCTTTATATTTAAGCCCTATAATTATTTTCATCAAATTTTATTGAATAAGAACTAATACAAGATAATAAAATAAACTATAGGCAGCGAAACTGATAAAAAAGTGACATTATCTTATTGATGCATTAAGAGTTATACAATGTACATTAAGGTGTTATACAATGTACATTTTACGTTCTGTAAACTATTGTGTCCATTTGAAGGAACAAATAAATAATTTATTTGTATGAAAACATTTCATTAGTTGTATTATTACTAAGGAACATATTCATACCAAATATGTGAAATTTAGGCCATTTTATACACGGTATTGGAATTTGTGGACATAATTTTCTGTACACTAAAATGACGTACAACAGTTGCAGGATGTTAGGACCACTAGAGGTCCTACTGGTCAATACCACTACTGGCAGGATCAACCTACCCACCCACCCACCCATACACGTACAGTGGTATTGACCCGCCTACACACCCATACACGCATAGTGGTATTAGCACTGTACGTGTATGTGTGGGCGGGTGGTTCATTAGCTCTGTACGTGTATGTGTGGGCGGGTGGGTCATTAGCACTGTACGTGTACAGGTGGGCGGGTGGATCATTTGGCTTAATAGTACATATTGTACGGTAGTATGTGTGTTACATATAATCTCATGTCAGTTACATATAATCACACTACATTGTATCAACTGTACCATTGTACGTGTATGGGCGGGTGGGTGGGTTAATACCACTGTACGTGTATTGTGGGCATTGTCCCTCAACAAAAATGCGCATTTATGGTCCTCTTGACTACCAGAGGCACAAGGTTATGGGCATTGCCACTCACCAAATAACCATATTTATGGTCCTATTTATTATTTACATAGTGTCACTGTCTACCTTCACATGTTTTATAGGTCTTATAAATTTAAGAATTTTAACTGTTCAAGTAAAAAAGATTCATATAAGTTTTCTTTATAAATAATCACTTCATTTACTCACAGATATAAAAGTAAAATATTGTAACTATACATTTCATAAGGATTACGTGACCAAGTAGTTAATCTTACGACCCCTAGAAGCCAAAAAACGTTGCTTTGGAAAATTGAGGGAACTTTTTTTCTTGAAAAATTAAAATTCTGAAGTTAAGAAAACATTCCTACCAACCACACATTAAAATTCAATACTTTTACGGGTGTTTGAGTAATAAAAGTATAAAGTTGATGCACAGTGAAAACTAGTTAAAAATGCCGGTACTTTATTTGATCCAATAAGATAAAAATGATTAAGACTTATTATAAAATTTTAAAATGCATATGTTACAACGTACAATTTAACAAAGGAAACAACGGTGTGATTGGAATTTTCATGGGTCTCTTAGTTTTGTAGTAAATAACCTTCAAACGCGGGTATACATAATTTCTGCACCGACAGTAGCTGGTCTTTTTTACCGAATTTGTATAAATAAATTTTTTTTAATTATTGGTCCTCTTCTAAAAATAGTCCAGACTTAATTCATAAATTGCACTTTGTTGGAAAACTTACAAAATTAATGCCAAACAATGAAACATTTTTGCTGGTGATCTGAAGTTGGTTGTATTGTGCAGCCATTAATCTCATTCAAAAATGACCTAAAATGTTATTACAACTTCAATCAAGGCATCAATTGTTCTTATAGAAATTACTACAAAACAAACCACTTTGAATTTGGCTTTGTATAGAATTGTGTAAACCAGAATGTGCGAGACTTAATTTCTTCTAATATAAATTTTCCCTTTTGCACTAACCTATTATTAAGAAATTTTAGGTCCTGAAGAAAATTATTTCTCTCTTTCAGGCATTTACATTGTTTATAATAACCACAAAGCACTTAATGGCTAATTGAAATAAAAAAGCATTTTAAATATTACAGTAATTTTACATTCTTTCTCCTGGTTTGCCTCGTGTAGATTGTGATAGTAAAACCTTCTGTTTTGTAATGGTCTGGCCATGCTGTAAGTGTTTTCAATTAGATGTATTGATACGTGTCAACAGACACTCTGAAGAGTGGTGTAAATACTGAACCAAGGAGTGTGGGCAGTCGGTGAAGTGCTACACCAACATTGTAAACCATCTTTACACACATTTATTTAGAATTAAAACGTGATAGTACTGTACGTAAATACTCGCATATATGTGAAAGATCTGGGGACATTATTGTAATAGAATTCCAGATTATATTTTATACTAATAATAATAATACATTCCTTTTATACCATTATAACACAGCATAATTTTTAAGAAATGAAATAACCATTTTTGCCGGTATTTGTTGCTAGTTCAACAAATAAAATTAGTTTACATTGTCAAAAAGGTGGTACAGAGAAATTTAATTTGTTATACTTGCAGGGTATTGTACTTTATACAAAACTAATACTAAAATACATTGATTTTATGAGTAGAGTTAGATGCACAATTATAAATCATGAATCAAGTACTACTAATAGATATAAATTGTTATGGAAAATGAGGTATCTACTTATAAATTTATGCTCATGTGAGATCCCACCATTGGGCTTGTATAGCTTGTAAACAAGCATTGCTTGAATATTGGAGTAATTTTGTACTGTCAGGCTTTTTGAAAGAGCTCTTCTATACAGTGATAGCCGGCGTGTGTCAAGTGTCCGAAGTAGATTAGAGATGACCGAAAGCGCTGTTGTACATCGTAGAAGTGGGAAATATTACCAACTGTCATCTTTTTAAATATTTAAATTAATGTGAGGCCAAGAATAGTATATTTGACAGTGTATATTTGAAGAGTGGAAAGTGGGGTTTTGCATGTTCGAGACCATATGTTTGAAGTGCGAGACTTGTCGAGCACTTCAAATGGTCGAGAACATACAAAACACTTTCACTCGAGTTTTGAACGATACTTTTCACTACGCTACGGAATAAGAACAGGTGTTGTTGACTGTGGAAAATTTTCGGTTGTAAACAATGTTACTTTCGGTAGTAAACAATAGACAGCTGTTGAAAATATGATGTTTCGCAGGTTGTAAACACATAACGAAAACAGCTGAACTCATAGTAGTGTAGTGAAAAACAAATTTAAAACATTAAACGAGGAACCAGCATTCATTGTATTTATATGCGACAATATGGAGCCACCCAGGGGCAACCAAGAACGGGCGCTCACTTTGTGTTCTGGCATCTTTATACACGATGCTGCCTTTCATAAGTACAGTACTTTCGGATCTTCTACCGACACCTTACGCTCGTTTTGGTTTAGAGAATTTGTGAATAGGTGAGCATTTATCGGAAGTAGCTCTTGTAGAATACGATATAAATAAGACAGTTTATCAGACATTCTAGATGAGACTCTGACATATTTGCCAATCACATGCAAATATTGCTGAGATAGTTCTTCACCTATTGTTGCTCACAAGATTGACGTAATGCCTTGTTTCACACCATACCCTTCATTGCATCATCATCCGTCAACCTGTCTTGTCTCATCTTCTTCTTGTGATGCAAACATGGCACTGGATGATTGGGCTTGGTCTGTACCACCACAAGTGGGACAACCTGAAGGTATGACAGTTGTACTACCCACAACAACACTGAACTTGCATACCTTATGTGTATTGTCAAGCACTAGAATGAGGTTAGGTCACATTTAACAATACAATAAAGCCTACAGTTGCTTAAATACATGTCCGATAAATCAGAATTTGGCTTAATCTCTGTGCTGAATTAGAAAGTTTACAATTTTAAGTTGGACTGAACAAGTTACAGAGGTTATGAAACATTCTTATACTTTTATTGAAACTTTCGTAAGTAAAAACAAAAAAAGTCTTGTGGCTCAAACATTTTTTAAGTCATGAAATTAAAAGTTTTGATAGATTTTGTATTAAATTTCAGTTGTATCATATAAATACTCATGTAAGTTTTAGTTATAAATTTTATTTAGCAGTTTTGTGTCTTAAAATCCTAGTTTCTTCTTTAAAAACAACAGTTCTTTATTATTGAACAGCTGTTAAAACGAATGTATGTTCTTTTACAGATTTCTACAAGGCAATTTTCTTAGCAATTTTTAAACGTTGCAAAATAGCTCTAAATTATTAGGAATTTGTAAAGTATTAACGTTTTTATAAATGGTAAACTTTCACTAAAAAATTTTTATAGCATCAAAACACCTCCATTCAGGCAATGAGAAGTCCATAAAGTGCATAATAAACAATGGGAAGTAAAGAGAAGAAAAATGAGTAATAATTGATTTTGTCTAATTACGCTATTCAGTCAGCAATCTTGCATAGATAACAACTATTTTATATAGAGTGTTTAAAAAAGAATGACCCAATTTTAAATAGCTATATTTATTATAACAAAGGGTTTTAACTAAATAAACATTTTGGATATTAAAATCTCATAAAAGAATGAAGTTTATGAAAATGCATCATATATGTTCAATATGTCCTTTTTGCAACACATATAACATCTAGTAGATAGCTGAATTTTTCTCAAACTGTGCGTAAGTTGTCAATCAGAAATTCAGCTACTGATTAGATGTCATTCTTGCAGCAAATGGAGGACGTATTGAACATTAATGATACATTTTCTGAAGCTTCATTCTTATGTAAGTATTTCAATGTCCAATATGTTTAGTTAAAGCCCTTGTTTCTAATAAATAATACCATTTAAAATCGGTCATTCTTTTTTAAACAACGTGTATATTTATGTATTAATTTCAATTTATTGAATATGTAACAAAAAGATTATTTAGTTAAATTACAAAATTGAAAAGGTTTTCAAATTTTAATTGGATAGTCACGGTGTTAAAAAAATTATCTTAGATAATTCTTGTGAAGGGGGTGGAGTTGTTTAAAAACAAAGTAAAAAAATAAGTAAATTTTTTCTGGACATGTTTATGCTGCAAATATTAATATTATGAAAGGGAAATATCCCTTGCAGTCACTATTAAAATATAATAATCATAATGGATCATTTATGTTCTTATACAGGGTGTTTGAAAAGTATGGGGCAAAACTTCAGGAAATGATTAAATAGGTAGAAATAAACAAAAAAGTTCCAATGAAGATATTTCTTATCTCGCTTAGTTTGGCGTCTGTCTGTCTTTGTGTTCTTTAAAAAATACCACATCTCCTAAACTGTATTAGCTATAGTTTTGAAACTTGACATGAATATTTAACTTTACAGCACCTAATATACTCAAAAAATAAAAAATAATTTTTTAACCCGTTTTAAAATGGCAGCCGTCTAAAAATTGTAATGTTAAATTTCATGAAAACAAAGAAAAAACAAAAAAAGTTCATGATACCTAATATTTAGCCTAAAAGGAGGCTAATATTTTGAGAAAATGTTATTTTCCTGATTGTGTGCAAAATTTGACTGGTGGTTTTGTTCAAGTCAGTAGTCATAACTATACGAAAGTTGAAAAAACATTTTGCTCACAATCAGAAAAATAACATTTTCTCAGTTATTTACTGTCTGATTGTAACAAATGAGTTACCAAAAGATTAGTATTTTTTTAAACCAAATATTACGTATCGTGACAATTTTTGGTTTTCATGAAATTTAGCATTACAATTTTTTAAACAGCCGCCATTTCGAAATGGGTAAAAATATTATTTATATTTTTAAGAGTATATTATGTGATATGAAGTTCAAATTCGTGTCAAGCTTTCCTACTATATCTAAAACCGTTTAGGGGATAAGGTATTTAAAAAAAAAGATGCCAAACTAAGCGAAATAAGACACATCTTCATTGGAACTTTTTTGTTTATTTTTACCTATATAGCTATTTCCTGAGTTTTGCCCCACACTTTTCAAACTATATATGTTAAAAAATATAATGTATTTGTGTATTAATACCATAATTAGTTTGTTTGAACTTGCCTTGGCCTTATATTAATGATAATACAACACTATCGGACTGTATAATGTTGTTTGAGGAATTGTTGTATCCCCTATACACATCAAGTGCAGTTTATATAGACAGAGCATAACAAGGTGGAGCAGCCGCATTGATGTGTGAATAGATTATTAGAACCAGTGCTGGCCAGGCTGTCTTGTCGCTCAAGATAGTTTGCTTTCCTCCTTCAAAATAAACAATTTGTATCCCTCAATTGAGTTTGATCAGGTGAGCTTGAGTATTACTAAAATGTTTATTAAAATTTTAATTTTAAAGAATTTAAAGTATTGATCTTAATTTTGCATGGAATTAGTTAATTTAGTTAAGGTTGTTCATTGGTAATAACATTTTGTTTGGTTCTAAATTTAATTACAATTTTAAAAATACTATTATTTATGATTTTATTCTTGATTTTATGACATGAGGTGGTGATATTTTTGATTTATCTATTTCAGAGTGGTTTAATTAATACTCTACTTAGAGGTTTTTTAATTAGGTGATGTTGATACTTAAAAAATCTTACAATTGGCATTTAATTATGATTAATTACGGGTTGAAAAATTTATTTTATTTTTCGTATCGACTCTTATATTATCAATTTATTTGATTATAATTTCTTTTGCTATAATTTTAGTAGCACCAAATTATATATTAAAAAAAACTATTGATGTGAAAAATGATATGACACAAACATAGAATATTATTTTCTAATCATAATTAATTTTAAAATTTATTTAAATTTAAATAAATTAATTACATATTTCATGAAGTGATTATACATAAAACACAGACAAGGTTTTTTTACAACCTTTTTCAAACCTTTGTAAATACCAAGTTGATGATGCATTTCAACTTATAACTAAGTAATAACTAAGCATTTTTACTATCAAATAAAATACATTTTTACTTCATCATATTTAATGTAATTTTAATTTGTTAGCTATCATTTATTAATTTAAAACAAATAAAGAAGCTGTATTATACATTTGGAAAAAAGTCCAAATGTTACTTTATATTTATGAAAATAAAGCAGTTTTATATCACAAAGCTAAATCCAATCCATCAAGCCATTTAATAACTACCTTACTAATTATCTTTATGTTAGCTAATCCCCCCCATAAGCAGGAGGGCAGGAGCCACTCTGTAATTATGTGATCCATTGTTTGTGCAACATGTCTCATCTAGCTTCAAACCCCATTTATGTTTCCAGTAGTTACATCTGCCCACGTCAATTCAGAAGAGATTCAACAGTGTCTGTTCCCTACAAGGGAGGTTCATCCCACTATCATACAGTCGAGTAACAACATTGGGTGGTGATGTTCATGTCCACAGTGAATCTTTAAAGTTGTAACGTATCCCGGTGATAGTTCTAAACAAGCATTAAATCTGGTAGCTGGTCTGTCACAAATTTGTGATTTCCAAGCTATGACAGCAACCACACAAAACATTCTAAAACAATTTTTTTGCTAAAAAGCCAAAGCTTTTCAAATCATATATAAAACTTATCCACACAAATTGTTCATTCTTGGGATCCACTAAACAGATCATCTTATGCCCATGAGCTTATAACTAAAATCAACAAGTACTGTAATAATAATAATAATAATAATTTGTAATGGTTAAAACTGTATCATATAAAATAGACAGTCCATACGAATATTCTTTGAAGTTTTTTAATTATTGGCTTTATTGATTAGAGTCACATTCATTCTAATTTTTAGTAACCAAGGAGAAATAGTGAAAAAAAGAAGATAAAAGCAGAGTAGAACTGGGTAATCAGGCTTGTCAATTAGCTCAAAATCAGACCAATACTACGGGTTCGGATTCTACGTAAAACTTTCCTGAGGCACTTGCGAAATCCTAACTTAAAATTCACTCTCTACTTCTGAATCAATCACAAATTTTTATTGATGATTGTGCAAGTAAGAAGCAATCAAATCAAGTGCCATTACTCTTGTGCCATAAGACCACACAAGTCCCATAATTTCCCTGGCTGTTAATAAATAGCTCTCTCTAAGGACTTAAGTAACAATTATTATACTCGTTCGTCTACACTCCCATATCTCTACGATCGGCATCTTAGAAATGAATAGTAGTAAAATATTTGTGTATTGTAGATTATTTATATATAGTTTAGTGAGAAAATTCTCACCTGTTTTTGGCCCTGAGGCAAAAATGTAGTACCTTGCTGGGGGGAGTCCAAAAATAGTTTGGGATCGAATTGTCCAGATTGCTGTGGTTTCTTTTCTATATTTGTTTCTAAACTATATATTAGAAAATATTCTTTTCTAAACTATATTTTCCTTTTATATTTCTTTGATATTTGTGTAATACATTTTTATCTTAAATACCACTTTAATGTATACCTAATTTTACTCTAGCTATTACCTACTCGCAATTTTACCTACTATTACTCTCGCTCAATTCCCTTAGTCTCTATTGATAACTAAGCAAAAGATTTGTAAAAGCGTAGATTTGTAAAACTAAATAACTTCCCAACTTCATTGCAACGAGGACCAACGGTGGTACTAAGATATTTTAATAAAAATTTAACTAAACATTAGCGACAGTTTTCTTTTTGTGTTCAATAAGTGTCCTGAAATATTCTTAAAAAAAAATTGGAAGTGAAAAATGGACAATTATTGGCATTTTTAAGAGCAAATCAGTGAGAACCACTGCAAAGTTACAGCACTTCCCTTGATTGCCAGCTGTTTACATCACTTGACGTGTTCACGTACACCCTATATGTATATTATTTAATGAATTCTTTTCCTTACCGGCCATCTAAAATATCTTACTAGCCGACAGCCCTTGCTTCCCTAAGGAGTGGTTCTCCACGCTTGCTTGCCCTTTCTTCCGTAGTTCTCTCCCAACCGTCACATCAATATAAAAGTTCAGCCTGCTGTTCTCCTTGAGAACAAATTTTTATAGTCTAGAAAACCCTGTAAGTATACTTTAGGGGGATGCAAAGTAGTGCAATCATATTAGAGTAGGTAGAAATTACCTAGAACCAATGAAAACCAAACTAGTCAATCTTCAGTGTAAAAGTTTATGTTTTTTGTCAGTTGTTTGAAATTAATGATTAAATTAATGCCAATGTTTATTTTGGCCAAGGGCTATTTCTACCACTTAGGACAGAAATTTCAAGAAATTGCTTCTCAGTGGTTCTCTATGTTAAAAAAGCCCTTCAAATTTCATCAAAATTTGTTCAGTGGTTCCTGAGATTTCTTGATGAGTGAATACATAGTTTTTGAATTTTATGTGTTAAGATAAAGGGACAACCTAAAACAATAATTAGATATGTTGATACAATACACTAGGGACAAAAAAAGGGGGACACAAAAATAAATTTTTATAGTGAATTAAGAGTTTATTTTAGAAGAAATTATTGAGAAGTTGTCCTATCTGTGGGTAGTTCCACATAAAATGATGTTAAAAATAACCTGAAAAAACCTGTCTATATTGGTAAATATTGCTAATTTTATCATGACTCCAAATTACTCCCTTTCTTATCTACATACAAGTGACCATTGTACTCCTTGGATGCTTTGCCTACCTCAGTATGTGTATTTGTCTAGTACTGCAGAAGATTTCTAGCTTAGATAGTAACTGAATATGCCCATGAATCCGACGGATTGTGCCAGAGCATTGCTCTAGTTGAGCATGGCTTAAATATACAAGAAGTGGAAAATACGATGTGTTTTTTCAGATCCACTATTAATAGAGCCGTAGTTCGCTTTATATTAACAGGATTTATGAAAGGGAGCTGGGATCAGGACATAACAGAGCAACAAGTGCCAGTGATGACAGTTTTGTTGTGTTTGCAAGTGTGATCAGTTCCAAACTGCTGTTGAAGTTCACAATGAGCTTAAGAGAGTTTGTGGAGTGAATGTTTCCAGTGGAATGGTTAGAAGAAGGCTACAAGAAGCAAATCTTAGAACATATAAGCCAGCTTAAGGCCCTCAACTTCTCCCATACCACCGAAGATCTCATTTGGAGTTTCCTCGAGCTCATGTAAACTGGACAACAGACCAATGGAGCCCAGTGCTATGGAGTGATGAGTCACGCACGGTTCACCTTGAGTCATCAGATAGTCGTGAATGGTTGTGGAGATGGCCTGGAGGAAGGTTTGCTCAATCACAAAGAGACAGTTTTCATGGTGGGTTCATAATTGTTTGGGGTAAAATTTCAAGAAATGCCTGCACTAAGCTTGTCATTTTTAACATAGGAACATTAAGGGTGTTCGTCCAAACTGCTCATTTCGGTACTGGAATTCCGGACTGGAACTGGATTCGGTTGCGCCGCCACTGTCGCCACGAGTAGCAAGGTGAATCCCTTGCTGTTGTCCCATGGGAGAGTAACAGCACTCTTGCTGTGTGTCCGGAGCACAACCGGGAATAACTCCCTAATTTACTGTAAACTTTATCAATAAAGATTGTATGTATTAATAATCTACTTTTTTCTTCAAAGATAATTGTACTAATTTCAACTCAAAATTTGTAGACAATATTTATTAAATAATAATTACTTACACTAAAAAAATGTCAATTTTATTATTATTTTTAATTTACTCTACGTTGATTAGTACCATTTGTCTGCTATATTCTCAAAATTTGAATAAAATATATCGCACGGTTTGTTAATGAGTTAGGAACCAAGAAAGGCCAAATTAGCCACTTTAGGTAGCCACATCTCAGTACAAAATTTAAAAAAATTTTTCCCTTAACACATTATTACTTGTAAGAAAACAAACAATTTTATTCAAAACAATTTCAAAAATAATTTTCGATCGAACACCCTTAAATATTGAAAGGTGTTTGGAGGACGTTTTGTCAGGACACGTCATTTTTGATGAATTTGTGGGTCCTATATTCTTATTCATGCAAGATTATGCTCCTCTGCCTACTGCAGGGTTTTACAAGATTACTTCCATGAATTCGGAATCAGTGTGATAGAATGGTTTCCATATAGGCCGGACCTTAATCCACTAGAATACATGAGAAGAATTATAAGAAACCGACGGGGTGAGTTACACTCTTTAGAACAGGCCCTTCGAGATAAGTGGAATAACTTGGACATGGACGTGATACAGGAAATGATTGACAGCATGTATCGCAGACTGCAAGCAGTCATCATCTCAGCCCGGAGTGGTAATACAATACTAAAACGTCTTTCAGGTATATTAGAGACACGAAAGCTCATCTACTGTAAGAGGACGAAGTAAATTTATTCCCTGTTTTCTCTCATTTCAGTAATTTTATAATATTCTTGAATTAAAATTTAAATTTTATAAAATGTTCCTTACTTTTGTAAACATATGTAAAGAACATGTTTTATTATAATATTTTAATTTAAATAAAAATTAAACTTAGTTACAAGTTAAAATGTGTGTGTCCCACTTCTTTTTGTCCCTCAGTGTAGTTGAATGTCAATGGAGATCTGTGGAACCAGTTCGTATTGCCAGCTGCCCAAGCTAAATAAAGAAACTTCACTTCAAGTATACGTAAATTAGGTGTACTTGAAGTTGCAACTGAACACCAGCTCTT
Source organism: Stictocephala bisonia (assembly GCA_035578905.1). Lineage (NCBI taxonomy): Eukaryota > Metazoa > Arthropoda > Insecta > Hemiptera > Membracidae > Stictocephala > Stictocephala bisonia. The sequence continues at coordinate 1,171,916 of JAQJVL010000108.1, forward strand.
CCAATTTATGACTTTTTCCCTAAGACCCAGATTCTTTTAATGAACAGATCATTGAAGTAAAATATTGGTTAATAACATTTCTAGCTGAGGAATTGTAGTGAATAATCCAATTACCAATCATCAATATTTCTGCCTCCTGGCAGGTCTATAAAAAATAATTCTCCATGACTCTTTTCTGTGTTATTTCATTTGTGTTACAGTATCTTCTTCCAATATTGATATCATCCATCAATTTCCATATTCTCTTTCCTCTGTTCTGTTTCCTCTACCATTACTTCAATAGCCATTTTCAGTAAACACTCGTCTTCTCCTTTTTCTATCTCTAAATATTTTTTTCTCCTCTACACCTCTTAATATTGTCTCCTCTGGCACCTTATCTTACCATCCTCCTCCAGAGAGACATTTCTACTGCTTCTATTCTTCTTCTTCTATCTTCTTTTCTTAATATCCACATTTCCACTTCATTCAGCAACAAACACACTTAAAAGTTGTTTAGTCAAAAAAAATTTTAATTTTTTTTATTTGATTCTTTACATCAGCTATTAGGCATATAACAAGTAGTTCTTTCATTAAAATTATCTTTATATTTATAAATAAAAGATTCCAAAGTTGTGAATTTCGCTTTCTTGGTACTGAACCCTTAAAACAATTTTACCGCAATTAATTATTCTCAAATTTTAAAAACAGACCCTAACAAGACTGATCTTGATCAACATGTATTTTAAATTATGCAATTTTACTACAATTTACCTAATTTTATGCTATATAATTAATTTTATATGTTTGTTTTTAGTGTAATACAACGAGAATACAACAATGTTTAGGGCGCCTTATGCTTTTTAACATCTCCCAGTTTCCAAAATTGCTTATCTTTGTATTCTCAGTTGGTAATTATACTTTTACCTGAATGCCATATCACTATGCACATGTAGATAGAGACACAGTGCCCACACCCGCAGGATCACGCTTCAATGACATCCTGCTATTATACCCCTCTCCCATCCCAAGGCGGGGAGAGGTCGAGTGTGTGTGTGTAGTAACAACTTGTGGTCTAGAGGTACAGCCAGCGCTGTGCAGCCAAATTCAGCTATTCCTAATTTCAGCTGCACCACCTTAAGATGTAATATTTTATCAATCTCTCATAGCTTTTTTCCAGTGACCAACACTTATTACTAATCCTCTTCTTGATAAAACTCTCCTTTGCTATTTGTATTCTTATTCTATTTATGTTATATGTCAAATAAGTTTTGTGAACCACTTTCCCAGATATTAGAATTGCTCTACCTATTCTATCTAAACTTCTTCCTCAATGATACTGTATATATATTATCTCTTTCTCCTCCCCGTAAAATTGTGCTTTTGCCATTGTAATGTTTCGTCATAACTTTTTTCATATTTTTATTGAAATATTCTACCATTTTTCTTATTTTTGCCAAGACTCTGAATATGGTCATCATTATTCATCCCTAAGTAGATAAACAGTTCTAGGCAACATGTAAAACTGGGGGTTTCCAGAATGGTGAGAGATCTTTCAAGACTCAAGACCATTCATAATGTTAGCTGTCAAGGGTAGAAGTAGTAAATGACGTTAATCATAATAATTACAGATCTTAACTAATAAAAGTGCAATTTTATGGGGTGTAAAAAGTTAGGTCGTAACAGGAAGAAGGCTATAACAGGTGTTTTTTTAATAGAAATAATATTAATACTATATATATATATATATATATATATATATATATATATATATATATTACATTTAAACTCCTCAATACAGTATGTGAATATGGAGTGATATGATTGGTATTTAGTGCTTCAAATATTGCAATCTCTGCAAGTGAAGTGTGGAGTTGTCAGAACATCTGTGAGATATCAAGCTTTGGCTCTACGCCAGTGTACTATCATGTAGACAAATTATTACAAAATGCTTCACAGTTAAGCAGGTGGCCTAAAAATGTACAATTCAAAGCAGTTTGAGAGAGTTTACAATAATACGGGGTTGTTGAACCCAGAACTATGTAAATGTAATGTTGCTCAACATTCTCATTTGATTTAATATTTCACAAGGAATGCTTTTTAGCTGTCAGATTAAAGGCAAACATTCATTTTGTCGGATGGCGTTATGAAATGTCTGTATATTGAATCTGTTTAGTGTAGTACTCCACACTAATCTAAAAATATATAAAATTATTTATACTGTGAATTAGATTTTTTTCACACTTAACAATACAACTGTTTTAATTGTTATAACTTTCACATGAAATACTGTGCAGGCATAGAATGCACTTTGTTGGTCAAAATATAATAGCAGCTCAGTAGTAGACTTTTTGTTGGTAATCTCTGTTAGGTTATGAGATAATAAAATTATAAGACGCAATCAAGATAGGCTTAAACCACTAGTGAATCTCCCATTACCTACAAATACTGCCTTATTAAGGAGAACGATGATTGGAGGTGTGATATCATATTATTCTAACTGGATACCTCATTATTAAGATCAAACCAAAAATCTAGTTCAAATTCCTTGTTCAGCTCAGACTACTTAGCATTCTGTTTCGCTGAATGGACGTCCAGTAGTATTTTTCTCAAGAACCTGAGTAACAAAGACACTGCTATTGATAAAGAAGCTTATGCTATTGAGGAAGCTTTGAAAAAAAATGTGACAATTTCTGGTTGGCGTTCTTATTTGGCTATTGATAAAAAATCTACTCCCTTCATCAATAACAATACTCATTCCATGAAAATTAAGAACGAAAAAGTATAGTACACGCGCTGAAGGTCCGGCCTCCTGGCTGGCCTACTAGTCATATAAAAACATCGACTCTGAGCGAGGCGGTCATAGACAGATCGTAAAGGGTGATTTTTTACGCGTTTACGAAGTATTTGTATTTTGGTATCTCTTATAATTAGACCAGTATTTAAAATAAAAACATCAAATAGGTTAAGAGTTTGAAAGTTAACAAATTAAAACGTAAATCAATAAGAACAATTAAATATATCATAAAAAATTACAAATCAGTAAATAACTTTAATTGAAATTACTTAACTAAGAAATAAATACTTCTTACTGTCACTAAGAAAAATAATTCTGTGATTTCCCGTATCGTTAAAATACATATAATTTTTATTTAAATTGGTTTAAAATAAAAATGACGAGTTGGGAGTGACTCGTCAGTTTTATAAAACTCATGGACGGTTTTTCTAACGACACATTTGTCGAAATCGTCTAGTTCTGTCGCTGTTGTTTTTCTGTTGTATTTTTTGGGAATTGTGAACGATCACTCTCCTTCCGCTGAAGTGTCCAATAAACAGTTTTCACGCCGAATTTCCTTTATAAGAGTTTTTGATAGCTACATGCAACTGCAGTTCGTTCTAACGATTTTTTACGGGGATTCGTTGTTCATCTCTTAATTTGGCCTCATTCACCATGAACTCACTTACTCTCCAAATAATTTCCCTAGCCTGACTTCTAGTACTTTTTCCTTGGGCTACTTTAGGAATAAAGCGTGTCATAGTTGAGGTAGGAACCACTAAAGGAATAAACTATTTAGGATTTACGTTCACTAATTTTACAACCTTAAGAGTCTGCAGAGGCTGTCGGCCATGTTGGTTTAAATCTCATTAGAACGATGTTTTTTTTCGAACCGGACAAATGATCACGCGTGTCAAAATTTAACAGTTATTTTCAAACGGTCTTTTCCAAACAAATTGCATTTGATCAAGAGTGAAATTACTCATTGAACTGCTTTGTGGATTTATAATTAGTTTAATAGAAAAAATGTAAAAATTATTTAGTTTGAAGTTTTTATTTTCACCTATTTTTCAAAACTAGGCGTATGTATTCATAATATCAAAAGCAAACCCAATGCGCAATACGATAGCATTTTAAATGACACCTCATACACAACGTTTCGTAAATAAATAATGATAAAAATATGGATTCAAAATAACGTTGTTTTTATGAGAATTAAACCAGTATGGCTCTGCAGACTCTTAACACACTTTAAGGGAAAAAAAAAACACACAAACTGACTTATTACACTACAGTAGTTAGATAAAAACAAACATATAACCAACTAAATAATTGTTTATCGTACACTTGAGTAAACATTCCTAACACGCTAAACCACAAGCAAATATATCGCACGCAGTATGGAAACGTACTGAATGTGCATCCGTCGGTAAGAATTAACGTAACTTATTTTAGAAGCAAGCGTGGGAAAGTCTGTTTCCAGGACTGCAGGTATATTGGGCCCTCCACCCGTCTCCTCCCTATCACCGCTCGGCGGGCTCGAGGCCGGACCTTCACCGCGCGGTCTATACTCAGATTGCCTAGAACTTGCTTGTTATAATTATGATATAACTTATAGGCCTGGGAAACAAAACAAGATGGCAAATGTGCTATCCAGAATAAGTGGATCAACGAACACCAACAAACTGAATTAAGTACATACTCACCTTTGTCATCCTGGTATTATTGGGATAGCCCACTGGTTGAGAAGTTGAAATCTGCCGTACTCTTTGGAGGAGATAAAGAAAATAACTAATTCACGTTCTATATATGTAGAAATAAAGCCTCAATTCTACAGACGCCAAAAAACAGTGCTAGTTAAAGTGATTTTTCCATTTAAAAGATTGTATATGGATTTTAAAAGTCCATTGCCAACAAATTCTAAGAATAAACAAATATTAACTGACAATTTTTTAGATATTCTCATGCTTTCCATTTGCTTATACTTGTACTGATATGACCAAAAGTACAGTAATAGAAAAATTATATGAGCCATTTTGCTTATTTGGACTACTCTCTTATAAGTGTTTGCAAATCTTCTTATCTTAAAAAATAAAATCCAAAAACTCTGTACTTGACTCATCCGGAAAATCACTGAACAGAGTTTGATAAAATAGGAGGGAAGTTAGATTTTCTACTATAGTGACCCACTAAGAAAAGATTTATTGAGATTCCATTACTAAGGAGTAGAAACAGCCCCTCAAAGTTTCCATTTTTCCATAATAGTAACATTGGCTTTAATTTACTAATTTATCTAAAAGAGTGGGTTAAAAAAACATAGACATGACACAAACCCTTGGCTTGTTTAGTTTTCATATAAAGTTATAGGTCATTTCTACTAAATCTGACATGCTTGCACTAAATTTCACCATCCTGAAGTTGACTTGTAGGGTTTTCAAGAGTATAGCACAGCAGCAGGCTAAGCTTTTATATTGATGTGCTGGTTTAGAGAGAAACACGGAGGAAGGGATTAGCAAGTGTAGAGAACCACCCTGTAGTGAAGCAAGGAATGTTGGATTGTATCCAATAAAGTAGTTAATTTATTTTGTGTAAGTACCGAGTAACTGAAACAGACTAGGAATTCTAAAGTATTACTTTACTATCATAATTTAGATATCTAGAAAATTAGTTTTGTTGGGGAGGGTCGAGGATAATGACGGCGGAGAAACCTAAACAGAAGGTTATGTAAAATGTTGATGACATCAACTGTCGCAGTACCATAAGTTCAACTCACACGGTACAGCGTACAATCGACAAGGTCATCATTATACAGTAGTATTGACACGTACAGGGACATTGACCAAACAACCCACCCAGCCATAAATAATAGTATTGACCCACCTGCCTGCCCACACAGGTACAGGGGTGTTGACAAAATAACCCACCTGGACATGAATAATAATATTAGTACCTGCCTGTACATGTACAGTGGTATTGACTCACCACCTTACAATACATTGACAGCAGCTCTGCTTTCATGTCTAAAGATCTAAAGAATCTTCTCAACTTAAAAGGCATAGCAAAAATATAATGTACAAAGCATAGTTCCCAAGATAACAGCCACATTGAACGGTATAACTTGTATTAAATTAATCATATGGTAATTATTGTAAAATTTTTCATTTTATATTTTCTGTGGTTATTGTATTTATTGTTTCAGATGACTAAGAACCTTTATTATGATTCTATTATAACTGGGTTAAAAAAAATCAATTACATTTGATAACAAGACTGATTAAGAATCAAATTATTGATTGTTCATAAATACTGTGTTATTATTCTGTTTTTTTTTTCTAGGTTAATGGAGGAGCAGAATTCAAGTTTGCCAATGAATGAAAGTTTCATAGATGTCATAAACAGCTCAATTTCAATTAATTGCACTGATTACATCCCCTACCATAAGAGGGTTGAGACCTATGTTATCCCTGTGGTTTTTTCACTGATTTTTACCTTTGGATTAGTTGGGAATGGGACTCTTATCATCATCTTCCTATACCAGCGCAACATGAGAACCATTCCTAATATTTACATTTTCAGTCTGGCTTTGGGGGATATTCTAGTGTTGGTCAGCTGTGTGCCCTTCATTTCTATGATTTACACCTTTGAGTCCTGGCCATGGGGCGAGGAGATCTGCCGGCTGCAGGAAACAACAAAGGACATGTCCATCGGTGTGTCAGTGTTTACACTGACCACACTCAGTGTGGAGCGGTACTTTGCCATCGTACACCCAATGAGTCGACACATGTCAACCAAGTCATCAGCAATCATCACGGCTTTCTCTATTTGGGTGGTGTCCTTTATATTTGCAATTCCCGCATTGGTTTTCACACACACTGAGAAACTGTACATACCGGAGAAAAACGGAACAATCAAATACTGTGCTCCTTTTAAAAATAGAAATTATGGTCGGTTGATGGTTACTGTACAATTCTTGATATACTACTTGATTCCAATCATAATTATTGGTCTTTTTTATTCACTAATGGCTCGCCATCTAGTCTTGAGCACTCGTAGCTTACCTGGGGAATACGGAAAAGGCCAAAGCAGTAAAATTCTTGCAAGGAAGAAAGTTGCTACCACTGTATTGGCTCTTGTTATTGTTTTTATTGTATGCTTTTTACCTATACGTGTTCACATGCTTTGGTTTTATTACGATGAAAACTATAATAGCAATTATAATATGTTTTGGCATATTTTAAAAATGTTTGGTTTTTGCCTCCAATTTTTCAATTCTTGTGTCAACCCGATCGCTCTCTATTTTGTCAGCAAAGCTTTCCGTAAGTACTTCAATTACTATCTGGGTTGTTGTCCTTATGACGTACTTCTGGAGGAACCTACCACTTGTGTCACTGCCAACAGCTCAATCAGCCGAAGGCAGAACTCTGTTGCCTTCATAAACCGGAGACAGAACCAAGAAATAACTATCTAGACATTAAATTAAATTCTTAAACTATCAGTATTATATTTATTAGAGAATTTTGTATGGTTATCATATTGTTTTATGAAGATAAAACTCTTACACAAGACTGCCTTTATAAGTCATGATTTGACAATGAACTGAATACCATGAAAGGCTCTCTATCCTCATATTTGTCAGCAAACAGTATTTTTTTGTTGGTGTAAACAAACCAAATTGATCTTACATTTTCAATGTTTACTATTTGAAACTAATATGAGCAAGTGAGTCTGAACATTTATATTTTGTGAAATGTGTATTTGAATATGAGTGAGCTCAGTGTAAATGTTAAACTTATCAATGTTTGTTTAATCAATATTTGTTGTGAGGTGGGAACTATTGGCATAGGATGGAAATACATTTTTCTTTGGATTTTAAGTTTTGCAATGGCCATTCATGCCACGGAGTTTCACTGGTAAGAATGACTGTAAATATGGAGGGTCTCACTGGTAAAACCAACATACTGAGAGGGCAGTGATGGTGGCATTGCAGTTGGTAAAGTCTCAGGTATAGTTTCAAGGTATCTTGCACGTTAAGGAGGCAGTAGAGTTGGTAAATGATGTCGCTAAGAGATGAATAGGACAAGTTTTGCATAATTCTTTTGTTTCAAGGATTAGAATCAGTTAACTGCTTATCTTTGGAAGGCATTGAGTTTTTAAGATCAGGCAACTTAGGTTGAAAATCTTAAATCTTGAATGGATATGTTGGAGGTTTTTGTATCATCTAAAAGTGTCAAAAGGAGGTGTTTCTAGGAGATATTTGGTTTGGGGGGGATTACATTTAAGATGTTGAAGCCATCTCTTAGGATATCGATATGGTTTAGTTTCTGTAGGTCAATGTGGTAGTTGGTGACAAGGGGTAGGCTTTGGGAACTAACTAACTGACTGACAGCTAACTAATATAGTTTGTTTCATATCATAAAGGAAAACAGCATTTAAAAATATTTTACTTGTAGCTAACTAACTTACAGTACAAGTAAACATCACACAACACAAATTTATTACAATATAAGCACAAAATGCACAAATATATTATAATACAAGTACAAAATGCACGAATATTATGGTGATCGATTCCGGTGAACGATGATCACCTTCCTCAGACTAGAGGGATTTACAAAAGAAACCTAACCTAACCTAACCTAACCCATCTTTAATTTTAATTAATTAATTTAATTTTAATATAAAATTATTAAAATTGTGCATTAGGTCACAGCTTACTCATCAGAACTCCACTGCATTGACAATGCATTTTCGTATAACATTTTTCAAATGCACAATAGTAAAATCCATCCTTTAGTTTTCAGTATTTTATACGTTTAAGTGACGCTAGAGATGTGAAAATGAATTTAAAACTCTTTTCATCATAGCTAAAAAAGGATCATCCTAGCTAAAACTGCTTTGATTTAAGATTACTAACTTGAGCTTGATCAACAAACTAGCTTAGCATTTTGACTAGGCTTGCTGAGAGAGCACAGGTGGCAAGCCCGTACTCTGCCAGTAATTTTCCGGTCCAGGCCCTTCCAGATTAAATAACTACGAATCTTGGCGATGGTCTTATGAATACCAAGATGACCACCCACAAGAGAAGAGTGATAAAATTTAAAGACCATCGGTATTAGATGACTAGGCAGCACTACACGGGGTTCACCCCTCTGTCGAGGGAGAATCTTTTGTGAATCCCTCTGGTCTGAGGAAGATGAGCATCGTTCACCGGAATCGATCACCATAATATTCGTGTATTTTGTACTTGTATTGTAATATATTTGTGCATTTTGTGCTTATATTGTAATAAATTTCTGTTGTGTGACGTTTTCTTGTACTGTATATGTACCAACACGTATTATGCTAATTAAAAAGCTATTTCTAACTAAGTTAGTCAGTCAGTTTTATTTAACGAAAACAGAACTCAATATAGAATACATACAAATAGCTCATTTGTTTTATAACTTTAAGGACAATTATATCTCACTATGGAATTATGCAGATAACAACTTACCATAGACTGTTTTATAATATCAAGAAAACAATTATCTCATTTCACGATAGTATACATGTATCATAAAATACTGATAATTCAGTCTGCAATTATATCTTAAAGGACAACTGTATATCTATGTAGAATACTGATTATGTTATTTAAATGCAAAGCATACTAAATGAATCAGAGATTAAGTAGTACACAGGGTTGGGCAAACTTTGAACCATCACCATTTTGTAATTGATAAAGCTTTTGAAGTGCGGTTTGCAAAATTCTTCTTTGCTTGACCAGCCCTTTAAAATTATGTGCATATCAACCAAGCTTATGTTTAAAATGATCTACTGACTCCTCATGGTCTGTTCCCATAGAAGAGTAGCAGTACACCAAAGACATCTTAAAGTAGGTATTTGTGTGCTGGTTACATTAAAATTAATCTATTCTTGAACTTGCACATAAGATTTGCAAACTTTGAGCGCCACCATTTTGTTTAGGATTAACCTTTTGAGGTCTAATTTGCAGCATGATGATCTACTAATTAAGACCTTTAAAATGGTATGCATATCGACATATGCTTACATTTAAAATTATCTACTGACTCCTTGTGGGCCGTCCTCCATTGGAGATAGAGAGTCAGTTAGAATGTTACAAAATTTGTTTTTAGTTTCTAATTTAATTGGTTAAATTTTAATCCTCTAGTCCAATTAATAACTAAACTATTAAACCATCTGCAGACTTTTGCCCAACCCTGTGTATATGATAATCAATTATATGATTAAAACACGTATATAATATATGATTTTATGTTCGGTCTTTGAATAAATCATGACTTATAGTTAAAATTTAAGCAGCTATAATTTTATTAGGTACTATATTAGACCCATTTGACAGCAGATTAGAGATTTAAAATGTTACAAGAATATTAACTAAGATTACAGCTGTATCTATAAGGTGAGTGTTTCATTCGCAGTTCAATCCATATTGACTTTTAAAAATAATTTTGTTAAATTGAAAATTATTTGCTATTATTTGTAAAATTTTCTGAGAGTATTTTGAATGTTGTATTTTAATTAAGCTATCTAGAGTTAACTTCTTCCTTTCCTTTTGGGCACTTTTTATATTTTAAATAATCGCCAATTAATGTGATCATGCGACACTATTCTTGAATGTTCTGTACTCTTAACAAATAAAATATGTTTACTCAGCTATTAAGCTTGATTTATCTGAACAAAATAATTTCCTTTTCAATCTATGAGGTTTATAATTTATTGCTCATAAACTATAAATGTAGATTAATGAAACAATCAAAGCTGACCAAATATTTGGTTTTATTTTAACAGGTTGCTTATAAAATGTTAAAATTTAAAAAGAATTGTTAATTAACCTTTTGGCATATTTTGACATATCTGGTACGTCATGGGCTATTGACACAATAATACGGAGTCACAATCGGTGTTTAAACGGACAAGCGGTATAAGGTGATGTACTGTGGCCAGGTAGAGTGCTGAGGATGGTCAGTTAGAATTCAGCCCAGGCTGGTAGTTTATACTTGAAACTGTGAGAAGCACTGGTCTGTGGCATATTGGTGTAGGGCCTACCATAAATAAATGGTGTCCCTAGATGGGGTGGAAGTTGACGGGATCAGTATTTCTGTTATATTTGCATGGTACAACACCTGTTTTGCTATTTTTTACTAATGATAAGAGAAGGAGGACACTTTTTTATTTATCATAACTTGCCTGTATTTTTATTTAAAATATACGAGTATAATATGTGAAGTACATTAATAGAAAAGTAAATAAACGGACTTAAAAAGTTGACATTAAAATAACTAAGCATATAAAAATGCATACAATGAACATTTTAATTAATAATTAATCAGTAAAAATGAGAACATATTAAAAAAAATCACACTTTGGAGGATTAAGAGGCGTAGTAATCTGAAATTAAGAAAAATTACAATTCTTACATTTGGCTGAACAATTAATAGAACATTGCTGAAAGATTCAAAAGCTCTTTTGTATTTGTTAGTATATATCAATTATCAACAGTAACGTTTTCATGATACTGGGCCTGAAACACTTGCAGAGCTCTTGGCTTACTGAGGTTGTATTTCTGAGCAAACTTTTGAATTTAAAACAGCTTTCTTTCTTCGATTGAAGTCTTTGGTATTTTAGGTTCATCAAAGGACAACTTCTCGGGCTGTTTGTATAGTAAGAATATGTATCTGTGAAGTCCAGTTCCTTTTGGGGGATCAGCTCCTTTGTATTCCACAAGAACTTCTCCAGCTGAAACATCAGTTCCAGGAATGTTTCCAACCAGCCAGTGCTTGAACTCCCTACTGGTTGGGTTCTGACGGCTTGGAGCATCAGGATCTGTGTCATGCAGAGGAGATACCAGTCTTCAGGTTTAGCATCGTAACTTACAGAAGGCTGGTTTCTGACCTGAACTGGGAACAATTCGTTTCCGAGGTCCACCTTAACTCCTCCTTCATACTGAATATCCAGAAAGCCTATTTCTGGACTTTCATCCAGGACATCAGGCACAATATTAAGAGGAGGCTCTGCATGTCCGCAACATTGGGGGTAAGGTTTAGACGTGTCCTCAGAGATGAAAACCCATCCTTGGGGAGTTCCGATAAGCCCACATCTGAAAAACATTTATATATTAGAGTTTGAGCTATAGAATATTGTGATAAAAGAAAATAATTATTCACCTTGTTTATATCATCTTACACATATACTTTTATAAATACAGTGTATAAAAACTGCTCCAGAATTATCTCCAAAAGTATGTATATTATAATTTTTTCTGAGTGTAATGGTTAGCAGCATGCACCCACCAATCCATAGACGTGCAGTGGTTTCACACAACCACTCCCATTCATGTACAGTTGTATCAAAGAGCTATCAATCATTTCTTACTACCCCCATACACTGTAAAGTATTGGTGGGTGAGAGTGACAATACCACTTGTATCTTGCTACCAGTTGATATTGACCCAACCCACCAGCCCATACACATACATTGGTACTGAAATACATTTGCTGTGGTATTGATTAGCTAAAAAAATTTGTAAATTAGACAAAAGTTTGTAGAACGTATACTTTATATATAAATGTCCCTGTTAGTGTGAGACTAAGCTGTATAAAACATGCCAAGCAAACCAAATTTACTAGAGTCTTATTAAAAATGATTCAAAATACAGATTAAACGAAACTGAAATTTGGTTTTAGTATATGGAGTAAAAGAAAATATATCCTTTGATTATATATATATATATATTACTTAACAGCGTATTCTATATAGATATAGAGAAAATTATACGGAGGTCGCTTTCTTATAGTCGCAGTGAACGCCTCGCAGTAAAAGTAGATTACAACTGTGAACATCTGTATACATTGTAGTAATAATTAATACAATTGTCCGTGAGGATTTGAGGGGAATAAGGGAGGGACTGACAAGTGCTGGCTCTACAAGCATGACATGCTGGAGAAATAACTACTCGACACACTTTTGGCACATTATTGGATACGACCTCTTGTTTCCTTCTTCTCTGTTGAAAGACTTAACATGAAAGTCATTTCCCTTATAGTTTAATGAATGGTCTCAGACAGTATTTCATGAATGGTCTTGAATAATATTTCATAAATTGGCTCAGATAATATTTCATGAATGGTGTCATATAATATTTCATGAATGGTCTCAGATAATATCTTAAGAGTCTGCAGAGGCTGTCGGCCAAGGTTGAGGCTGATGGTTTTAATTTTATAACAACAATGTTATTTTTGAACCGGACATATAATAATTTGTATCCAAACTAAACAGTTATTTTTAAACAGATTTTCCCAAACCAATCGCATTTGATCAAGAATGAAATTGTCCGTTGGAATTGCTTTGTGATTTCCAAATTCGTTTTATCGAAAAAAATATAAAAAATATTTAGTTGCAGTTTTTATTTTCACCCATTTTTCAAAACTAGTCATAAGTATTTGAAACATCAAAAGCAAATCCAATGCACAAGATGATAACGTTTAAAATGACACTTCATACACAAAATAACAATACAATATGGATTCCCAAATAACATTGTTCTTATGGGATTAAAACCAACATGGCCGTTAGCCTCTGCCGACTCTCAACATTCCAACTAAATCCAACTTGTGAGTTCAATTTAGGACTAAATTCCTCTGCACTTTTCATCAAACCATATATGACTTTTACAGAGTTTTGTACATGATAAAAATGTTGCGTATTGGGAACTCTGTTTCTAAAAAGTAGTCTTTATTGCTGTATTATTGATTGAAGAAGAATCCTATATTTTATTTTATCTATACTGTATTACAAATCTTATCATAACATATTCTACTTATAATCATATATTTTGGTTAGACATTGAAGTTAATTTCTTCCTAAAGTCCAACCACTCTTCCATGTCCTATTAAATCTTACATGAAAAGTGGATGAAAAAATTACATATAATGGAAAGCAGAAAGATATATATTTTTGTCCTTAATGAAAACAAGTAGAAAGGAGAAGAAGTTACAAGACCTAAGAGTATATAAACTGATTTAGAAATGAAATGAAGATTAGTTCTCGATAGAGTGGTGTTTGTGATTAACAGAAATCAGTAGAAGAAGTTAAGTATGTTTAAGAGATAATGATTAAAATGAAAATCAAGCAAATTAAAGAAATAATTTAATATGCCAGATTCATGCAACAAAGATGGGATGCAACCAAGAAAACATGATGAATTTGAGGAAGCGCTGGATTCCTAAATCGAGAAATATGATATAGTAATGGTAGATTTCTGTGCTCAAGTAAGTAGGTATGTTTTGGGGTTTGGAGATAGGAAGAGAGAAGGATAGAATATCAGAGTAATGACTGGAGAGTAGGAAATAGAAAATTTAGAAAGAGAAAAAGCGATATAACAATATTAACAATATATTAACAAGATACAGATGGGATGGCAGGGTAGAAATAGTAATATACTACATCATTACAAATTTTAAGGGAGGAGGTAGTCTGATAGATATTTAAGTCATACCAAACGTAGCACTAAGGAGATCACAGTTTATTGGTTGTGGACAGTTTTAAGGGAAAAGAGAATAAGAATTTACAGCTAAAACCACTCAAAGAAAAATGTATGGAAACTAAACAAACAAGGAGTGAGAGAGAACTTTAGATATATTATAAAAGGCTAAGTACCAAAAGATCATTATAGAGATGTAGAATAGGAGTGGTACAGAGTGAAGAAAAACGTTTGTTGAAGTGATAAAAGAACATGTAGAATTACTACAGGAATGGAAAATAAAATTATCAAACATAGTAATTTATATAATGAAAGAAAAAAATAATGCAGAAACATATAAGAATAAGGACTGTAGAAGGCTATGGAAAAGCACGAAACAAAAAGACAGAAAAGTGATCAGATAATCGGCACTACATATAAGGAAAGAAAAGAAAATGCAAAAAAGTAATAAAAGAAGGAAAACAAATTTATGGGAAGAATTTAAAAAAGCCTGGAAAAGGATGCAAATGAAAATAACAAATTACTATACAGATTAATAAAAAACAAAATAGAATCTACTGAAGAAAGCTGCAAAATGGAGGACGAAAGAGGAAGACTTGTAGAAACACAAGCACAATTAAATGAACTACAGAAAAACTATTGTTGCTTATTACTGAAAAAAGGTTGGAAGGGGAGAAAAAGACGAAGGCCGTTTACAGATTTTAAACAAGGGTTTTGGCGTTTGATAAAATCTAGCAAAAAATTATGAAAAGCAACTCTTGAGGCGCTGTTGGAATTACTATAGATATTCAAAATGGATTAGGACTAGTAGGAATACACTAAATGCACAGGACAATAGAAGTAGTGTGACCCAGGGTGCAATACCACTAGATTGGAGTAAAGGAGAAAGAGCACTAATATTTAAAACGGGAAACAACAAAGGCCTGTCTGCAAAAGTCTTTGAAAGAATTCTATTAAACAAGAAGAAAGAAGTAACAGTCAGTATTGAGTGAAGAACATGGGTTTCAAGAATACAGTAGCCCTAATACTTGCTGTTATACACTTGATGTAGAAAAAATGTGAATTCATTAAAATGATTTATATGGTCTTTATTGAAATTGAGAAAGCTTATGACACAGTGCATAGGCTTTGTAGGTGGCAAATCTTACAAGATCTAGTAATTGTACAATATGATAGAATGGGCTGAAGATACAGTGTACCGGTATGTCAGTGTAGAGCGAGAATCCAAGTAGGAGTGGCAGACTGGTTTGCAGGGAGGGTAAAGGATGAGCTGAGGAAAGAAAACATGGTTGCCAAATACATGTTTTACAGGATCATGATACACATGATTTGGTGATCCGGGAAGAAAGTATAGAGGATTTATAGATTGAACTAGAGAAATCTATATATCCTCTAGAGATAAGAGAAGAAAAGAGTGAAGTTATGGCTTGGGAAGGGATAACGAGGTTTAGGAAATCATATTATAAGATGGGAAGCCACTAAAGGTAGTATAAGAGGCACGGAGTTATTTTTAACAAGTAGCACATACTAACAATATTCCAGTATAAAGAGGCACAGAGTTATTTTTAACTAGTGTCACATACTAGCAATAATCCAGTATAAGAGGCACAGTTATTTTAACAAGTGTTACATACTAGCAATATTCCAGTATAAGAAGAACAGAGTTATTTTTAACTAGTGTCACATACTAGCAATATTCCAGTATAAGAGGCACAGAGTTATTTTTAACAAGTGTTACATACTAGTGATATTCCAGTATAAGAGGCACAGAGTTATTTTTAACTAGTGTCACATACTAGTGATAGTCCAGTATAAGAGGCACGTAGTTATTTTTAACTAGTGTCACATACCAGCAATATACCAGTATAAGAGGCACAGAGTTATTTTTAAATAGTGTCACATACTAGCAAGTATAAGAGGCACAGAGTTATTTTTAACTAGTGTCACATACTAGTGATAGTCCAGTATAAGAGGCACAGAGTTATTTTTAACTAGTGTCACTTACTAGCAATATTCCAGGATAAGAGGCACATAGTTATTTTTAACTAGTGTCACATACTAGCAATATTCCAGTATAAGAGGCACAGAGTTATTTTTAACTAGTGTCACATACTAGTGATAGTCCAGTATAAGAGGCACGTAGTTATTTTTAACTAATGTCACATACCAGCAATATACCAGTATAAGAGGCACAGAGTTATTTTTAAATAGTGTCACATACTAGCAAGTATAAGAGGCACAGAGTTATTTTTAACTAATGTCACATACTAGCAATATTCCAGTATAAGAGGCACAGAGTGTTTTTTAACTAGTGTCACATACTAGCGATAGTCCAGTATAAGAGCACAGAGTTATTTTTAACTAGTGTCACATACTAGTGATAGTCCAGTATAAGAGGCACAGAGTTATTTTTAACTAGTGTCACATACTAGCAATATTACAGTATAAGAGGCACAGAGTTATTTTAACAAGTGTTACTTACTAGTGATATTCCAGTATAAGAGGCACAGAGTTATTTTTAACTAGTGTCACATACTAGTGATAGTCCAGTATAAGAGGCACGTATTTATTTTTAACTAGTGTCACATACCAGCAATATACCAGTATAAGAGGCACAGAGTTATTTTTAAATAGTGTCACATACTAGCAAGTATAAGAGGCACAGAGTTATTTTTAACTAGTGTCACATACTAGCAATTTCCAGTATAAGGGGCACAGAGTTATTTTTAACTAGTGTCACATACTAGCAATATTCCAGTATAAGAGGCACAGAATTATTTTTAACTAGTGTTACATACTAGCAATATTCCAGTATAAGAGGCACAGAGTTATTTTTAACTAGTGTCACATACTAGCAATATTCCAGTATAAGAGGCACAGAGTTATTTTTAACTAGTGTCACATACTAGCAATATTCCAGTATAAGAGGCACAGAGTTATTTTTAACTAGTGTCACATACTAGTGATAGTCCAGTATAAGAGGCACAGAGTTATTTTTAACTAGTGTCACATACTAGCAATATTCCAGTATAAGAGGCACAGAGTTATTTTTAAATAGTGTCACATACTAGCAATATTCCAGTATAAGAGGCACAGAGTTATTTTTAACTAGTGTCACATACTAGCAATATTCCAGTATAAGAGGTACAGAGTTATTTTTAAATAGTATCACATACTAGCAAGTATAAGAGGCACATAATTATTTTTAACTAGTGTCACATACTAGCGATATTCCAGTATAAGAGGCACAGAGTTATTTTTAACTAGTGTCATATACTAGCAATATTCCAGTATAAGAGGCACAGAGTTATTTTTAAATAGTATCACATACTAGCGATATTCCAGTATAAGAGGCACAGAGTTATTTTTAACTAGTGTCACATACTAGCAATAATCCAGTATAAGAGGCACAGAGTTATTTTTAACAAGTGTTACATACTAGCAATATTCCAGTATAAGAAGAACAGAGTTATTTTTAACTAGTGTCACATACTAGCAATATTCCAGTATAAGAGGCACAGAGTTATTTTTAACAAGTGTTACATACCAGCGATAGTCCAGTATAAGAGGCACGGAGTTATTTTTAACTAGTGTCACATACTAGCAATATTCCAGTATAAGAGGCACAGAGTTATTTTTAACTAGTGTCACATACTAGCAATATTCCAGTATAAGAGGCACAGAGTTATTTTTAACTAGTGTCACATACTAGCGATAGTCCAGTATAAGAGGCACGGAGTTATTTTTAACTAGTGTCACATACTAGCAATATTCCAGTATAAGAGGCACAGAGTTATTTTTAACTAGTGTCACATACCAGCGATAGTCCAGTATAAGAGGCACGGAGTTATTTTTAACTAGTGTCACATACTAGCAATATTCCAGTATAAGAGCACGGAGTTTTTTTACGATATTATGCGACGGTAAGTAATGGGACTAATAAACATGTTGTATCGAGTGTTATAAGAAAAGTGTATAAAACATAGGACCTACTAATCATATCTTTTTAAATCTAAAGTTACATTTAAAAAATATATAACTAACTCTAATGTTTATCTAGAGAAATAGGAATTTAAAAATAATATCAAACCAAGAACAAAAACAAACACTGAGGAATATTATCGGAGTTTGTAACTACGGTATTCAAGTATTAATGTAATACTCAAAGCAGGTGAAGGTTGATGATAACATACATTCTTAACATCCGTTTGACGTGAACATCCATTTATACGGAAGGACAGACATAAACAATCACTGCGTAAAGTAGTTTGTTGGTTTGTTTAGAGGTCAGAGGGACAAACTTTAACTTTCATTCATACTTGCAGAAAATGTACGATCATGATACTTTAACATTAACTAAATGCATTACGCTGTTTTCATTCCACCCATCCTTGCCCGTATGGTGGTACTGTCCCTCCCACTCATCTATACACTACGGTGTTAATGTCCCCCCTAACCATCCTTACAAGATGGTAATGTTGTGCCTCCTACCCAACCATACATTACGGTGATAATCTCCCTCAAATACACCCGTACTCTACGGTAGTAATGTCCCTCCCACTCACCCATACACTACGATAGTAATGTCCCTCCCACCCATTCAAACATTACGATGGTACATTCCCTCCGGTAACCTGTAAATCGCGCCCTCTGTAAATCGCACCCTGTGAAAATCGCGCCCCATGCGTCGTCACGTCAACCCTCGTCAACGTCAATTAGCACAATATGAACCCTTCGCACTTTATCCATTCATAGGTTAGGTTAGGTTAAAAGACTAAAGAGAAAGCTACCAGAGATAAACCGGGAGGTGGGCCATTCCCGGTCATTCCCCTTATGAAACGGCTGTCAAGTGACGCTCGCGGCCCGTGACTCAGAGGTTCAGGTAGACAGGGCGCGTTTACCCAGATTTTTGATGGGGCGCGATTTACACAGGGCGCGATTTTTATGCATTCGTCCCTCCAATCCTCCAACACTACGGTGATAATGTCCCCTCACCCTCCCGTACAATGTCCAACATGTTTGGGTTAATCCCTTGTTTCTAATATATATATATATATATATATATATATATATATATATATATATATATATATATATATATATATATATATGTATACAGGGTGTCCCGTAAGTAACCAGCCAAACTTCTGGAGGTCATTCCTTGGGTTAAAACAAACAAAAAATTTCATGTGTACAAATCGTCTATCTCGCTCCATTATCCGGCTATCTGTCTGTATGTGTTTTTTTACTAAAAACTTAATATCTCAAAGGTTATTTAAGATAAAACCATGAAAATTGGTATGAATGTTGATCTTTACAGTATGCATGTACTATTTAAATTTCATTTTTTTACAACAATAGTTTTCAAAATGGCGGCCATTTTAAATTTTTAAAGCCAAATATCTTAATAACCTTAAATTTTAATAAAAACTTGTAAGTTACAAAAAAGTTTAAGAAGTTATTTCTATAAATAATTATATAAAAAGTTTTAAGATTGAACAACTATTAACTGAGAAATTACAATTTTTATTGAATTTGAACACTAAAGTTTTCAATTTTATTAATATCAAGCATATTTTTATTTGATAAAATTGTAATTTCTCAGTTAATAGTTGTTCAATCTTAAAACTTTTTATATAATTATTTATAAAAATAAATTCTTAAACTTTTTTGTAACTTACAAGTTTTTATTAAAATTTAAGGTTATTAAGATATTTGGCTTTAAAAATTTAAAATGGCCGCCATTTTGAAAAATATTGTTGTAAAAAAATGAAATTTAAATAGTACATGCATACTGTAAAGATCAACATTCATACCAATTTTCATGGTTTTATCTTAAATAACCTTTGAGATATTAAGTTTTTAGTAAAAAACACATACAGACAGATAGCCGGATAATGGAGCGAGATAGACGATTTGTACACATGAAATTTTTTGTTTGTTTTAACCCAAGGAATGACCTCCAGAAGTTTGGCTGGTTACTTACGGGACACCCTGTATATACAGGGTGATTCATGACGTTCTCCCCCCACTTCTATAGCATATTCTACTACTAAAAACAATGAAAAAATGTCATATAAACATAGGTCCAAAAACGCTTCGTTAGCGAGTTACAGCCATCGAAAGATTTCGTCATGGTTCATGGGCAAAAAATGAAATAATATTGTACATAACTTATGGAAAGGTATATTAGGATTGAAATTCCATGATTTCATATGTATTTTCACATGGAAAAGCTAATAAAATAGGTTTGAGAACTGTACCTTAAGTAGTTTTTGAGTAATCCGGGTTAAAATTGGGATATTAGGACAAAAAATTCAGTTTTTCTCAGTTTAGTGTACAGAAACGTTGTTAAATTGGTTACAAAGGCACACAACTTTCGTACATTATTTGTTTAGAATTTAATTCTGAGTAGATTGATATAAGTTGTGTAAAAAATACTACAGAAATAAGAACAGAAACTCAAATTTATTAAATTAAATACATTATTAATGCAAAAGAAATTACTATACAAATTAAACAAAATCATTGCTTTGGTCTAACAAATGCAATTATTATTATAATTGTTATTAAGAATAAAACTAAGAGTAAATAATAAATGATAAATCTAAAAAAATAAACAATAAACATTGTCCAGCATCATTTTACAACCAATAACAACGTAATATTGTACGCAAAACCTTTTTCTAATTTGTTTAATTTTTTTCCTGAGTTGGTAACGCATGAACAACAGCTGATCAACAATTATTTCCTGATCCGGTTTGTACATAACCTGTTCATTACAGTATAACAGTACTGTAGTAGTGTTTTGCAAGTTACAAAAGCTATTTGTGTGAAGTGCATTGTTTATAAATAATAATTGTTTTCTGCGAGTTGTCTATTGGTTGTTTTGTCAGTGAAATAATGCCTTACGTATTTACATCGGAAGAATATGCTGATATGGTTTTTATTTTGGGTTATTGTAATGGTAATGCTAAAGTTGCTAGAGATGAATATGAACTACGTTACCCTAATAGGAGGATTCCAGATTCCAAAACAATACGTGAAACTTTCCTCACTCTTCGGGATACAGGATCACTACCAAGTATTCGTACTAGTTATGAACGTGCTTTCCAACATGATGATAATAACATTATTAACGCTGTTCTCCGAAGTCCAGGTGTAAGTACACGGCGTCTCTCTAGGCGGATAGGAGTTTCACAGTCAACTGTGTGGAGATCACTCAAGCGACATCAATTTCATCCATTTCATAAACAAAAGGTTCAACATCTACAGCCGGGGGATGGCCCACTTCGCTTGGAGTTTTGCTACTTTTTAAATACTAATCAACAACTGTACAAGCGTATTCTCTTTACTGATGAAGCACAGTTCACTAGGGATGGGGTCAACAACTTGCACAATGAGCACTCATGGGCTCAAGAAAATCCTCATGAGGTAATTGAACAGAACTTTCAACACCGATTTAGTGTCAATGTCTGGTGTGGTCTTATACACAATTGGCTGATTGGACCATTCATACTACCTGCACGACTAAATGCTGAGTTTTATTTGCACTTCCTTCAAGATGAGTTGCCACAGCTGCTTGAGGATATTCCTTTGCATCTCAGACGAAATTTGTTCTTCCAGCATGATGGAGCACCTCCCCACTTTTCTCGGGCCGTTATTACTCAATTGAATGATCAATTTCCTGGACGATGGATTGGCCGTGGAGGGCCTTACCCTTGGCCACCAAGATCACCAGATCTATCTCCATTGGATTATTGTATCTGGGGATGGATGAAAGGTCTAGTCTACAAGACAAGAGTTAATTCGCGAGAAGAATTAACTGCCCGTATTATGGATTCTGCTACACAGCTAAAGGAACACCCAAGAAAATTGAGAAATTCAACAAAAGCAGTACACAAACGTGCTTTAAAATGCATCGAAAATGGAGGCCTCACTTTTGAACATGTACTGTAATAAAAAACATGTATAAAGTTGGGAAAATCAATTTGTTGTTCTTTTAAGGTAATTTATGTATTTAATTTAATAAATTTGAGTTTCTGTTCTTATTTCTGTAGTATTTTTTACACAACTTATATCAATCTACTCAGAATTAAATTCTAAACAAATAATGTACGAAAGTTGTGTGCCTTTGTAACCAATTTAACAACGTTTCTGTACACTAAACTGAGAAAAACTGAATTTTTTTGTCCTAATATCCCAATTTTAACCCGGATTACTCAAAAACTACTTAAGGTACAGTTCTCAAACCTATTTTATTAGCTTTTCCATGTGAAAATACATATGAAATCATGGAATTTCAATCCTAATATACCTTTCCATAAGTTATGTACAATATTATTTCATTTTTTGCCCATGAACCATGACGAAATCTTTCGATGGCTGTAACTCGCTAACGAAGCGTTTTTGGACCTATGTTTATATGACATTTTTTCATTGTTTTTAGTAGTAGAATATGCTATAGAAGTGGGGGGAGAACGTCATGAATCACCCTGTATATATATACAGGGTGTTTCGGGATAAGTGTAAACAACTTAACCAGGAGATTCCTTACATCGAAACAACAAAAAAATATAATGTTAACATGGGTCCGTAAACCAGTCATTCTCGAGTTACAGCCAAAAAATGATTTTTTTCTATTTTAAGTGTAGTTATTGCACTTTTGGGCCTCTAGATTGAAAATTTGTAAAGATAGTTTGTTATAATGTTCACAGTTAGATAGATTATGAAATTTCAAAGAGGTATCATTGATGTTTTGTACTGTAATGTTAAGTGTCGCTGAGAAAAAAATAGTTCAAAAATAAAATGTTTCCAAAAATTCAAGGCCTCAAAAATGATTTTTGTTTTTGATTAGCTATTATATCATAACCGTTTGAGTATTTGGGCTACAACTTTCCCAAAAGCTGTAGAATGTTATGGAGAACAAAATAATAACAATTTATGTATGCGTTAAAAATAATATTTATGTAAAAACCCAAAATATTGTAAGATAACAAAATTTAGAAAGGAACACATCAATTATCCAGCCAGTCAATCAAATCCATAAAACCAAAGGAAATCTTTCAGCTGAAATTTTTTTATAAAAACTTCAAAAAATTTTAAAATTTACAAGATCCTAAATCCTTTAACATTCCACCACAGGACCCCACTGAGGCAATGTTAAAAAAAACGGCCTTTTCCTACACAGGATGGCTACAAAAAAAAAAAAAAAATAAATAAATAAATAAACATTGTTAACTAACAGTTTGAAAACAAAAAATACCAAAATGTTATTATACGTTTTTTTTTTAAACCAATACTGTAATCTTCTTAAGACATAAACTAATTTAGTACTTATCGGACGAATACACGAGAATTGGGTTTATTTTAATTTAACCTCATTCAATACTTATATCATCGTTCCGTCTTGTATGTTGTTGTTTTCACTGGTGAGTTGGCAGCACTGTTTCCGTAAGCCATATCTGTTTAATTTCATTGTTGAGAAATAATGTGGTTTCCTGTCCATTAAAATAAGTTTCCTCTCAGTAAGTGCTGGTGGTTTTAACTCCAAAGTGAAAATGTATTCAAACAGTGAGTATACTGATATGCATTTTGTCTATGGTATTGCAATGGGAATGCAAAGGCAGCTTCGGCTGAGTACAGGAGAAGATATCCAAACAGAAATATTCCAAACCCGAGAGTTTTTACCGACCTGCACAACCGACTTAAAGAGGCAGGATCGGTTAGTAGGAGAAAGCGAGAGGGATTCGATCAAGTTGATGTGCATACTGAAGAAAATATTATTGAAGCAGTGCAGCAAAGTCCAGGTACGAGTGTTAGGAGACTATCAAACCAACATTTAGGGTCTTCAACAAAGGTTTGGAGAGTTCTGAAGAAGGAAAAAATGCACCCCTATCACTTTCAAAAAGTGCAAGCCCTTCACCCTGGGGACAACGATGCTAGGCTGGCATTTTGCAATTGGGTAGTGGCTAACCGGAGGTTAGTTAAGTGCATTTTGTTTACTGATGAAGCCCAGTTCTCGAGAAATGGAATAAATAACGTAAGAAACCTACACAACTGGGCTACAGAAAATCCCCATAAATTAATAGAAAATCATTTCCAACAAAGGTTTTCTGTAAATTTGTGGTGTGGCCTGGTTAATGATAAGCTGATTGGACCTTTTATCATCGAGGGGAATCTAAACAGAGCCACTTATCATGCATTCCTGCTCAATGAGTTACAAAGACTCCTAGAGGAAGTCCCTCTTGGAACCATAGTAAATCTCTGGTTTCAACACGACTGTGCACCGCCTCACTCTTCAAGAGAAGTTGTAGAACTACTGCGTCAGAAATTTGGGCAAAGGGTAATAGCTAACAACGGTCCAGTACATTGGCCCGCAAGGTCTCCTGACCTTACACCCATGGACTATTTTTTATGGGGATGGATGAAATCACAAGTCTACACAACAAAGCCTAGAACAAGAGAAGAATTATTGCAAAGGATAATGAATGTAGCTGAGTCCATCAAGAACAACCCAGCAGTCGTCCGAGCGGCAACAAACTCATTGATTTCACGAGCAAGATTGTGCAGGCAGAAAGATGGTGGTCACTTTGAAAATTTCTTGTAAGGTGCACCCATGGTACCCTCGTTGTTTTGTAAATAACAGTATTATTTCACTCTAGATCTTTAATTTTTATGTGTATTTTCACAAAACATTGTGATTTGTAATTTGAAAATGATTAAAATTTTTGTTTAATAAATCTTTAAGTAAAATTTAATACTACCTTATTTTTACATTATAATTAGTGGCCTCTCTTCCACATTTATAAAAAAAGAAGATGAATTTTCTTTATCTTGAGATCAGCTTTATTATTTTATTATCTTTACAAATTTTCAATCTAGAGGTCCAAAAGTGCAATAACTACACTTAAAATTGAAAAAAATCAATTTTTGGCTGTAACTTGAGAACGACTGGTTTACGGACCCATGTTCATATAAGATTTTTTTCTGGTTTCGATGTAAGGAATCTCCTGGTTAAGTAGTTTACACTTATCCCGAAACACCCTGTATAGCTATTTTAAATCGGCTCATTCCTTTTGAAAACCCCTGTATTTAAAAATATAAACTCAATATAATGGCCTTGTTATATCCCAAAGAATGGCGGACAAGTATCTGTAGAGACGGTAACGGTTGACTTCCCTAGTCGAAATCGTAAATTGTTGGTTGACTCACACCCATAAATGTACAGTGTTTTGTCCCACACATACACGTACAGTAGTATTGACCCACCCACCCACCCATACACGTACAGTGGTATTTACCCACCCACCCACCCATACACGTACAGTGGTATTGACCCACCTACACACCCATACTCTCATACAATTACAGTGTTGATTGACCCACCCACCCGCCCATACATATTCAGTGTAATTGACCCACCCACCCAAACATGTGTCATGGTATTGACTCACCCACTCGACCTTACACGTACAGTGATATTGACCTACCCACCCACATTATCGGTGGTATTTGCTGACTATCAAGGGGATCCATATAAGCACGAGAATTTCTCGACCCCGGGGAAATTAGCAACGTAGCCAGTGGGGTGGAATGTTTCTAAGGAGGTCAGTCTGAGAACAAGTGGATCCAAGTCAGGAGGTGTGACTACGGACATCGTTGAGGCTAAAATCGAACCGGTTTGATAGGAGTGTGAATTCGTACAAGACTATCATTGATGGGTTGTGAGTTCTGATGCAGCTGTCCATTTTTGTCACTCCGTCTACCCACTCGTTGTTTATGTCTGGCATTTCTTCACACACGATAGTCATGCTGACGGCCCGCAACATATATCCTTCACACAACGACAGTCAATCGGACGGTCCGCTAAGTCTATCCTTCACTTCGTCTACCCCCTCTTTGTTTATCTCTATCACTAGTTGTACACAGTTCACCGGGCGACCTTCCTTCACACAGTTATGCTACAGTCCGCTGGGTCTATCCTTCACTTTGTCTACCCACTCTTTGTTTACTTCTGTCACTGAACCACTGGTTAGACACAGCTCGCAGGGTAACCTGCCTTCACACAACGACAGTCATGCTGACGGTCCGCTGCGTGTATCCTTCACTTTGTATCCCCTCTTTATTTATCTCTATCACTGGACCACTGGTTGTACAACGCTCGCAGGGTGACCTTCCTTCACACAACGACAGTCATGCTGACGGTCCGCTGCGTGTATCCTTCACTTTGTATCCCCTCTTTGTTTATCTCTATCACTGGACCACTGGTTGTACAACGCTCGCAAGGTGACCTTCCTTCACACAACGACAGTCATGCTGACGGTCCGCTGCGTGTATCCTTCACTTTGTATCCTCTCTTTGTTTATCTCTATCACTGGACCACTGGTTGTACATCGCTCGCAGGGTGACCTTCCTTCACACAACGACAGTCATGCTGACGGTCCGCTGCGTGTATCCTTCACTTTGTATCCCCTCTTTGTTTATCTCTATCACTGGACCACTGGTGTACAACGCTCGCAAGGTGACCTTCCTTCACACAACGACAGTCATGCTACTGTCCACTGCGTATATCCTTCACTTTGTCTACCCCTCTTTGTTTATCTCTATCACTGGACCACTGGTTGTACATAGTTCGCAGGGTGACCTTCCTTCACACAACGACAGTCATGCTGACGGTCCGCTGCGTGTATCCTTCACTTTGTATCCCCTCTTTGTTTATCTCTATCACTGGACCACTGGTTGTACACAACTCGTCGGGTGACCTTCCTTCACACAACGACAGTCATGCTACAGTCCGCTGGGTCTATCCTTCACTTTGTCTACCCACACTTTGTTTACTTCTGTCACTGGACCACTGGTTGTACACAACTCGTCGGGTGACCTTCCTTCACACAACGACAGTCATGCTGACGGTCCGCTGCGTGTATCCTTCACTTTGTCTCAGAGAGCGTACAGATTTTTCCGCACTTTAAACTCACAGTAAATATTTTGCCTTGCTAATGCAGTTTACTTCGCTTTCTCTCTTGCTAGAAACTTCGCGGTCCACCTCCATTAGCAAATACTTCAACGAGATCAATAGTCATGATCTTCTCGCTCTCTCTCGCGCTAACATGGTAGCTGAACAGGTTTGCGAATGAACAGCATTTGTCGGTAGTTTCTCTCCATTACTTTGAACCTTGAATATACGCTGGCAAGCTCGGACTCGGCAGTCAGTTCTTAGTCATTCAGAAATGGACATCCAAGTGGTTATCCTCGCCTTGTGCGTCACCGTGGTGTTAGCAGACCAAGCTGCAGGTAATGAAAAGTGTTCTGTTTTTAATTTATTCTTTCCTGTTCTATTATTGTAAAAAAAGAGTGAAAATGTTTAAAAGATATTAATGCTTTAGTGAAATTGTAAATACATTTTTATTTTTCTGCCAGGATACCATGAATTATAGTAGTGATATTTACAAAATAAAACAAACTTATGATTTATTTTTCTATTATTGAATCTAGTCAATTTTACTTTACAGCCTTAAGGGTTACTGTCGCTCACTATCTCTCTTAGTGGCAAATTTAATTCACACTAAATTCTTGTTCAAACATAGTGATCTAGGGTTAAACCACAGAACAACCTGAGATTCTTTATTTGTGGTTAAGCACAGGCCGTTAACAAAAAGAGGTATCTGATTATAAGAACATTTCTATCTGTTGTGAGTAAATTATAATTATTATCATTAAATTGAAAAAGATCAATAAATCAAAATTATGGTTTCCATCTAAAGGCTCTAAAACTTTTGAAAGTTCACATAACGTTTCGAAATGACTGTTTTAAAGTACCGGTAATGAAATTTTGTAATGATGAACAAATAACTTTTTGATAAATGTGTAATTTACGTCTGGGCCGTGTAGTTCTTAATATTTAACTTGCATTCAAAACTACTATTTATGTTCTGAAATGTTTACACCTTAATATATAAAATAAAAACTGAGTACAATTAGGACAACATCTCCTGAATCACTGAATATATTTAGATGAAATCAGGAGAGAAGTTAGCTTTTGTGTTATAGAGACCCACTAAGAAATAATTTCTCAAAATTCCATTCCTAAGGTGTAGAAATAGCCCCTCCACGTTTCCTTTTCCCATAAGAGAGACATTGGCATTAGTTTAATAATTTATTTCAAACAGCTTATACAAAAACTTAAGCATTACACAAAAGCTTGACTGATTTGGTTTTAATTATGAAAAGTTTAAGGCTTTTCTATAAACTCTGTCATGATTGCACTACTTCGCATCCCCATGAAGTAGACTTATGGGGGAGTATAACACTTTATTATCTGGTAGAACGGTAGCAGGCTGAGCTTTTATATTGGTTTCATAGTTTAGAGAGAACCAGGGGGTAAGAAAGGTTCTCTTACAGGTTCTCTACCTGTAAGAGCTGTCGCTAGTTCTATATAAATATACATTAACAACAAAATTTGACTCTAAATGCTACTATTTTCAGATAATTTAACTCAACTTATTTATTGTTTTAAATCAAAAGAAGATTGGAACGTACAGCATTGAATAATTTGGAAACTTTAAGAACATTTGAGTTAGGATTTGAAATAAAAAATTGAAAACATATTTTATAGAACTGACAGATATATTTACGTACATAAAATTATTTATTACATAAATAAATACGTAAATGAAATTGAAATCACTGATACAAGAAATCTGTTGGGAACTATCTTGGATAAGCACCTATAAGTTGAGGCTCTTACAAGTTGACCTATAAGCTGAACAAGTTTAACAACAATTTATTTCAAGGAGATTGTCTACTTGTCACTCATATAAACTATTTTGCTCACATTTTTGGGATAATACAGTGTCGGCACTGGTGGCGCAGTGCTGTAACCCAGCTACTTGGGGACAAAGTGTTTGGGATATTATAGGCTAACGGTCCTATGCTCGGTTCTCTTAATACCGACACGGTGTCCGCTTAATGGTTGCCATCAACGTAGACACTACTAGATAAGTTTGGGATGTCTATGTTGGGGGGTAGTCAAGGTTCAGATGTTGTGTAGGGAAGAGAACTGAGTGTCAGACTTGTCAGTTAGCTGAAAATCAGACCAACACTACGTGGTTCAGATTCCATGTAAAACTGTAGGTCCCATAGTTGCCCTGGCTATTGGGCTATTAATAAATACTCCTTTCTGAGCTAAATCGAACTCAGATAGTAGCAATAATTACACTCGTTCATCTACACTCATCACACTCATTCACCCCTCATACTCGCCCATATCTCTACGATCGGCATCTTGGAGATGAATAAATGAATAATGATATATATTAATTTGAAGCTTGCTGATGAGATTTGGAGAAACTCCAAACACACAAGAAGACTTTATTTATAACAGCCTAATGTTTGTTAAAGATGGTCCAGAATATTTTACAGTAACTAAAATAAGAAACAAAAACCTTCATAAAATTAACATATCACAACACAGTATTTTATGAAAGATATATATTTTATGATGAAATAAAAATTTCCAATAAAGTGCTAAAGACCTTAAAGGTGGGCCAGATTTCAAAAAAGTTAATAAATAATTTAAAAGGTGAATTTTACTACAGTAACTTAGATTTACGCAACGGCAACCATTACAGAATAAGTGTATAGGAACTTTGAGCATTTCCAAATTGTATTTATAATCATTATCATCATCATGAGAATGAAAAACAAATTTCAATTACCTTATCCATACTGATATACCTACACCTACATATATTATAATACAGTGTGTTCCAAAAGTTAGTATTGAAACTTTTGAGTGCCGCCATTTTGTTCAGGATTAACTTTTGAGGTCTAATTTGCTGAATGATGTTCTACTAGACCTTTAAAATTGTATGTATATCGAATGGTATGTACATTTAAGATTTTCTTCCGACTCCTATGGGCCGTCCTCCTACAAAAGTAGTGTGGATCACTGAATACATGGTAAAATAGCTTTTTATGTCCAGCAGCAATGTGCAAAGATTTGTACCTTTATCTGTAACGGTCTAAACAAACAACCGTCCCTGGACTTTTGGAACGCTCTGTATATGTAGGTATACATCCTAGATTAGGTATGATTATACCT
Source organism: Stictocephala bisonia (assembly GCA_035578905.1). Classification (NCBI taxonomy): domain Eukaryota; kingdom Metazoa; phylum Arthropoda; class Insecta; order Hemiptera; family Membracidae; genus Stictocephala; species Stictocephala bisonia. The sequence goes on from JAQJVL010000108.1 coordinate 1,202,276, forward strand.
AAATATTTGTGAATTTTTAATTAATTATAGTTTATTTTACATATAAAATATTATAAATGTATGCTTTTAATCAAAATTTTATAATAGATTTTATAGTTTTATTACTGTATATAAAATATTGATTAATTTATTTTGTTAGTTTAGACAATTTGAAGAACGCAATAAATAATTAGTTCTATATTGATATTGATATTAGGATTGATTCCTTAAGAACAATGTTATTTTTAAATTTATTAAAAGTCAAAGAAAAATCCTAGAAAATTGCAAATACTCAACAATATGTAACCCAGCCTTGTAGAAACTAATTACTTAACATTTTGCCAATTTAGACATTTAGCCAATTTTCATTTAGGACTTATAACTGAATACTTGATGATAGCTGAAGCACTTGATAACACATTATACACTGCAGTCTATTCTTATTCCTAATAAATATATATTAAAATTTCTAACGATCGTGTTGGTAAATTTTTTGTCTTTTAATGCTACCTATTGTAACTTAACCACAAGAAAACATTAATATTGAAACTACATAAATATGTACATTGTACTTTAAATGGAGTCCGGACACTTCGTTACAGAGAACATTTCGTTACTTTCGGTGTAAATCCTCTAATGGTCACATTCCACGGACGACACCTCCGATGACCACCCAGGTACTCTACTTTGGAATTTCTTTTTATTCAGGCATATATCTATTTTTTTTCTTCTTTTTCTCCAATGAAACTTTTTATTCCCACACAGATGTCTATAGCTGCTTTTCTTTGCTTATGGTGTAATAGCACTCTCCCCTGTGGTGGAAGAGAGAGGGCAAGAGTGATATAGCACTCCCCTGTGGTGGAAGTGAGAGAGAATGTTTGTTGCAGGGGAGTGCACTTTTATTGTGAGTAGGAGTGAGCTGCTTGAAAGATCACTAGCACTATCTCATACTCAAGGTTAGAGGTAACTGTACAATGGCTTCAACTTATTGGAAATGACAACATCTTGAGTGACCTTCTTACAATACATTCTGTATTCAATGCTCACACTTCAACTTTCATTTGCCCAAATTGACTCCACATCCACCCTAATGATCATGTCACAAGCTGTAACCAGGGGAGGGTTTCACAAACAATGTGTTGAAAATTATCTCATTTTGAACTATTTTTAATTTGAATAACATTTTTAGAGCCTGGTTGTACAGTGGATGGGAAGACTGTAGCTGTAGGAGAACAGTATGACATTCCTGGTCGCTGCAATTTGCACCGATGTCGGGGCAACAATGAGTGGGACCAAGCTTCGTAAGTTGAGCCTGTATAAGTTCTCATAGAAATTTTTAAAAATATTAAACTAAATAAACACTGCATTCATAAAAAAATAGAAATTTTTTTCTTAAATTAAAAAAATCTTAATATTTTGATAGTGATTTAGTTCTTCAAACATTATTTAATACTTAAACAAATACATTTCCTTTTTGCGATGTTATATTTGCAGAACATATTTATCTACCTCATTAATTTATGTATTGGAATATAGTTTTATTAACTGACTATAGATTCTTTTATTTAAAAAACTGTTTAACTCTTTATAAATAATATTTATTTCATTACGATTGTCCACAATCAAATATATAACATTACTTATAAGTCAACCTTAACTAAATCTAATGATAAATTAAAAAATTGATATTTTATATTATAAATGTCGAGTATGATAAAACCTCTTTCACCTTTAAATCAATGTTTTAAACGAATTTTATTGCTGGAGATGTTTATTTTCATTAGGTATTAAATAAAAGAAATAGGTAAAAAGGAATGGGGTTCGAAGAACAATTTAGTAGGTTCAGTACTAAATGAATTCCCAATTTGTCCCTACTCTATCAAACTATCCATGAAAGAATGTAGGATATAGATTTGCATGTTAAGTGTATAATATAATATTAAAATATATTATTTTCTTCTACCTTGTTTTACGGTATGTAATTTAATTTCAATGTAATTTTTCTTATAAAGTTGTAAATTTGGTGTTAGAGGCTTGCTTCCTTCTGCTTGTTCTATTAAACTAATAAACTAATATATAAATATTATAAAAATTTTCTATCCTCAAACTTTATAAACTAATTTTGTGACAATAATTGTGTGTTTAAAGAAGTAGTTTAAGCTAGTTAATATAAATAAACCCTTTGAATAGTCAATAATATATTCTATATTTTCATACTATAATATAAAAATGTTGTTACAGATGCGGAGGAATTGCATCCCCCCAAGGATGGGTTTACATCCCAGAAAACACGTCCAAGCCTTATCCTGAATGTTGCGGATACGTAGTGCCTCCTCTTGAAATTGTGCCTGATGTCCTGGATGAAGTTCCGGGAAAACACTATCTCGATATCCAGTATGAAGGAGGAGCTAAGGTAAACCTAGGCAACGAGTTGACTCCCACTCAGGTCAAAAACCAGCCTTTTGTAAATTACGATGAAGATCCCAAGGGCTGGTACCTCCTCTGCATGACAGATCCTGATGCTCCAAGCCGTCAGAATCCAACCAGTAGGGAGTTCAAGCACTGGCTGGTCGGAAACATTCCTGGAACTGATGTTTCCGCTGGAGAAGTTCTTGCAGAATATGTAGGGTCTGGTCCTCCACAAGGAACCGGATTTCATAGATATGTATTCTTACTATACAAACAGCCCCAGAAGTTATCCTTTGATGAACCCAAAGTATCAAAGACTTCAATCGAAGGGAGAAGACTGTTCTCAATCCAAAAGTTTGCTCAAAAATACAACCTCGGTAAACCCCTAGCTGTAAATGTCTATCAGGCCCAGTATGATGACTATGTCCCACAAGTTCATAAACAATTAGGTATTGGCAAGAAGACATGAAGACCAAATTTATAAAATATTAAGTATATAATATTCTTAATTTAATAATTAATTAACAGACTTTTATTGATTGTTTATCCAGATGTTATAATTTTAACACCTCTTAATTTCAGAATAGACCTACTTCTACTCCTCTTTATGAATCATTTTAAAATAAATCTGTTATGTAGCTAAATTTTATTTTCTTACTAACCTCCTTTTAGATTCTAAAAGCGATAACAATATTTACAACTTATGGATTAAGAAGGAAAATCACTTTGTTCAAATAAATCAAGCTTACATTAAATTAAAACCTTTTATTTTTCAAAGGTATAGAACATAAAATATTAGTGTCACATAATCACATGAATAAATTATAATTTGAAATATAACAAGTGCCCAATAGAAAGAGGTTAACACTAGATAAGTTGAATGGATGCAGAATTCAAAATACTGCCACAATCTTTTACAATTGATTGCAAAATAATTTTAAAACTTGATATCATTACTTTAGTTACTTATAACGGTAAAAATAAAATAAAATCATTCATTAAAATATTGAGATTTATTGTTGAAAGTATTTTTGTAAGTTTTTAAATTCTAAATTCTTTATGGGTCAAATAAAAACTACCGTATATCTCTATTACATAAAAAATGTTACCAGTATGTGAATTATTCTATAAATTGATAAAATTGTTTAGAACAAAGAAAATGGAATGTAATAAAATTATGGTTTCATAAATTTTGAAAAAAAGTCTAAATTCATTTCACCTTGCGTATACATAACCTAATAATCTGTATTCTGTACTGAGATAGAAAACCTTTCTTTCAAGATATATTACTACTACGTTATTGTAAGGTATGTTTATTCTACTATAAATTTAAATAATAAGTTTAAATAACATATTAATTAGTTATTTTTGTGTATTCTGTATTGATTATGTTTCATGATATACTTATATATTTTTAAGATACTGTTTATATATATAAAGACAACACTTAGCAATTTTTTTTTATGTTTATTAAGATCAATTTCGGTCTCGTAAGACCATCTACAGTTGTACAATAAGGATATAAAAATACTTAATTGTAGAATAATTAATTCAGGTGATACTATACAAATTTAAACAAAAATGTAGATGGATAAGTTGAAGATCTTGTTAAATTTTATAATTTTACATCTTCATGATAGAATCGAACATAATATTTGAGTGAAATTTTATTTGGTATAAAATTATTGGTATGATTGATTTTCTTTTGTGTTTTTGTATATGTAAAATTTTTCAATAGCATCAAGTTTTTTGGTTTTAGGTCCAATATGGATTTTCAAGTGATATTTCATTTTTTAATATATTGTTGAGGGTTTTTGCAAGTTTTTGAGCAGGAGGGTTCATTGCATTACAAATTGGTCTGATTAGTTCTTGGTCTTTATGAATTTTGGGTTGACCAAGCGTTGGGTAGGGTTTGGTTTTATTGTTCTACAAAATAATTTTTGGTCGGGAGTTAAAATACAAGATTTGTTGATAGCAGATTTTATTTTGTTCAAAAAATTATAAATTCATAATTTATAAAATTTATTTAATAAATCCAAAATTTATCGTAAACCATCATTAACAAATAAAACAATTCACAATAAATTCAATCATTCATCATCACACAAATCAGCAGCCTTTCACAGTATGATTCGTAGACTACTGAATACACTTCTTACAGAAGAAGATTACCAAGAAGAACTCAATATTATCAAACAAATTGCTGTCGATAATGGATATCAGCCAAATTTAATAAGCAAATTAATAAACACAACAAAAAACCTTTAAACTAAAACTAATAAAAATAACTACATTCTTTGACCTATCGTGGAGATATTAACAAATCTTTACATAATATATTTTCCTAAATGATATAAAATTACATATAGAACAAAGAACAACATCAAAAATATGCTACAACATAATTATTCTACAAAAAATATTGAAAACAAATACGGTAATTCAGGAATATATAAAATTACATGTTCAACTTGTCCTAAATATTACATTGGCCAAACAGGAAGAAGTTTTAATTTAAAGAACATATACCAGAAAACAAACTTCAAAATTTATCAATGTTTGCTGAACATTTAATTCAAGAAAACCATATTTTATCAATAGAAGAAAATTTATAATTTATCCATATTGGACATAAAAGTAAAAAACTAGATGCTATTGAAAAATTTTACATACACAAAAACACAAAAGAAAATCCATCATTATTACTCAACGACCAAATAAAATTTCATTCATATATTATATTCTATTCTATCATGAAGATGCAAAATTATATAGTTTTACAAGATCTACAAATTATCCATCTACATTTTTATTTAAATTTTTATAGTATCAGCTGTTGAATTAAGTATTTTTATAACCTTACATGGTCTTACAAGACTGAAATCAATCTTAATAAACATAAAAAAGATTGTTAAGTCTTGACTTTATATATAATAAGCAATCTAATGGATACAAATATCAAACAATACTGTTTTTCTTTAAGATATATAATAAACTAGACTGTAGACAAATATATGTAATAACAAATTCTTACAGAAAAGTTATGGGATCAACAGTAAATTCTTAGAGTTTTGTATAGCAAAATGTTAACTTTATGTCGTATGGATTGTACCTTTGCTTTAGCAGTAGAAGGGTCTATCCACAAGTCACTTGCCTAGTTGATTTTTGAGGTTTTGGGCCTTGGTTAGGTTCTTGATTTCTTCTGGTAGATGTTTTATAGTCTGGCTCCATTGTAGGATAGGTTACTTCTCAAAAGCCGTAATCTTAGTGAAAGTAGAGCATAGTTCCTAGCTCTCCCTGTGTTGTAGTCTAGGATTATGAAAGTTAGGATTATCTGAAATTCCATTCCTACAACACCTCAAAGTTTCCTTCTTCACATAAGAATGACATTGGTATTAGTTTAATTGAATAATTGAAATCAAACAGCCGATACATTAAAGCATAAACATGACACAAATCTGTTTGTATGAAAACGAAAATAGTGGAACTGTGATTTAGAAATGTTTAGTCTGACTCCCTCAAAAGGAATGAGAGAGTTTTTATAATACAATCAATTAAAAGTTAATTCTATTTTAAAACATAGCATTGTTATCAAGAGGAAACGCAAGTGCAGTGAGCTATGGTACTTACAATAGCAAAAATACTATCATCATATGCAAACTTAAATTTACATCTGATGATTTTTCTTAATTGGTAAACATTCTGAAAACTAACAACTCTATAGCCAAGTTCATCCTTAAAACTAACAGCACTGTAGACAAGTTCATACTTAAAACTAACAGCACTGTAGACAAGTTCATACTTAAAACTAACAACTCTATAGCCAAGTTCATCCTTAAAACTAACAGCACTGTAGACAAGTTCATACTTAAAACTAACAGCACTGTAGACAAGTTCATCCTTAAAACTAACAACTCTATAGCCAAGTTCATCCTTAAAACTAACAGCACTGTAGACAAGTTCATACTTAAAACTAACAGCACTGTAGACAAGTTCATCCTTAAAACTAACAACTCTATAGCCAAGTTCATCCTTAAAACTAACAGCACTGTAGACAAGTTCATACTTAAAACTAACAGCACTGTACACAAGTTCATTCATAAAACTAACATCCCTGTAGCCAAGTTCATCCTTAAAACTAACAACTCTATAGCCAAGTTCATCCTTAAAACTAACAGCACTGTAGACAAGTTCATTCTTAAAACTAACAATATTGTAGAAAAGTTAATTCTTAAAACTAACAACACTGTAGCCAAGTTCATCCTTAAAACTAACAGCACTGTAGACAAGTTCATTCTTAAAACTAACAACTCTGTAGCCAAGTTCATTCTTAAAACTAACAACACTGTAGACAAGTTCATTCTTAAAACTAACAACCCTGTAGACAAGTTCATTCTTAAAACTAACAACTCTGTAGCCAAGTTCATTCTTAAAACTAACAACATTGTAGATAAGTTCATTCTTAAAACTAACAGCACTGTAGACAAGTTCATACTTAAAACTAACAGCACTGTAGACAAGTTCATTCTTAAAACTAACATCCCTGTAGCCAAGTTCATCCTTAAAACTAACAACTCTATAGCCAAGTTCATCCTTAAAACTAACAGCACTGTAGACAAGTTCATTCTTAAAACTAACAACATTGTAGAAAAGTTAATTCTTAAAACTAACAACACTGTAGCCAAGTCCATTCTTAAATCTAACAACACTGTAGCCAAGTTCATCCTTAAAACTAACAGCACTGTAGACAAGTTCATTCTTAAAACTAACAACTCTGTAGCCAAGTTCATTCTTAAAACTAACAACACTGTAGACAAGTTCATTCTTAAAACTAACAACCCTGTAGACAAGTTCATTCTTAAAACTAACAACTCTGTAGCCAAGTTCATTCTTAAAACTAACAACTCTGTAGCCAAGTTCATTCTTAAAACTAACAACACTGTAGACAAGTTCATTCTTAAAACTAACAACTCTGTAGCCAAGTTCATTCTTAAATCTAACAACACTGTAGCCAAGTTCATCCTTAAAACTAACAGCACTGTAGACAAGTTCATTCTTAAAACTAACAGCACTGTAGACAAGTTCATTCTTAAAACTAACAACACTGTAGACAAGTTCATTCTTAAAACTAACAACTCTGTAGCCAAGTTCATTCTTAAATCTAACAACACTGTAGCCAAGTTCATCCTTAAAACTAACAACACTGTAGCCAAGTTCATCCTTAAAACTAACAGCACTGTAGACAAGTTCATTCTTAAAACTAACAGCACTGTAGACAAGTTCATTCTTAAAACTAACAACACTGTAGCCAAGTTCATTCTTAAAACTAACAACACTGTAGCCAAGTTCATTCTTAAAACTGACAATATTGTAGACAAGTTCATTCTTAAAACTAACAACACTGTAGACAAGTTCATTCTTAAAACTGACAATACTGTAGACCAGTTCATTCTTAAAACTAACAACTCTGTAGTCAAGTTCATTCTTAAAACCAACAACACTGTAGACATGTTCATTCTTAAAACTAACAACTCTGTAGCCAAGTTCATTCTTAAAACTAACAACACTGTAGATAAGTTCATTCTTAAAACTAACAACACTGTAGACAAGTTCATTCTTAAAACTAACAACTCTGTAGCCAAATTTATTACTTAAACCAATATTTTGTTGTTTCTTTCAAATGTTGAAGTACAGGCAGTCAGCGTGTTATAAATACGCTAAATAATATTTTTAATTTGGTTTAATCAACATTTAATTTTTATTTTTGCTGAATTTATAGACTATAAAACAAACTTAACTCTACAAATCTGTTTCCTCTGCAGTGAAAACCTATGAGCAATCTGATTTTAAAAAATATAAGCTACCAACCTCTTTCCACTCGTTTATCAGATAATCTATATTTATTGACAAAGCTGTTTTACGAATCAAAACACTTGATCTTCATTAATGTTTGGTGTATGATTGCTAAATATTTGCCAAGTTTGGCCTTTGATCAGCCATTTTTTTGCCTTATATGAATTATTTTACTAAATATCAGTCTTGATTGCGTTTATTTAATATATTTCATATATGTATAAAGAAAATACCTCACCAAACTTTTATAGATGTAATGGCTAACTAGTCCCAGAATCTAAATAAACAGCCCACCTCAAAACACTAAAAATCTCCCCCCGCAGGTGAGCTATTGTCTTGAAGACAAGAAAAATCAACGTTAGACGTTGGTGGTACACGTAAACATTTATACTAAGGTTGAAAAAAGAAAAATAGCAATCAAGAAAAATGAATGCTCAATATTTCTCACAAAGAGTGAGTGGTCTTCTTACATAATGTGTGTTCAGTCAGTAGCGTCAATAAATCAAGCAAAATGGACTAATATGATAAACTGCGATTGGTTTAAGAAGGTTGGACCATATTTTGATGAATAATAAATATTATTAAGAATTTCAAACCTAACTTTTAAGTCCCCTGCTCATAACAATTATCGTTCAATTATGATTCTGCATGTTTCGGTAATTATTCGTGTATATTGACCCATTTATTCCTAAGCCATGCTTTTTATTAACAATTGCTCCATTATAAATAATAATAAAGTAACTTTGATATTCTAGTAGAACAGATAACTAACTCTACCCAACTAGCTTACAAATGTTGGGTAGAGTTGTTAACACCCAACTAGCTAGTGTTAACAACTCTACCCAACTAGCTTACAAATGTTGGGTAGAGTTGTTAACACCCAACTAGCTAGTGTTAACAACTCTACCCAACTAGCTTACAAATGTTGGGTAGAGTCGTTAACACCCAACTAGCTAGTGTTAACAACTCTACCCAACTAGCTTACAAATGTTGGGTAGAGTCGTTAACACCCAACTAGCTAGTGTTAACAACTCTACCCAACTAGCTTACAAATGTTGGGTAGAGTCGTTAACACCCAACTAGCTAGTGTTAACAACTCTACCCAACTAGCTTACAAATGTTGGGTAGAGTCGTTAAAACCCAACTAGCTAGTGTTAACAACTCTACCCAACTAGCTTACAAATATTGGGTAGAGGTGTTAATACCCAACTAGCTAGTGTTAACAATTTTTTCGTAGTATGTGAACTGTCTGCTTTAAGGGTCTGCAGACCCTCTCGGCCATATTGGTTTTAATGCCATAAGAACAATGTTGTTTGCGAATCTATATTTGTTGTTGTTAATTGATCAAAAGCTGTGTATGAGGTGTCATTTTAAACGTTATCATTTTGCGCAGTGGGTTTCCTTTTGATAATTTGACTATATAGGCATAGTTTCAAAAATATATGAAAATAAAAACTTCAAACTAAATAATTGTTATATTTAATATCTATAAAGCCGCATGTGTAACTGACTGACCAATTGACTAATGTATACAAATTCTAATACACTTCCAGATGAGCTAGAAACTTGTAATTTAGCACACTTATAGCTTTTACCGAGCAACCGACGGGAAAATTCCGAAAATTTGGAATGTTTAACCCCTCTAAAAATCTAAATGGCGGATGGGTTTTTGAATTGTGTGCAGAGGTTTACTTACGGCAAGATTGTGGGCAAACGGTTGGTTGTAGAGCAAATCTGACAACATACTCCAGATTTGTAATTAAATTTCCTATAATATAGTTTAGGCATAATTTTTTTGTATTTTTTATAATAACTGTGCAAAAATCATTAAATTGTTCAAAAAAATGTGATTTTTGTTAGTTTTTTTTGTATTTTATTTCGTTATTAAGATGTTGCAGGAGCTGAAACAATACACACTATTTGCCTTCACTACTCTGTTATCAAAACTGTTGTAACATTTAATTTTTCATTTTTCATAACCTAGAAAAAATTAAAAATGGCTGACATGACAAGACTGACGAGTTTGCACAATATAGGCTTTTCTTATACTGAAGCTGTAATTTGTAGTATATGTAACACCTAATGAAATATTTAAATTAACAGTTAAATTGTATACAAAAAGTGTTACGTATAGTACGTTGTGGTATTTACTATAGTTTCCTCACAAAAAGTCAGTAAAGTTGAGTTTTGTCAAAAACATGTGATTTTTTTGGAATAGTTCCTCCCATTTAAGGATCTTTAAAAGAAGCTAGGAACTTAAAACCTAACACACACGCTATTTACCTGGACGTTTTTGTTAAAAAAACTTACATACAATTTAATAACCTAGAAAAAATTCAAAATGGCTGACGAGAAAATGTTTACTTTTTTGCATAATAGAGGTTTTTTAGTTTAGGTCACTTAAACTAAATATTAAAACTAACAATTAAATTCTGTACAAAAAGTATCATATACATTTGTGTGTTATATACTATAGTTTCTTCACAAAATGTCGGTAAAGTTGAGATTTTGTATCAAAAACATGTGCATATTTTAACATATCCTACCATTTAAGCATTTGTAAGAAACTAGAAACTTAAAACCCAGCTCACTATTTATGTTGACCATTCTGTTATCAAAACTGCTTCAAAATTAGATTTGTCATCTTTAAAAATGTAAAAATGACGGATCTTTAAATGTTGATATAGGTGATAAACCAGTGTAGCCCCGTATTTAACTAATTAATTATCCCTTAATCCATTTACGTAACACTCATTATCCTCTTAAGTAGCCACTGTGATCATCTTGGGCAGCTCCCCCCCCCCCCGTGATCAATTCAGGTAGCTCACCATTGGTGGCGCAGTGCTGTAACCCAGCTACATGGGGACAAAGTGTTTGGGAGATTGTAGGCGATAGGTTGGATGCTCGGTCCTCTTAATACCGACAAGGCGTCCGCTTGATGGTTGCTATCGGCGTGGACACTACTAGAGAAGTCTGGGGTGTCCATGTTGGTAATCATTGTGCGGATGTTGTGTGGGGTAGATAACTGAGTATCAGGCTTGTCAATTAGCTGAAAATCAGACCAGCACTACGTGGTTCGGATTCCACGTAAAGCTGTAGGTCCCTTAGTTGCCCTGGCTGTTGGGCTATTAATAAATTGCCCTTTCTGAGGAACAGTTGAACTCAGTTAGTAATCAGACTACACTCATCCACACTTATCCTACACTCATATAACCCTTCATATTCGCCTTAAAATACCAACAACGTTGTGTCGGCGTCTCATATGTAAGAATGTAAGATCAATTCAGGTAGCTCACCATGATCAACTTGGGTAGCATTCCGTCATCATCTTAGGTAGCCCCACGTGATCATCTTGGAAAGCTCCACATTAACAACTCAGGTAGATCACCATGATTAATTTGGGTAGCCACCCCATGATCATCTTAAGCAGCCACCCCTGATCATCTTGGACAACCCACGTGATCAACTCAGGTAGTGCACCATGATCAACTTGGGTAGCATCCCGGCATCATCTTAGGTAGCCCCCTATGGTCATATAAGGTATACTCTGTGATCAACTTGGTTAACCCCCCTCCCCCCATGACCATCTTAGGTAGCCACACGTGTTCATTTTGGGTAACCCCCTAGATCAATGTGAGTAGCCTTCCGTGATCTTTTTGGGTAGCCTACGTGATTTACTTGGGGTGCCCCTCGCTATCAACGTCTATAGCCCCATAATCAATTTGGATAGCTAATCGTCATAAACTTAGGTAGCTCCAAGTGATCATTTTGTATATTCCTCGAGGGAAACTTTGTAACCACCCGTGATCATCTTGGTTAGTCCCCGTGATCAATGTTTGTATCCTATTGTGACTAACTTAGGAACCAGCTATAATCATCTTGGTTAATTACAGTGATCAAGTTAGGTAGCCCACCGTGATCATCTTGGTTAGTCCCCGTGATCAATGTTTGTATCCTATTGTGACTAACTTAGGAACCAGCTATAATCATCTTGGTTAATTACAGTGATCAAGTTAGGTAGCCCACCGTGATCATCTTGGTTAGTCCCCGTGATCAATGTTTGTATCCTATTGTGACTAACTTAAGAACCAGCTATAATCATCTTGGTTAATTACAGTGATCAAGTTAGGTAGCCCACCGTGATCATCTTGGTTAGTCCCCGTGATCAATGTTTGTATCCTATTGTGACTAACTTAGGAGCCAGCTATAATCATCTTGGTTAATTACAGTGATCAAGTTAGGTAGCCCACCGTGATCATCTTGGTTAGTCCCCGTGATCAATGTTTGTATCCTATTGTGACTAACTTAGGAGCCAGCTATAATCATCTTGGTTAATTACAGTGATCAAGTTAGGTAGCCCACTGTGATCATCTTGGTTAGTCCCCGTGATCAATGTTTGTATCCTATTGTGACTAACTTAGGAGCCAGCTATAATCATCTTGGTTAATTACAGTGATCAAGTTAGGTAGCCCACCGTGATCATCTTGGTTAGTCCCCGTGATCAATGTTTGTATCCTATTGTGACTAACTTAGGAGCCAGCTATAATCATCTTGGTTAATTACAGTGATCAAGTTAGGTAGCCCACTGTGATCATCTTGGTTAGTCCCCGTGATCAATGTTTGTATCCTATTGTGACTAACTTAGGAGCCAGCTATAATCATCTTGGTTAATTACAGTGATCAAGTTAGGTAGCCCACTGTGATCATCTTGGTTAGTCCCCGTGATCAATGTTTGTATCCTATTGTGACTAACTTAGGAGCCAGCTATAATCATCTTGGTTAATTACAGTGATCAAGTTAGGTAGCCCACCGTGATCATCTTGGTTAGTCCCCGTGATCAATGTTTGTATCCTATTGTGACTAACTTAGGAGCCAGCTATAATCATCTTGGTTGATTACAGTGATCAAGTTAGGTAGCCCACCGTGATCATCTTGGTTAGTCCCTGTGATCAATGTTTGTATCCTATTGTGACTAACTTAGGAGCCAGCTATAATCATCTTGGTTGATTACAGTGATCAAGTTAGGTAGCCCACCGTGATCATCTTGGTTAGTCCCCGTGATCAATGTTTGTATCCTATTGTGACTAACTTAGGAGCCAGCTATAATCATCTTGGTTAATTACAGTGATCAAGTTAGGTAGCCCACCGTGATCATCTTGGTTAGTCCCCGTGATCAATGTTTGTATCCTATTGTGACTAACTTAGGAAGCCAGCTATAATCATCTTGGTTAATTACAGTGATCAAGTTAGGTAGCCCACCGTGATCATCTTGGTTAGTCCCCGTGATCAATGTTTGTATCCTATTGTGACTAACTTAGGAGCCAGCTATAATCATCTTGGTTAATTACAGTGATCAAGTTAGGTAGCCCACTGTGATCATCTTGGTTAGTCCCCGTGATCAATGTTTGTATCCTATTGTGACTAACTTAGGAGCCAGCTATAATCATCTTGGTTAATTACAGTGATCAAGTTAGGTAGCCCACCGTGATCATCTTGGTTAGTCCCCGTGATCAATGTTTGTATCCTATTGTGACTAACTTAGGAGCCAGCTATAATCATCTTGGTTAATTACAGTGATCAAGTTAGGTAGCCCACTGTGATCATCTTGGTTAGTCCCCGTGATCAATGTTTGTATCCTATTGTGACTAACTTAGGAACCAGCTATAATCATCTTGGTTAATTACAGTGATCAAGTTAGGTAGCCCACCGTGATGATTTTAGTTACCCCCTTATCTCATGATTACCTTAGGTAGCCCCTTATGATCAATATGGTTAGCTCCCTTAATCTACTTGGGTGGCCCTACGTGATTAATTTGAGTAGCATCTAAGATAAGCTGGGTTACACCCTCCCCATTATTAACTTTGGTAGCACCCATTATCAACTTTAGTACGGTACCACCCATGATCGTCATGGGCAGTACCCGCGAATAACTTGGGAAGCCCATGATCAACTTGAGTAATATCTCGTCATCAACATAGGAATATCCCATGATCAACTTGGAAAACTCTTCTTCATCAACTTGATAGTTTCGGAGATCATCTTGAGAATTCCCCTTTATCAAGTTGAAGCTACCTGTCATCAACTTGGGTATCCACCCGTGATCAACTTAGGTTGTCCCCATGAACAGCGTAGGCAATACTAAAGATCAATTTGAGTAGCTACCCGTGATTTAACTAAAGTAGCAACTGTGATTAGCTTGGGTAGGAACCGTGATCATCTTGGGTAGCGACTGTGATCAGTTTTGGTAGCAATTAGCTCGGGCAACCAACCGTGATCATCTTGTATAGCTTTTGATGCTTAAAGGCATAAGGGGTTTAGAGGTTTCTTTCCCAGGCTGTGTCTATGATTACTAAACGAATACTAAAAGGAATATGTTAATCCAAACTGAATAAAATATAAGTTATATATTTAAATTCAATAAATTGGTCTGAACTTTAAGGGGGTTTGGAGGCGAAGCCAGACCATAAGGTATAAGGGTGTTTTTTTATATAAAACTAATTAAAAATTGTCAAAGCAACTCCAACGCACAATTTCATCCCGGATAAAATGCAATTTGTTTGGATAAAATATATTTACAAATAACTCTTTAATTTGTATACGCGTGTTGATTAAAACCAATATTGCCGACAGCCTCTGCAGACTTAAAACGCGTCAAGTGGCTGTGAACTGGGCGGCGTTGTGAGATTGAACTCCACACACGCATGCCTCTCGTTCCGTTCACCTATACTAGTTAGTAGAGAGGGAGACAGTTCAATGCGGCAACGTCTTATCCTAAAATCACGGTCGTGTAGTGCGTGTTGCCTACATACTCCTTAACCGTGCGTACGCTTTTTCCGTATACTCTGAGCTATCTGGGTGGAGTTAGATATCTGTGCAAATAGTTTTCTTTTAGCAACAAATTTTGGTTCTCTTATCAATAATAATATCCTAATTAATTGTAACCCATTTACTGCATAGTAACTCGATGTATTTTAATTTTTATAAATGTCTTATTTCAAATTGCATTAGGGAAGCTATCTATAAAGATATTATATAGATATCTCTATAGATTTGAAAAATCTATATAGAAACTACATATAGCATTTTAAACTTTCATATAATTTCTATCTAATGACAGATATTACTATTTATCGATAAGTTACTTGTTCACGATTACAGTCTACTATTACGTTAAGCAGTCTTTAGTCATGCGATGAAAAGATTATGAACTTTTAGAGCCACAAGGAAATAAACCACAAATTGCAGTTCATTTGGAAGCCAACATTTAAGTAGGGAGAAAAAAAATGGTCATATAATCAGGGAGTTCTTCTTGTTACCTTCACGTGTTTAACTTTAAAATCACTGTGAAAGCAACTGAATATGTGCACGTTTCAGCATTTATTTAATTAAAATTACGAAAGGAGGGGTGATAATTTTACGACCTTATCACTTGGATGTTCATCTCTGAATGACCAAGAACCTACTGTCACTAACTTGGCTTACATATCCAAGGTTGAATGTATTTCCTACTACACTATTATTCACAAACCTGTCCAGATGACTAGTAGTGTGAGAGAGAGCGACAAGATGACGACTTATTGTTGCCCTTGAATTATTTGTTGGTAGCGGTGGACCGACAGCGAGATCCCTGTGTGTGAAGTATGGTGCAAGTTGTAGGTCTAAACGACAATATAGGGGATAAACAATGTGGAAGAACAAGGGGCCGAGAAACTGACACAGACATTACTGACAACAGGACTCTTGGAAAGTTTTCGATGACTTCTAATATGACTTTTAATCATAGAAACAGAACACTGGCAAATAATTATCTGTACTCACATTAACATACTTAACATGTACTTAAATGATATAACTGATAGTGAATAACTTATACTAAAACAAATAACAAATTTTCTTATAACATAAGAACGTCTTATAATATAAGAACGTCTAAATTATTTCACAGCTACATTTTTTACTATCTAATATAACTTATTAATATAAAAACTATACCCAAAAGAACGGAACAACGGTAGATAAAGTTGGCATCACCTCAGGTGTGAGGGTGTTTCCAGAGTTCAATAACACTTCTGAACAACACGGTTGGTGAACCTTTGAATGCTTACATAACTTAAACTAACGAATATATTGTTACGACAAATGTACTGCGTTGTTTTCAATAAAAAAAAATGTTCTGTTAAAATTTTTAATTATCTTCATGTTTTATTGAGCAAAAAAAGTAACGGGTTTTCGCTCTTATCAAACAAATATCTACTTTAAAAATTATATTACAAATCAGTATTTTAACTAAATAAATTTTGTTTTGTAATATTCTTTAGTATTTAGAGTATAGGTATAACATTTTAAAACTTTTATTTCATATTGAAAAAAGTTTTTTTAGGCTTTATAAAACAGATTTCTTAAAGCAATTTTTTGATTGGATGAGTGAAAATTTGACTTCGTTGTAATAACCTGATTTTGTACCTTTTTCCGTTGCTAAGATTATTAATAATTATAGCCCTCAAGGTAGCAGCATTTATATGATAAGCTGAGCTGAATCGGGAATAACTTGTTTGGGGACTTGTTATCCCTTTGCGGTGTTGCCAAATCGACAGTCAGGCCGTCGTACTAGCCCGTACAAGTGGAGCTACGCTACAGTTAATATACGTCCAGTAAATATTATAGAGTTAAATTAAGTCTCTAACACTTTTAAAAGCAGTTGTCAAAGAAAAAATCGATTTATTTCTGTTTTAAATTTATTTTCTCATAATTATTCTTCTGGCTACTTTTTCAATAAAAGTAAGTATGAGAGATCCCACCTGAAAGATTATGTACTTTATTTACTTCCATACAAAGATAACGATTATTTTGCATGTACAGTGTGTGTGTTTTTTGTTTTGTTTTTTAAATTGTTTTTTTTTTCTAACTTTAAGTACCCACTTCAATGAGAAATACATTGCTTAATTCTTATACCATCTGGAACACGTACTCAAAACGTGTTTTAAAGGTGACACTATATGTGAGTCCAAGACTACCATAGTTCGCTCGCTAAAATAAATCGACTTGAAAAAGGTTTTTGCACCACCATAGACAAGTTCCACGACAGCATCTAGCCTAGACCGTTTGGAGGAAGATACTGGCTGCCTCCCACTCTATTCCAGAAAATCGAAATCATGAAAACTATAGGCCTACACCGCCTTACGTGCCTATAAAAAATCCAGCGTTGTACATTTCAGGTTTCTCTTTGTTCTTTTTATATGCATATTTTTCATTGGATATACTGTATTTCTCGTTATTTTTATTTCTTATTGTACATGCATAATTGTTAATTGATTCTTGACCAACGAGAAAAAAAATAAGTTATAAGAATATTCTTGCATTCACTAGTGACGAATATATCTGATAATATGAGCAGAGCGAGTGATGGAGTTTGATTAGCTAGTAAAGGATTGAAGGAAGTCCCCTGTCGTAATAAGAGACAGAATTCCAACAAGAAAATAATAATTCTCTTTTTTGTTCATCAGAATTCACCCAGCTGGGATTCACATATACGTCATCAAACACATGTCTCCATTATCTGACTGACAACAATCTAAAATTGGCATGTGTTCAAATTATCAGGTACGAAGGTCAGCAGGCCTTTGATATATCTTACCACTGGTTTATTTGGCCGGGACGACTGCACGGCCGAAGTTATAGAGGAAGACAAGGTCCGACCTGAAGGGCTCTTCGCCCTTGTCTTCAACTAACTGCCAAGCCAAGTCTAACTCCTGCTAGACTAACTCCTGCTCTGTCTAAATGTCTAGAGAGAATAGTTTATCAGCTGTTTTTTAATTACTTGGAGAGTAGTAAATTGATTTCCAATTATCAGTCTGGTTTTCGCTCTAATCATAGTACTACTACTGCTCTTTTAAAAATTACTGAGGACATTCGTCAAGCCATGGACAGGAAACAACTTACAGTTTTAACACTTTTTGACTTTTCGAAAGCTTTCGATTGTGTTTATCATCCTCTTCTTTTAATTAAGTTGAAAAACTATGGTTTTTCTGATAGTTGTATTTCCTGGGTTCATTCTTATCTCTTTGGCCGTCGGCAGTGTGTGAGGACTAAAGATGGAGAGTCAGACTGGAGGCCTGTGGTACGTGGTATTCCCCAGGGGTCTGTCTTGGGACCTCTTCTTTTTACTCTCTACATTAATGAAATAACTTCTTTTATACAACACTCTATCACTTATACACTGATGACTTACAGGTATACCAACATTTCTCTATTACAGAATCCGAAATGACTGTATCAAACATGAACCAAGATATTGTTGCAATCACTTCGTGGGCAAAACGACATGGACTCAAACTTAACGACGATAAGACTCAAACAATTTTAGTTGGACATCCTAGACTATAAACTTCTGTTGGCAATAATACTTTTCCAAAAATAAGTGTTAACAACTTGACACTAGACTATTGTGATCGCACTTTAACTACTGTGACACCGTTATCTATATGACAACATAAGACTGTTAAGAAGCTCTCGGACAAACTTCAACTGGCACAAAATTACTGCATTAAATTTATTTTTAACCTTCGTCGGAAGGATCATGTTATACCATTTTTCGTCAATAATCTATTTTGAAGTTGAAACAACTTCGAGATTATCACATACTTACTCTTCTTCATCAAGTTTTAAATGATAGAACTCCAAGCTATCTGTCCGAGCGTTTCAAGTTCATTTCTGAAATAAGCATTAGACTCGTCAGGGAGCCTTTTTTACTATCAGTCCCAATACATCGCACTGCCATGTACAATAGATCTTTTACTATAACCGGGTGCCGATTATGGAATATGCTTCCTGACAATATCAAAAGTTTAGGCGAGGGCCCTCGATTCAAGGCGGAGCTAAAGGGCCTATTTTTGCGGGACCTGTTGATGAAGCGGGCGGGTGCGTTTGGTGGTTATGGTTTGCTGGAGTGTGCATGAGTGCTGGATGATTGTGTTTTTCAAGATTTT
This sequence comes from Stictocephala bisonia, assembly GCA_035578905.1. NCBI lineage: Eukaryota > Metazoa > Arthropoda > Insecta > Hemiptera > Membracidae > Stictocephala > Stictocephala bisonia. Next base: position 1,221,503 of record JAQJVL010000108.1, read on the forward strand.
ATATTATTTTGTATGGATATTCATTTGTTATTTATAATTTTATAGTTATTTTTTATAATTTATATGTTGAGTTTTGTATTTTGTTGTTAATTAATGATATGTTGCAATTAGTTTATGTTGTATTAATTAGTAATGTTTTGTATTATTTAGTCGATTAATTTTGTTAAGGTTTGGTGGTAGAGAGGACTATCTAGTCCTAACCTCGCCTTAAAAATAAAGACATATTTCATTTCATTTCAAGCCACCACTGCTGGGAAGTAGACGTTCAGCAGGCTCTCAACATACTGCTACGCATACATTATAACTGTACGGTTCTGGTTTTATATTATTATTCTGAATTATAGTGAAAACTTCATATTAAAGGTTCAATCTAGTTGACCTTCATTTAGTACTATGAGTTTTTAACATTTAATTCGAAGATATTCACCAATTTAAAAGCTACAAAACTGTCGGTTTTCATACAAACTTCCAACAAATATTACGCGAAGAACACCCAGATCGTGTTATTCTGCCCTCCCAAAATACTTTTTTCCCCAATATGCAAATCATTACTTCCGTCTGTGGTCTTGACACTGAATTAGTTTGACAATCATGGATATGCTGGAAACCGTACATTTAAATGGAAGTCCTCCAACGGAAAGGAAACGATGGTCAACTGAGAGCTCGCGCATGCGCAGATGACCCGGTTATTAATAAGGAATTTGTATTCATGTTAATTACATATCTCAATAAGTAATGTATCTCTTTAGTATTTTAATTAATTAGGCTATTTGTTAGTGTACTGTTTCTATTATTTTTAAAATAGTGGTAATTTTTTAAAAATGATCATCATGAGGTCACTTAGGTAGTAATAATGTCTGTCGCTCCCTTGTTTTATCTATATTACCTATGTTGAGGTTTACTACTTCCCGCTTAGTAACAGTTACCCTGGCGGTCCACCTCCATCAGCAAACCTTAAGGGACCAATAGTCGTGATCATCATTAGGTTACTTAGGTAGTAATATTGTCTGTCAGTCCCTTGTTGTATCTATATTACCTATGTTGTTGAGGTTTACTACTTCCCGCTTAGTAACAGTTACCCTGGCGGTCCGCCTCCATCAGCAAACCTTAAGGGACCAATAGTCGTGATCATCATGAGGTCACTTAGGTAGTAATATTGTCTGTCGGTCCCTTGTTGTATCTATATTACCTATGTTGAGGTTTACTACTTCCCGCTTACTAACAGTTACCCTGGCGGTCCGCCTCCATCAGCAAACCTTAAGGGACCAATAGTCGTGATCATCATGAGGTCACTTAGGTAGTAATATTGTCTGTCGGTCCCTTGTTGTATCTATATTACCTATGTTGTTGAGGTTTACTACTTCCCGCTTAGTAACAGTTACCCTGGCGGTCCGCCTCCATCAGCAAACCTTAAGGGACCAATAGTCGTGATCATCATGAGGTCACTTAGGTAGTAATATTGTCTGTCGGTCCCTTGTTGTATCTATATTACCTATGTTGTTGAGGTTTACTACTTCCCGCTTACTAACAGTTACCCTGGCGGTCCGCCTCCATCAGCAAACCTTAAGGGACCAATAGTCGTGATCATCATGAGGTCACTTAGGTAGTAATATTGTCTGTCGGTCCCTTGTTGTATCTATATTACCTATGTTGTTGAGGTTTACTACTTCCCGCTTAGTAACAGTTACCCTGGCGGTCCACCTCCATCAGCAAACCTTAAGGGACCAATAGTCGTGATCATCATGAGGTCACTTAGGTAGTAATATTGTCTGTCGGTCCCTTGTTGTATCTATATTACCTATGTTGAAGTTTACTACTTCCCGCTTACTAACAGTTACCCTGGCGGTCCGCCTCCATCAGCAAACCTTAAGGGACCAATAGTCGTGATCATCATGAGGTCACTTAGGTAGTAATATTGTCTGTCGGTCCCTTGTTGTATCTATATTACCTATGTTGAGGTTTACTACTTCCCGCTTAGTAACAGTTACTCTGGCGGTCCGCCTCCATCAGCAAACCTTAAGTCGTGATCTTCTAATAACATCAATCCCTCACTCTAATAACACAGCTGATCCGGTTTGTAATTATTATTGTTTTTATGTAATTTATCTCCACGAGTACCAATTCACCTTGAACCTTGGATACATATGCTGGCGAACTCTGGATCAGCTCAATAGTCGGCTCTAGGTCATTGAGTGATGAACATCCAAGTGGTTGCCCTTGCCTTGTGCGTCAACGTGGTGTTTGCAGACCAAGCTGCAGGTAAGGAATTGTCTTCTGTTTGTAGAGTATAATTAGTAAACCAGTGTAATTAGATGATTCTACAATAACAAGTTTCTTTATGGACACATATCACATATAGGAACAGGTGTTGATAGGTGAACCAAAGTCAGAATAAAATGAAACCAGTTTTTAGACAAACTATAAAATCTCTAAAAGGTTTTCAGTAGCGCTGGATTCGCCCCCCCTCCACGCTTGCTAACCCTGCTCAGACTCCCTGATTAGACACTGGGTACGTCCCTGATTGTGTGCCCGCTCCTCAGAACTAACAAATCTGGCCTCATCTTCCCTACATGACGATTTGTATTCAGATCTTTAAATGCCCTGAAAACAAATTTGTTCCAAATAATATGAGATTGTCGATAATTAATTTCAGAAATTTTCATTGATGGAAAGATTGATTTATATAAATTTTGGTTGGTACTCGATCCTTGTTTCGAATCAGCATTATCGTCACACGTTTGAACGGAATTGTAAACTTAAAAACTATGTTTTCTATGTACCAAACGCCTACCCGTACATAAACAGTGGTAACAATAAAATAAAAAACGAAAGTGGCAATAAACTTCAACTATGTTTCATTCTTTAAGCTCGTTTCTTACTGGATATATAATTTAATGTTATAAGATGAAACAAACACTCCAGTAAATATTTATTTTTTTTTAATTTCGTAAGGCCTTTCAGTAACAAAGTTACCTATTCAGAAAAGCCTTACGAAATTAAAAAAAAATTTATTTACTGGAGTGTTTGTTTCATCCTACTATGTTCATTAAAGTAAAGTTGAAAAGAATTTAACCAACTCCTAAACATCTTCCTGATTTAGTATTATTGTAAATAAATATTTATTTTTCTGACAGTATGACTTTGCTAGAGTTTGTCCAATTTACACAAAATACTTGATAGACTAATACTATTAAATAACAGTTTTTGAAATTCTGGAATCTAACGTTTAAAAATTGTAATTTTACCATCCGCCTTATGGGTTGTTGTACGTAGTCCCTCTTTCATCAGTATTGCAAATTCACTTTAAGTTCATCATCAAACCTATAAATCATATTGCTTTAAAATAAATCTAAGGTAAATATAAAAGGTTAGCAAGAAGAACTGATGGATTATATTATAATTTATCTTTGCTGTTACTAAATTTTAAATATCTAAACAAACTGAACTCTAAGTTTTCCATCTACAAGCTCTAAGCATGTTAAAGTTCATCTTCACATTTCTAAATGACTTCTTTAAGTAACGAATATTTGTAATATTAACAACTCACTAATAATCAAAAGTTGATTGACGTTTATAGTTTTTAACATTTAACTGGCATACAATATCCATAATTGGCTAGGTGCCTTAATGTAATTAATTAAAGCTATATATTTTATAAACTAAAATGTGAGTCAAGTTACTATGGAGAAAGAGAAAGGTAGGTAAATTGTTGATAATGAGAAATACAGTAGATAGAATATTCAAATATATTTATTACTTGCGAAAAATTACAATTTGTACAAGCAGTTTATATTTATCGCTCTAGCTCAAGGCTAATTGAGAGAAAAACTAAATTTTTTTACAATTATGGTGTTACAATAACATGTGAAACATATTTTTATACATTTATATTATAGCACACTTTTTTGGGAACTTAAAAAATAAAATTAAATAAAAAACAATATAACAATAAATTAGATAACAATAATCATAAAATTTTTTAAATAAATAACAAAACAAACAATGGGATAAATGTAACATTGGACTATTATATATACAACAAAACAACTCAATAAAATCGTTAGAATCAATAAAAAACAACAAGAAATCAGTTTTAAATCCTAAAATTTACAAACATAATTATACTAAAAAAATTATTAAGTACGTTAAATAATTCAATAAAAAATAAATCATACCACATTTTTCTCACCTATCGTTCAAAGACACAAAAACAAAATATTAAACTAAAGGTTAATTTTAAAAAGGTTTGTTATCTTTCTGAATACTGAAAATAATGAAAATATGAATGATGTGAATGTAATTGCTAAACTTTGTTTTCTTCTACATTTTTTGGTAGAAAAAGTATTAAAGGAAGAGATAGAGGGTCAAATAGTGAAGTAAAGGTGCTTTAGTTGCTAATTGATAGCAAACTAAAGATACGAGAAGTAAAATGTTAAGCTTTCAAAAGGATTACATTAGAATGGTATTCAGTATTAAAATTATAAATATTGGGAATCGACAAATAATCGATTCAATATGCCACTAGACAAAGGACAGACTATATATAAACGAGTCAATAGAGTAAACACATAAACTGCCTCCCAAAGATACAGAAACATAATTGAATGGCATTAATCATGAGTTCATTTGGAGTTGCACAAATCAAATCAAAATCACTTTTATTTGCCATAGTAATAACAATTTATCATTGACAAAGTCATAATCATGGCATACAAGCCATGTCCAGGTAGTGTAATATTATCTATATATATATAAAAGGCAAAGCCCTCACTGATTGACTCACTCACTCATCACTAATTCTCCAACTTCCCATGTAGGTAGAGAGCTGAAATTTTGTACACTGTGTCTTTAGGTCTTAAATAGGACAACTAAAGTATTTTCATCTTGATAAAGTACTCCTAAGGGGTAGAAACCGCCCCTAAAAGATTGCTCCATAAGGATAACATTGGGTTAATTTTAATAAACTAATAACAGCTGTTTTGGAAATAAACAAACATATTTATTTTGTATGTTTGACATTGTACTATTGATTCCACAGAACAAAGCTGCTCTTAGATGAATTTTTATATTATACTATGAGTTTAATCATCAGCTGTTAAACGAAAACAAATAAAATGAACATGATTGAAACATGCTAAGTAATTCTTCCATTGGGTATTTATAATAAAATATGTAGCAAAGCAGTAATGTGAGTGAGATACTATAAATAAATTTAATATTGTGATTTTACGTTATACAGTTAATCTACTATTATTTGTAATCAAAAGTCACATGCCGAGGTGTATCGAGCGAGTAGCGGGGTTGGCACACAAAGTGTGCAGGGGTGTCCCCTAGTAATTCTATATAATAATAATATATATTACTTAATATGTAATAGATCAGAAGTTATTTTCTAATGTGGTTGCAAAAAGGTCCTCCAGACAATAGAAGGGATTGTTTTCATATTTTCATTTATAATAATATTTCTTAAAAGTTTCTTGACATATTTAATCTTCAACGATTGTTATGCTATTTGTGTCTTATAAACAAGGCAATTACAATTTATTTTAAATTTTAGATAATCTTTGCTCTATGGATCATAGGCAACAGATAAGTTTAGGTCTGGATGAAGAAAGTACTCTGAGTGATAAAAAACAATTAGCTAAAAACACTTACAGATAATGATGACATGAATGAGGCGAGGACAATCTGTAAAATTAGTTTCTATTCATCAATGTATATTCACAGTTCTGTGTGTTACTTGTATAACAGTTGAATAACTGTGAGTGTTCCTTGTTCGTGTTACTATATTTTGTTAACTAAAGATAATGTTTGAATATATATTTTGTAAGGTTTTTACAGTTAAACATTTCTCATCTGAATTTGCATTAAGTGTTGATAAACCAGTTCTAGTAACTTCAAAATATCTATTCTTCTGATTTAAAAGCTATAGTTGGAATTCTAAAAGATTGCAAATGTTTACCAAAATATAATCTAACTTTATGAAAACTAATATCCTAAATGTTTATAATTTTAGTTACTGTAGTTTTTTCCATGTTTTAACTCTAGCCCACAATGGAACGATGTGTGGGCTACTCACAGTTTATAGTTTTTGTGTTTGCTACTTATAGTTGCATCTATATAAGTTCTATACAAATAAACAATTATTTTTGTTATACTCACTGTTATGAACAGTAAACTATGCTTTTAATAAATCACCTATTAAGAGAAATATTAATATTAATCCAATGCCTCAGTCTTAGTGTTGGATACTGCCATCTCCGACCATTAAGGTGAGTTTTGTAGGAGATTTCCCGCAGGCAGAGCCCTCAAGTAAAAAAATAAGAGTACACATCCAAAAAATATTCATTTTCTAAATAGCAACCTCAAAAACGAATCCTGTCCATTCCTTGAGGGGGCAGATTTGGTGGAGGATGCTTCTAATGCATTTATTAACTGCATTGAATATTATCTTGATCTGTCTTGTCCCTTTAGAGCGACTAGTAAAAAATGCAAAAGAAATAAGATTCCCTGGATTACGCAGGATATTCTTAAATCTAGAAAGAAGCTTAAGTTTTACTACTCTATTTTTATAATGAAAAGAAAATGAAAATTTTAAATCGTTTGTTAAACGTTATAAAAATATTTACAAAAAAGTTATGAAAGCTGCAAAGGCTTATAACATTGAAAATACACAAAAAAACACAGAAAATTTTTCAAAATTAGGATGGAGTGCCATTAGTTCCATAACTAAACATGAAAATACAAATTCTTCTAAATCAATCCGAATTGAAGTAGATGGTAAAAAACAAGACCCTGAGCAAGTGGCTACAGAATTTAATACATTTTTCGCATATGTTGTTATTCTTAATGATAGTAAGTAAAATTAACCATAATCCAAATTTAAAACTCCGAAATTTCCCATCATCTTCTATGGTACTTACTAGAGTGGCAAGGGTTATACAGGGATTGAAATCGAAGCATACGTGTGATGTCAATGGCTTATCAACGTGGCTACTCAAACAGTGCTACAGGCACCTTTTGAAACCACTGGTAAAATTAGTGAATATGTCCTCTGAATTAGGTGTATTTCCATCTAACCTTAAAACTGCAACGTACACACCAATTTTCAAAAAGGACGATACACTAATTGCAAGTAATTATCGTCCAATTTCTATACTCCCAGTTTTCAACAAGGTTTTTGAGAAACCTTTTGCTATAAGACAAATTTATTTCCTCAGGGTGTCCCCCAAGGAACTATGCTTGTTCCAGTTTTATTTTTGATTTATGTTAATGGCTTATCAACATCGAAAGAGAATGGAAAGATTGTCCAGTATGCCGACGACACGACTCTCTGCACTAGAAGTAAAACAAACAGCGATGTAGAAATAGATACGTTTATTAAACTCAACTCCTGTATCAAGTACTTTTCTGAAAACCTACAACAGGTAAACAGCTCAAAAACAAACTACATTAATTTTTTCCTTCGACAGCAAGGCAGTGGGCTTCAGCCTACTGTAATGTTAGATGTTCTCATAAAGGAAGTTGAATCTACAAAGTTTTTAGGAATGTACCTTGATAGAGAACTGAATTGGGACACTGTCGATCATATCTGTTCAAAGGTTACTTCAAGCATTTATGCATTGCGTAACCTCATAAAGTTTTGTTCCCTCAGAGTACTAAAAATGGCCTATTTTGGCTTAATATACCCACATCTTACCTACGGGCTGATGCTAAGGGGAGGCTGTGCAAAATTTAAGCTTGAGAGAATGTTTAGGCTTCAAAAGAAAGCTATTAGAATAGTTACAAAAATGAAACAAAGAGAGTCGTGTCAAGATACTTTCAGGAGGTGCGGACTGCTGACCTTACCTTGTCTCTACATTCTCCAAGTGGCTGTTTCGTTGTAATTTAAAACGAGGCGGAAATGTTCACAGTTACGACACTAGAGGCAGGGATGGCTTACGTACTCAAGCTCATAAAGCAAGAGGTTTTAAGCAACTCCCATCTCAGGCTGGGGTTAAATTAATAAATGCTCTCCCTGCAGACATAAAAATTTTGAAAACGCCAACTCAATTTAAATCACGATTAAAACATCATTTTGGTGTGTAAAGCGTTCTATTCTGTTGATGAGTTCATAACTTACCGCTAGTGCCCTACATTTCGTACACTAGTGCTCAAGAGTGAATACACGAATGAATGTTGAACGGATGTAAGTTTGAGAGTTGAATGAATGAGAGTTCAACTTATTGACAGATTAATGACACATGCATTACAATGTAAACATTTTCTACTACAGTAAAGATTATTATTATTTAGAACTTATTGACAGATTAATGACGCATGCAATACAATGGAAATATTGTCTACTACAATAAAGATTATTATTATTTAGAACTTATTGACAGATTAATGACGCACGCAATACAATGTAAATATTGTCTACTACAGTAAAGATTATTATTATTTAGAACTTATTGACAGATTAATGACGCACGCAATACAATGTAAATATTGTCTACTACAATAAAGATTATTATTATTTAGAACTTATTGACAGATTAATGACGCATGCAATACAATGGAAATATTGTCTACTACAATAAAGATTATTATTATTTAGAACTTATTGACAGATTAATGACGCACGCAATACAATGTAAATATTGTCTACTACAGTAAAGATTATTATTATTTAGAACTTATTGACAGATTAATGACGCACGCAATACAATGTAAATATTGTCTACTACAATAAAGATTATTATTATTTAGAACTTATTGACAGATTAATGACGCACGCAATACAATGTAAATATTGTCTACTACAATAAAGATTATTATTATTTAGAACTTATTGACAGATTAATGATGCATGTAATACAATGGAAATATTGTCTACTACAATAAAGATTATTATTATTTAGAACTTATTGACAGATTAATGACGCATGCAATACAATGTAAATATTGTCTACTACGGTAAAGATTATTATTATTTAGAACTTATTGACAGATTAATGACGCACGCAATACAATGTAAATATTGTCTACTACAATAAAGATTATTATTATTTAGAACTTATTGACAGATTAATGACGCATGCAATACAATGGAAATATTGTCTACTACAATAAAGATTATTATTATTTAGAACTTATTGACAGATTAATGACGCACGCAATACAATGTAAATATTGTCTACTACAGTAAAGATTATTATTATTTAGAACTTATTGACAGATTAATGACGCACGCAATACAATGTAAATATTGTCTACTACAATAAAGATTATTATTATTTAGAACTTATTGACAGATTAATGACGCATGCAATACAATGGAAATATTGTCTACTACAATAAAGATTATTATTATTTAGAACTTATTGACAGATTAATGACGCACGCAATACAATGTAAATATTGTCTACTACAATAAAGATTATTATTATTTAGAACTTATTGACAGATTAATGACGCATGCAATACAATGGAAATATTGTCTACTACAATAAAGATTATTATTATTTAGAACTTATTGACAGATTAATGACGCACGCAATTCAATGGAAATATTGTCTACTACAGTAAAGATTATTATTATTTAGAATCATTTTTTCTATATTTTCCGTGTTCTTCTTTAATTACTCTTTTTAATGTAACTTTTTATCTTGAAATTCCAGTGTCCAAAATCACTGTTTCTTCTCTTCAGTGCAAGAGCAATAGATAATCACTTAATGTGGTGGTGTGTTGATGCAAAGAGCCTTCAATGCAGGAGGAAGTAGCGAGCGCCCTTGAATGAAACAGGGTCACTAGCACTGTCTCATGTTCAGGGCAAGAACCAATATGTCTCCAGGCTTCAACTTCATTGTTATTGTAACATCGTGCGTGAGCCTCTTACAGAAAACGTAGTTACAGCACATACTTTCTCTTCAATTCACTTTCCATTTGACTTGCTTGGCCTCCAAATGGCCAGGAGATGGTTCCTCAATCGACTTATTAAGGTATTGACTATTCACATTAAAGAAAACGTCTGTCTTGTGTTCTAGAGCCTGGTTGTACAGTGGATGGGAAGAAGTTTGCCAAGGGTGAACAATACGACATTCCTGGCTACTGTAATTTTCATCAGTGTCAGGGAAACGATACGTGGGCTACAGCTGCGTAAGTTGCATCTGTATATGTTTTATGTAAATAAATAATAATTTATACAATAATGGCAACTTGTATCAAGAAAACTAACCCAATATTACATTTTTGTAAAGATAAAATTAATTCACCCCTAAAAGTACTTTATAAAAATATCTTTTTTTAAATAATTTATTATTGAACAATTTGAGCCATATATTGCTTGATAAAACATGATTTATTCAAATTACAAATTTTATACCTGCATTAATTAAATTATATGTAACTTTATTACAATGGTATTTTATAAGGGTCGTTAATTTAATACAGACTTAATAATTTTCAAATATTAGGTCATATGTAGAGTTAAATGTGTAACATTATTAATAAATCAAGCTTAATGACAAAAATAATCAAAGTGGAAATTTTTTTTATAATATAAAAGACTGATATGTTTCATAAACATTCATGCACTTTCTAATCACTTATGGTGCATTTTCTTAAATGGTTAAAAATCAAATTTTATATACATATACAGGGTGATTCAAAACTATACGACAATCTCTTGGGAGTTCATTCTATAGCTAAAAATAATAAAAAAATCATATAAACATATGTCTGAAAACACTTCGTTAGCAAGTTACGGATAGTGAAAAATTTCACCTACAACTATGTACCCTCGCTGAAGTGAGGGCGTATAAAAATGTTAAAGGTAGTTACAAAGATACTAATACGATTGTTTCTTATGTATTTTAATCTGAAAATTTTAATAAAATTGATTCCAGAGCTGTAAAGGTTATACTTTCAGACATATCCTACGTAAAACACAAGAATTGGTGCAAAGAAATAACACATATTTTTGTTTTACGTAAGATTACTTCAATTAATGGCTAATAAAGATGTATTTTTTCTTAAATAAACTTGTAGGAAATTTAATTTTGAAAATATTCATGTGAAATACTTATGATAAAAATGAAAAATAGATATAGAAATTTCACTTTATTTAAAATCAAAACAGACGCACATTCTTAACTGCATAAAATATTAACTAACATTTAGGTTGGGAGTAACATATGATAATTTATTCGAAACTTTTCTTCATAATTATTTTGTGTGTGCAAAGGTTGGCAATATCAGTTGATCAACAATTCAGTTCGTAAAGTAATATTTGAATAACCTTTATGGTGTTTTTTGTATTGTGCGTGTGAAGATTGTATTTTTGTATTTCCTGTGATTCTTTTGAATAATGTTAAACAGTTTTTGTAAAATTGTATGTAACTAGCTTAGTAAATAATGGCAGATAATGCAAATGGTATGTATTCATTTGAAGAGTATACGGACATGATACTGATTTACGGTAAAGTTAAGCTGCAGTTCAGGAATATCATGATTCTTTTCCACATCGTAGAACACCTGATCGCAAAACGTTGGAAGCTGTGGAGAAACTGGTAGCTTTAAACCAATACGAATAAATACTGGTCGTCAACGTTGTGCGAGGAACCATAATAATGAACTAGCAATAATAAATTATGTAGAATTATTGTCAACCACAAGCTCCAGACGATTATCACGGCATTTAAATATTTCCCAATCAAGCGTATGGCGGACACTTCATGAAACACAGTTATACCCATTTCATATAAACACACGTGCAAGACTTATTACCGCAAGATCTTAATAAACGAAAGATGTTCTACCGCTGATCAAGAAGAAATTGTTTACGACATCACTATTTTCTTCTGCGAATTCTGGTTACTGATGAATCTTGCTTCACTAGAAATGGAATTGTAAATCCTGACAGTATATTTAATTATCCTGATAGTATATTTATATATCCTGACAGTATATTTATATATATCCTGACAGTATATTTATATATCCTGACTGTATATTAATTATATCCTTACTTGGGCGTATGAAAACCCACATGAAACTGCGACGAGACATTTTCAACATACATTTTCAGTCAATGGCTTGGTGTTCTGGGTGATTATTGGATAGGTCCGTTTTTCTTACCCAATCGTCTTACCGGAAAAGCATACTTAAATTTTTTATGAACAAACCTGCTAACCGTCTTGGAAGATATTCGTTTTCAAAACAGATTAGATGTATGGTTTATGCACGACGGGGCACCTCCACATTTTTCTAATAATGTTAAGACTATTTAAATAATACTTACGGTAGAAAATGGATTGGTCGAAATGGACCAGTAAAAACTCCACCACGCCAGCTGCATTTTTTCTGTGTGGTTGGATGAAGGCAATTGTTTATTCAAAATGGATTAACACCCTAGAGGAAAAACGGAATCGTATTGCAGAAAAGGCAGAAACTATGAAGAATGCTCCAAACGTTATGAAACGCGCTAGAAAGGAATGGATTCGTTGTGCAAAAACGTACATTGGTCAAAACGGAGGACACATTGAGCAACTATTGTAGGTGATTTTTAATTTTTTATAAAGTTAAATACATTTGATTTTAATGTTCAGTTTTGAATTAATTATCAGCTGTTTCTCCCAACATAAATACAGTAGTAGTTAATATTTTATGCAGTTAAGAATGTGCGTTTGATGTGTGTCTGTTTTGATTTTAAATAAAGTGAAATTTCAATATCTATTTTTAGTTTTTTCCTAAGTAATTCACGTGAATCTTTTCCCAGGAATCTTTTTCTAGGAATTAAATTTCCTACAAATTTATTTAAGAAAAAATAAACCTTTATTTACCATTGGATTTTTATCATTTTATATTTATAAATTTGGTCACATTCACCCACAAAATTCTCTTTCAAACAGTCCTGTAGTTAATCCTGCCTCTTGTGTTATGCTCATGCACGTCTCGCCCCCGAACTAGTGCTTTTCCGGTACTAAGCAGTTTCGTTTCAAAAATGTAGAGGCTAGAGAATGTTAGTATGTTGAGTTCCTTAAAAAAGGGCTTATAAGAATCTCTGTATCAAATTTTAGCAACAAGGCCGCTTGCCTTTTTTGGCATCTAAACACTTAACAATTGATTCTTTGATCCTGCTCCCCATAGCACAACTCCATAGACAAGGTGGGGATATATCAAGCCATAATGCCATCATAAGTATCTGAGTAGGGCAGAATTTAGCTAGTAATCTCAGGACAAAAATGCCTGATGATAATTTAGAACATGCAGCTTCAATATGACAGTTCCATGTCAACCCCCGATCAAGGTGTATTCCAAAGAATTTTGATGTGTATACTTCCTCTTGCATAATGTCTTCTAACATCACACTAGGGTGCCAATAGGTGTCAGAAGGACGTAATGCAAATACAAAATCTCGATTTCAAAACGTTTGTTTTCAGATTGATGTTGGCAAAATTTTGGATGCATTGATTCAGTTCCATAAAAATGTGTTGTTCCAAAAGCAATGACGATTTGCACTAAAGCATAGTGTTGTATCATCTGCATACTGGATAAGCTTTCCTTGATGCAAATATTCTTTAATGTCATTGACATATATCAAAAAAGGACTGGGCTTAGAATTGATCCCTGTGGAACCCTGTAGCATAGATTGATTAATTTAGAAGGTTGTTCTGAAACTTTAATTTTTGGTTTTGATTTTTGGTTAAGATAAGAATCAAGCCACTCAGGTGCCACACCATGAATGACATGCAATTCCAGTCTGTCGAGCAGTATCTTATGGTCAACACAGTCTAATGCTTTAGACAGATCAAGAAACACACCAAGGGTGGGTTTCCGACATCTATTCCCTCAACAACCTTATCGATTGGACTCACAACTGCGTCTATGGTCAATCTAGCTTCCCTGAACCCAAATTGGTTCACAGATAGTTGGCTGTGTTTGTTTAAAAAGTTAAGCATTCTTAACAGAAAAGGTTTTTAAAAAATCTTGCTTAAGATTGGCAACATTTTAAGGCCGATCATTATTGATTGAGCAATGATCACCCTTTATTAAATATTACTTTGGCAGTTTTTAGGGATAAAGGAATTGTTCTAGTTTGAAAAGAAGAATTCACCAATTGTGTTAGGGGGCTCAGGATATGCTTGAAGCATTTCTTTGTGAGTGACATTGAAATATAATTAAGGTCATTAGATTTTTTGGCTGGGAGCGCTTTGATAATTCTTAAAATTCCCTCCTCATTCATGGGCAGCAGAGCCATTGATGGCACTGGGGCTTGCCTTTTAGTGAAAATTATTGCATCCAATGACGGACGGAGTCCTTTTTGGTTTGCAACATTGGCAAAGAAACTGTTAAACTCGTTAGCGATTGTTACTTCATCACTAAAAATTTGGTTTTCTATTTCAATTTTAATTTGTTTACGGACTTTGCTTTTATTTTTATAATGTCCCAGGATGTTTTAAAAACATTATTGGAATTTAGAATTAGTTTTGAGACATCATATGTTTTTGCTGCTTGAATTACCTTCCATTAAGTTTGTTTGTAACGCCTAAAGAAAGATTTAAAATGCTCATCAAATGTTGTTTTATGTATATACTGTATATATCTGACAACAATTTTAGTCTCTCTCGTGAAACCAGGATTCCTTTTGTAATCCATTTGTTTTTTCAAATTTTTGTTTCTAAATTTTATAGTTTTTAATGGGCAGCAGCTATCATTATAAAAGATAAAACAACTATGAAACATTTTGAATTTTTGCTCAAAAGATAGGTTATTATCAGTTAGAAAGTTCCATTTTTCTTTCAAGAGAAAATTGTTGACGAGTCGTATGTTTTCAGGCCTTAAGTTTCTTACTCTTTTTGTAATTACTGTATTTGCTTACTATTTTATTACTGTGGTGTTAGTGGATACATATTCTTAGGTAAGTTTTCTAAATTACATTTCTGTAATACAAACTGTTATTATTATATTATTTATATGTTTCGTACGACTTTCTCTTAAACTAACAACAAATGTTGTACTCATGATGAAAGTATAATACAATTTATAATACAATTTGGAAACATATTTGTTCACTACCTACAAACTACAAAGATTTTGTGATAGTCTTTGTATGCCTAAATAGTAATTTGAGAAAATCATATGTAAAATAGTAAAACATAACGTATACAAGACGGTGCTAAGTATACTACAAATGAAAAAGGAGACCAATCTGTTATAAATGAACTGCCGGCTACACCTGCTACATCTCGGTCTTCTTCCAGCTACTCCAACCCTAACAACAACCCCCATGTGGAATAAAGAGGAAGCTAAATCCTGTCGTTCAAAAGGCTTTAGATACCATGAGAATATTATAACAGAAATCACGCGTAGAAAGAGGTGATTCAAAGGTTTTTATGAGTATGTAGGTCACAAAATAAAAAAAAAAACCGCAATTTCAAAAATAAAAAATAAAATATCAGCTCTGCTACCTGAAGCAGACCTGGCACACTTACAGTAGTATTCGATTAACTTCATAACAATAATCTATATTATTCCTTAGTGATCTAATAGAACAATGTTTACATTTTGTTTCAGCTGTGGAATAGTCGGGGGTCCCCAAGGATGGGTTTTCATTCCTGAGGACACGTCTAAACCTTACCCTCAATGTTGTGGACACGTAGTGCCTCCTCTTGATATTGTACCTGATGTCCTGGATGAAAGGCCAGGCTTTGAATTTCTGAATATCCAGTACGACGGAGTCAAGGTGGAGCAAGGCAACGAGTTGACCCCTACTCAAGTCAAAAACCAGCCTTCTGTAAGTTACGATGCAGAACCCAAAGGCTGGTACCTCCTCTGCATGACAGATCCTGATGCTCCAAGCCGCCAGAACCCAACCAATAGGGAGTTCAAGCACTGGCTGGTCGGAAACATTCCTGTAACTAATGTTTCCGCTGGAGAAGTTCTTGCAGAATATGTAGGATCTGGTCCCCCAAAAGGAACTGGACTTCACAGATATGTATTCTTACTATACAAACAGCCCCAGAAGTTATCCTTTGATGAACCTAAAGCGTCAAAGACTTCAATCGAAGGAAGACCGAAGTTTTCAATCAAAAAGTTTGCTCAGAAATACAACCTCGGTAAACCCCTAGCAGTGAACGTCTTCCAGGCCCAGTATGATGACTACGTCCCAGAACTTCACAAACAACTAGGTCTCGACAAGAATACATGAAGACCTAAAATAAATATACTTTGTTGAAATATACATAAGTTAAAGAATTTATCAACACTATTTCATGTATCATTTGAACTTAAACAGAACAGACTAATAATTTCTCTTAATTTCAAATAACTATCATTTATCCTATGCAAATATTTTGATAATAATACATTTTATAAGCTTTTTTTAAAAATAAATTGAAATAAATTAATTAACTCTGATTTTGTCACTAACTCCTCATTTCCAATAATATTTTAATAGCAATGAAGGTGCATAAATGTCATGCATTGAAAAGTAAAACCACTTTGCTAAAATGAATAAAGTTTAATGCCAACATTCATTAACTGTCAAGAATATAACCTTGAACATTCAAGATGTATATCACACATTAATATATTATTCTCTATGGAGAAGTAAAAAAGACAACATAATCAAAACATGTTTTTTTTTACTACTGCCAGAAAGGTTTACAATTAATTGATTCTATACAAATTAAATTGATCAAAACCATTTCATTAACTTTTAAGTCACAGATTAACGCACTAATTAAACATATACATGTTTCATTAATAAATGTTCCACCATCATTTTTCATTTCAATGTTGCACTTTATAATTCTGATTAATTCGATATGCAGTTATTGCTGTAAACTCCATGTATTCTGTATTGAGACATTGTTTTCTTTGACAATATAAATCAGTAGTACAGTATTTTATTTTTAAAATTTTCTGATTACTTTGTTTAGTTACTTTTTAAGTAATGCATATAATATATATAACAGATTTGTACTTCTTTGTTCTCCATTTGATTAATTATTTACCTTTAATGCTATATATTATGCCAAGTTATAAACCAGTTAGGTAAATTCTAAATAGCGGGTAGAATATTTTGGTCGAGTTCATAGTTTTTTCAATAATTGCTCTATTATTGATATTTGGGAGAAAAATACAAACAATTTATAATAATAAAAAAAATTTAATTAGATGAATCTAAAAAAGCTTAAAAGCCGTCATTATCAATGTGTCTTATGTACATATTTTAATGATTAATTCACGGAAAATTTATTTACTAATTATGAATTAAGTATGTCTATTGTTTGGAAATGTCTTTCCTAAGATTCTAACTATATGTATAAAAAACTACTTTTATTTTGATGTATCCAAGTTATACCTCAAGTTATGAGTATAATTTTAGGCATCAAGTTACCTTTCTGAGAGGAATCAGTTGGTTGAAATACTCTTTGTTGATTCCCACGGATTGATAAACAAGAAACCCTCTTCTCTTACAGTGACCAAGGGGGTTTCCCAAGGGTCTGTGCTCGGGCCTGTTCTTTTTATCCTTTTCATCAATGATCTTCCTAAAGGATAGCAATAATAAATCCTTTATTGTATGGACAATTTTATATGCATTGTATCGCAAACGTCAAATAGTCAATTAAAAAAGGAGTTGATCGAGCAAGAATGTGCTTATTTTCAGATGACACTACCCTTGATCTGAAAGCATGTAATAGCTTGGAGTTAGAAGTCAAAGCGTTTATAGAATCTAGTTCTGTTCTACAGTGGGCTAATAAAACAAATAGGAAATTAATATTTCTAAGACTACAGTTGTTGGTTCAAAATTAAACACAGTAAAAGATCAGATATTATTTCTTATTATATTTCAGACAAAGCTGTTATAATAATAATAAGTAATAAATAGTTCATTTTTCATAGTTCCAAGTCAATCAAAAATAATATCTTCTTGGAAAAATACACAATTACCAACTTCCAGTGCCTGTTAATTGTTAAACATATATAAAAAATAGATAAATGTCTCTTTTGGCGACTCTTCTATTAATGGACTTAACTTAAGCGTCCGGTGTGGAGAGTTTGCCAAATACCACTAATAAATACACAAATAAAAATTGGTTCTATTTTACCACTTGGTTTAATACAGTGTGCTTATTACAGTGGTAAGTTCTTGGGTGACCTAATTCATAGTAACTTAATGTTCCAATCTCATATTTATTCGGTCTGCAAAAAGCTTTCAACTGATATTTCTCTTTTTATCTGAGAGAGATGTCTTACTTGCTGCTTATTATGGTATTATTAATCCTTTTCTGACATATGCTGTTACAATCTCGGGCTACGAGTTGGGTAGAACTAATTTTGTTTTTTAATTACATAAGCGAGCATTAAGAACTGTTTTCAAAAAACATCATAGATTTTCCTGAAAGACACTTTTCTTAAATAGCAAGGTTTTAACTTTTTCCTTAATCCACAACACCCTGAAGTTTTACTGTTGTAAACTTCGTCCACTTCGTCCACAAAACAATGCTCGTTACAATTATATACAGGGTGTCCCATAAGTAAAGTGCCAAACTCTGGGAAAAGGTTATATGGGTCAAAATAAAGAGAAAAAGAAGAAGAATTTTTTTCCAAAAACGCTTTGTTTACCAGATATCCGCCATTTTGAATTTTTTACAAAATAACTTTTATCTTTAAAATTTTCCAACCGATCTTTATAAAACTTGGTAAGTATGTTAAAATAACAGAGACCTACTGTAGAAAAAAATTCAACTTTGTCCAATTTAAAATTACAAAATGGCGGCCATTTTAAACTTTTAAACC